>APFE030571146.1:0-12741 GCA_000404065.3 Pinus taeda
TCAAGAACTATTAGAGAGAGGACACTAATCAAAATCCCTGAAGCTGACTCACCCCCCTACAATCATCTATATATGGATCCCTCATCACAAAGATCCAGAGGCTGGAATCTTGTATCTTGTAGAGAAGTGTTGTTGGTTTTCTAGTGTAACATCATATTGTTGGGTGATCTAAGCTTTACTTGAGGTGAAGAAGGGCTTCCTTTCTAGAGGATGATGCTAGGTCAGAACAATTGGTTGTAATCCTCTTGCTATTCTTGATATTAATAAAGCTATTCAAGTTTTCCTCCACATTCGTGTATGTTTGATTGTATATGCATTTGTGTGGTTAATATATATCTAGTCCTGTGTTGTTTATGAATATAGATCTCTGTTCTTCGATACTATTATGCTGCTTTGATTCCATAGGTGCTCTCTGAAGCTGTGTAGATAAAGAAACAACGGCAAAGATCTGTCAAGAAGGAGAGGAACCAAGCAAGGAACCAAGCGCAAGACAAAGGTTAGTGTCCTCTATTCCCCTCTTGTCTAATTTTCATAAAGGAAAACGAAAGTAGCTTTAACTTGTTTGTTTCTAAGATAGCTACCAGTCTTAGTGGGAATAGCAGCTCTAAGTGGACACTTCCCGGTAACACTTGGAAGTGGTCCTTGTCATGTCCTTGGCCCTTGCACTTTACGCACCATACCTTGTCGTGAACTTTTGGGCGAGCTGTCCTATATTGTTTCAAACTCTACATCCCAAGGCACAAGTTTTTCAACTGCACATGAATCTAGTGAACTCCTAGGTTGGGATCCTATATTGGGGTCTCGTGCAGTCTCATCACGATATGCAAGGCCCTGGCCTAAGTTGTTAGCCTTTGTTGTGACAACGAGTTGCTTAGATGTGGTGTTAACGATGCTACAAACCATTCGCGATGTTGTCCATTCGTAAACATCATGTTAGCTTCGCGAAGTATGCACTTCAGTCTCTGATACAACTCCCAAGGGGTCTTGCCTAGTAGCATTGTGATTTCCTTGAACGCAATCATTGACTGCACCTCTGACTTTGGCCTGCTAAATTCCCTTTCATCATAGTTTAGATGTCTGTGATCCACTCATTTGAATTTCCATTAGAATGCTTAATGTACCAGCTCGGTACGTGATCCTACAGAGCACTGACCAATGTTGTTCCATGACTCCTTGTGCTTCCCATAAAACTTTTATCATGAACCAAAATTGGTCGAGATCTTCATTTCCTACTCCCTTGAACACTAGCAATTTTATCGCACTTGCCATATTGACTCGCGGTGGTGGCGGAGGTGGTATGGGCGAAGATGGAGGTAAAGATAGTGAAACTAGCGGTGGTGTGGGTGGGGGTGGTATTCATAGAATCCTTTGCCTTATCAAATTGATTACACTTATTAGTGAGACCTTCGCGAGCTCTTCCTCATCTCCTCACAGAGGTGAAATCAAGGGGCTAGTTTCTAGTTCTACTCTACCTTTGTTTCTATAAATTCTCCCATTCCGCATAGCCCAAAACATAAATGTATTTGCATAACCTGCTTTTCACATAGGAGCATCTTAATCCAAGTGTTCAAAGACTTAATGTACTTACCTCATGGTCCTTTGAGGAAGTTTCGCTCTGCCTCGATGTAGCTGACTGAAGTATCTACCACGAACTCAGTAATGAATCCTCCTATAATTCGATTGAGATAGTGATCAAGAGCATGCACAATATTATCCTCTGATGGTTCCAATCAGTGCACCAATTCTAGATTCCACACAATAGGTCTATCGAGTTTTCATGTTCCTTGGCTATCTGCTAGCTTCGCGGTCCACTCGTACAGCTCAGTAGGGAAAAATGTGAGGAAAATTTCATGGATCTCTGTGTAAAGGTTGTTGTCTAACCACTCTTCTTTTGATATTCGTGGATTCGTGTTCTCCTATTCCGCTAACTCGTGAATCTTCCCATCCAACCAATCTTCAATTCCTTTCTTAGTTGGATTCTAAAGATATGACATCAGACATCTTTATGCAGATCTCGGTCCTAGCAATAGAACCATTTGTTGGCTTGTTGGGGCCTGACCCAAGTTTGAAGTTAATTAGCCAAACACATCCCTGTATTATTGGCCCTTTCGGCAACACTCCGCAGAGCGCAGACTGAGGTCTCACCTGAAGTAGTATGGGGGGATGCTGGAACTAGGTTTCTGCACCCTTGAGATGTCTAAGGGGTTGATTCGGTCCAACTGTTAGTCCCTTCGCACAGGTTACTTCATGAGCATCCCTGACCTTCACGCACTAATATATTTTCCTTCATGCAGCCATAACCAGGGGTTGTGGGGTTTTCGCACTGCTGAAGCAGTGCTCTGCACTATTTCCCTAAGTCACACCCGAGATCTTACTAAACTTCTTACACCAGTTAGGTATATGCATTATGTTATATTTATTTATACAACACATTCATATGAGTCTGTGCAGCAAATAAATAGTAATCTTGCAATTCATACTCAATAATACAAAAAAACAGGAAAAGATACATAGAAATATGGTATAACTTCTCTTTATTAATTCTTCCCATGGTTATAGACTCAACCTACTCTATGCACTCAACTACAAGGGTCCACGCACTCAGCTATGGACTACTAGGCCTTTACACACTCAGTTGTAGAGCCTTCTCCTACTCTACAACCCAAAAACATGATTTACACTTGACATAATGCTTCATCAATCCCTTAGACTCATCATGCTCAGATTATGTTTCTACACTTAGAGCCTCGCTCTATTTATACAATCCCATCATCCACAAACCATGGGTAGATCTTTCAAACTGACACTACATTACAAAAACAAGGACGGACAACCCTATGACTTTATTATGACTTCACGCTCCATGCCAACAATTCGTGAAGTCTTTACAATGGAATTATTTAAAACTTGGGCTTTAAGCCCAAAAAAATTCCTTGGGGGGATTCCACGTCCAACATCTCCCAAATTCCTTCAATCTTATCCTTAGATGACTAACTTTCTGATGCAGGAGCATTCAGCTCAACGATTTAATTATATTTTTGTATACATAGGGGGTCTTGTATTTTCAAGGAAGTTGGATTCCTGTGTATGTAATCACTAATGTTTAAGTGATTAGAATAGGAATTATTTAGATTTTGTGAGGATGTCTGTAAATGGTCTCAAATGAAGGAGAACATGAGTGGTTAATAATGACGAGAGAGTTAGAAGTCAATTATGACTCTTAAGGTATTTTCATTATTCGAGGAACTACAGAGAGTTCTTAGGGATTAACTGGAGTTAAAAGTGGACTTAGAGGACATTTAGGAGTTAGCTCAATACATTAAGGATCTAAACCAAAAAATGTTCAATAAAATCTTTCTGGTATAAATGTAAGCCTAAAACACATAAATAGGAGGGAGATAGGTTAAACAGTAGATAGGTTTGACTATAAGCCTACAGGCAAGAGAAGAGAGGCCACTGGTATTGAATATCAGGCCTGAGAGACAGAGAGTCTTGATATGTAATGATTTTTTTATACTTATATATACAGAGGTTTATTCCATAACTTTGTAAGTGTGTGAAACAAGTCTTTAGTGAATGAATTATATGTGAATTCGTAGGTTCTGTAACAGAGGTTGTGGGAAGAGTTCTGTAGAACTACACAGAGGAGGAGAATGATTCAGAGGAATCATAGTGGGTATTTGAATCCAGTTGAAGGATCAGAGTGAAGCTATGGAGAGACTATGATGTGAGAATTCGTAGAGGTCAAGCTCAAGAGTGAGTTGAGCAACGAAAGTGAAAGTATGAACCCTTTGAAGGAAACCCGAAGCCACAGAATAAACATTGAACAAACGATGTAAAGTCAAAGTGAAGGGAATCGTTGGATCTTGGATATCGACGGATGAGGTTGGAAGGAATTGGAAAATCAGGATTAAATCACGTACCATTGAGTTAAGGAATGAACGGTGGAGATTAACATGAAGCACTGGTCGAAGAGGAATCTAGAGGAGTCGTCACAATCATCGATTGTTGAATATCTACGGTCATCAGGCATGAACAAGCCTAGACATTAACCAAGAAGAAGGGCAGGTTTAGAAGCGGAAGTTGTTTATTGGGTTGAGAATAAATGGTAAGTGGTATTAGAGGGTAGTCACCCAATTCCACTCATTGGTTGACACGTAGCATGAGAGTGGAGAGAGAAAACTACTTTATCGGGTGGGTATTCTCCATGCTTTTGTCTCACCCGATATCACTGTAGACCATCGGATCCGCTAAGTGCAGATCTATGGTGGAGGATTGTCATGTAAGTTTAATTGGTCGAGAAAGGATATCAACCGTTAGATCATGGCGTTGAAATCTATGGTGGAGAATGAACCCGATAAAGGTAAGCCTCGGTAACTCTGCGAAGGCGTAGATTGGTGGAAAGGTGAGGTTATGTGCATTTATTTGTATTTCTATTATACAACTTTTATAATAGAATTAAAGTGGTTAAAAGGGTATCGCTAAGTCCACACATAACTTAAGTTAAAGAGCGGGGTAAATATTAATGAATGGTTAAGGGTAATCAAGGTTAAGGAGGGCAAATTAAGTTCCACTTAAGGGTAAATGAAGGTTAAGACCATGGGTAGGAAAAGAACATGTTTCCACATAATAAATTATTAATTAAAAGCCTTAAACCTTAATAAAATGAAGGTTTGATAAGGCAGGGGAAGAGAAATTCCTGGGACAAATCTACTTATGCATTTGACATGCATATTGTGGGTGTAAGTGGGGGTAACGCTGTGTCATTTGGTATCAGAGCAGAATTGTAATTGAAACAATTGGTGTTAAAACAGAACAAAGAAATTCTATGTGAAAGAATTGAGAGCAAAGTTATGTGTCAAGATGTTTATGTAGGCAAGGAAGGATTAGGTTCTAATCTGACAGACAGTAGGCAAACAGAAGTGATGTGTAGCAGAACTTGTAGATGCAAGAAATAGAGGACAATCCATTCAAGGTACAAGTGGAATGGTGGAACAAGATCATGCAAAGATCTTGAAGGTGAGGTGATATGTTCTATTTTGATTTGATTGGAGAATGTGTGTTTGTACATTGATGCACAAAAAAGCAACAAAAGAAGGTGAGAAGGTTGCAATATCGAGAGGAAGGAGTTCTTGAATTGGTTCCAGAAATGTTAAGAGATTGAGCTCAGAAGGGGAGAGAATTTTTGTAAAGAATATGTAGCAAGAAGGAGACTTGTTATTCCAGAGGTATTGTTGCAGCTCACAAAGGCAAATTCCACAAAGGATGTGGGTAGAATTGCTAAAGAATGAAGGAAGCTACTAAGACTTTCTAAGTGAAAGAAGAGGTGGTCAAAACCAAGTATTTCATTGTGATGAAATACAAGAGGAAAATTGTGTTCCTAGGAGATGCAGAAAAGTTGAAGCCTAGAGGGAGTAGAGAAAATGCTCAAAGGAGGTTCCAGAGACAGAGAACCAAGTGCTTGCCAAAATACCGTGTATAAAGGAAATTTTGGTGATGTAAGTTGCAAAAAGGAGGACTTGTTGTTGTAGAGGCTTTAATGCAACTCATAGTGAGTGAGTGAGGAGCTCATGAAGGGAGAGGAGGAGAAGATGGCTACTGATAGTCATAACAGAGGTTCTGAGGAAGACCACAACAAAATAAAGATGAAGAAAGAGGATGCCAAGGCAAATGGCAAGAGGATGAGTCAAGAGGAAATTGACAAAGAGATTGTGGAGTTAAAAGAACAACTTGATGCATTAAAGAGGATACTTGAGGAAAGATAGAGACAAGGTTGGGTCTTCAGGAAGAAGCGAGTGAAGTGGTCTAAGTTATAGATAAGGCTACAGTAGAGGCAAGTAAGGTGGCAGATGGAAAAACTCAGGGAAGCTGAGTTGGAAATGAAAATGGAAGTGTCCATTTGTGAAGTAGAACATGGTGAAGTTTTGAGTGAAGATGAAGACTTGAAGACTGAAACTTCAAGTGAGGCCAAAGGGTCACATGGTTTTAAATCTGATAATTTGTGTATGTTTGTAGGTGAAACATGTAAAGAAGGATAATTTGTTGATATTGTCATAAAAGATGAAGAAGACAAGCAGAATCTAATTTCACTTCTGGAAGAAGATGAGACAGATAGGTCTCATATACAGTTGGGGAAAGATATCAAGCAACCAAGTGAAGGGCTTGAGGAGATTGAAGAGGATACCATCGAAAAATTTCTTAGTCATAAAGAGAACTTGGAATAGCAAGGAGATATGATGACTAAAGTATCAAGTGAGACCACAAGGTATTATGTTTTTAAAACTGATAGTTTGTGCATGATTACAGGTATTGCAGAAGAAGAGAAACCTTTTGAAGATACCTTCAGAATAGATGAAGATCTATAAGTAAAAGGTGACAAAGAAAACTCCTTAGAATAATAAGAATTTGACTAGCTACAAGAGAAAGTGCCAATGGAGGAGTGTATGGAAGCTGTCATAGAGATGGAAGATCAGGATCTTATTCTGATGAAGAATGAAGGAATATTGTCTCAGAAAGGTAATCAAATGAATTTGATTAATGTTATTGATGAAAAACAAATGTAGGATAATATTAATGCAGATGGTGAGACAAGAATAGCTCTTGGAGAAGGTAATCAGCAAGAGATTAAAGGAAAACTTGAAGAAGAGAATATGTTAGCTGAAAACATAGTAAATGATCATAAATTCACCACGATGGTAGGAAAATTGGAAATAACCATGGAAGTTGTTGAGACAGTCAGTAAAAAAGAAAGACATCTATTGAAAGATGTTAAGAAGGAAGAAACCTATGCAAAGGATTTAACCTTGGGAGGAAGGACATCTGATGATTGGTCAATAACAAAGGAGGGTTTTGCAGAGGATGAGAAATCTTTTGAAGATGTCAAAAAGCATGGAAAAGTATCTTTCAAAAGATGAATACTCTGGAGTAAAGGATAAGGGAGAATATCTCTTGAATGAGGAAGGCAGTGACTTATTGCAGCAAAAATAACTTCGTAAAGAAACTGTTAAAACACAAGGAAAATTTCTTGTGGGAAAAAGAGATGAAGTTTAGTTTGAAGAACTGATATGTGAAACAATAGTTGAAGCTATTGAGCCTTGTAATTTTAAAACTGACAATTTGTTTATAAATGCAAGGATTATAAGTGATGATGAATTACTTGCGAAGTGTCACAGAGAAATTGCATTGCTGGAATATTTGTTGGGAAATTCATATTATGATAGTGTGATTGTAGAGGAAGGAATTCACTATAGTGGAAAAGAGCAGGAAGACATCATTAGAGCAGATGATGTGGAAGAGATACTAGCTGATAGTCTTAAGAGTTCTTTAGAGAATTCTTTAAAGAGGATGAATCAACATATTGATGTGTTGATAGAGAAGGAAAAATCAAAACAACATACTGAAATGTTGTCAAAGGAAGAAGAGGCACTGAGGCCTTATGTTTTTTATTTTAATAATTGTTTTATAAGTTCAGGTTTAGTTGCAGATGATGGAGATAATTTGGTATAGATGAGCAGCCAAATAAAGATGAAAAAATAAATATCTATGGAAAAGTTTGATCCATGGAACAAAGATATTATGCTACTGGGAAAATATACTAGGATCGATGAACAACATAGTGTTGTATTTGAAAGGAGTCAATTACAAAGGAGATTGGAGGACTATTTACTTTTTCAAAGTAAATTTACAAAGGTGGAACAAAGGTTGGTTGGAACACAAGAAGAGGGTAAGGATGAAAGGGTGGCAGTAATAATCCAACAACTTCTAAGAGAAGACATAAATTATCAGTCAAAAGATATACTGGATAGAGAGATCAAACTGATAAGAATGATAATGATAAAGATGTGTCAGACGAAAACAGAAGCAAGAAAGCAAAGGAGCAATAGAAAAAGAAAGGCAGCAACAGATTGTGAGAGCATAGCCAGTGAGGAAATGCAACATAAAGTATGGAAACTTGGAGAACAACAACAAACAACAGCAACAACCAAAGACAAATTAGAGAACAAAGTATGGGATCCAGGAAGACAATAATCAAGTACACATGATCAGGAGATCATGGTTATTTTAACCTTGGGAGTCTAATGCAGGAGCATTCAGCTCAACAATTTAATTGTATTCTAGTAGACATAGGGTGTCTTGTTTTTCAAGAAGGTTGGATTCCTATGTATGTAATCATTAATGTTTAAGTGAATAGAATAGGAATTAATTAGATTTTGTGAGTATGTTTGTAAATGCTCTCGAATGAAGGAGAACATGAGTGGTTAATAATGACGAGAGAGTTAGAAGTAAATTATAACTGTTAAGGTAGTTTCATGATTCGAGGAGCCAAAGAGATTTCTTAGGGATTAACTGGAGTTAAAAGTGGACTTAGAGAATATTTAGGAGTTAGTTCAATAGATTAAGGATCTGAACCACAATTAGTTCAACAGAACCTTTTTGGTATAAATGTAAGCCTAAAAGGCATAAATAGGAGGGAGATAGGTTAGATAGTAGATAGGTTTGATTGTAAGCCTACGGGCAAGAGAAGGGAGGCCACTGATATTGAAGATCGGGCCTAAGAGACAGGGAGTCTCGATATGTAATAAGTTGTTTATACTTATATATACAGAGGGTTATTCCATAACTATGTACATGCGTGAAACAAGTGTTTAATGAATGAATTATATGTGAATTCGTAGGTTATGTAACAAAGGTTGTAGGCAGAGTTCTGTAGAACTACACAGAGGAGGAGAATGACTCAAAGGAATCATAATGGGTCTTTGAATCCAGCTGAAGGATCAGAGTGAAGCCCTAGAGAGACTGCGATGTGAGAATTCACAGAGGTCAAGCTCAGGAGTGAGTTGAGTAGCATAAGCGGAAGTACAAAACCTTTGAAGGAAACTCGAAACCACGGAGTAAACACTGAAAAAATGAAGTAAAGTCAAAGTAAAGGGATGAACGAAGAAGTAAGTTGTCGATGGATGGGAACTGTTGGATCTTGGAGATCGACGAATGAGGTTAAAGGAATTGGGCAATTAGGATTAAATTGCATATGATTGAGTTAAGGAATGAACAATGGAGATTAACCTGAAGCGCTGGTGGAAGAGGAATCTGGAGGTGTCACAACCATCGATGGTTAAATATCTACGACCATTCAGCACGAACAAGTCCGGACATTAACCAAGAAGAAAGGCACATTTATAAGTGGAAGTGGTTTAACGGGTTGAGAATAAGAAGTAAGTAGTATTTGAGGGTAGTCACCCAATTCCACTCATCGGTTGACACGTAGCACGAGAGAGGAGATAGAAAGTCGCTTTATCGGGTGGGTATTCTTCGTGCTTGTGTCTCAACCGATATCGTTGTAGACCATGGGATGTGCTAAGTGCAAATCTACGGTAGAGGATTGTCGTGTAAGTTTGATTGATCGGGAAAGGATATCAACCATCATATCGTGGGGTTGAAATCTACGGTGGAGAGTGAACCTGATAAAGGTAAGCATCGGTAACTGTGTGAAGGCGTGGATTGGTGGAAAGGTGAGTTTACATGCATTTATTTGTATTTCTATTATACGGGTTTTATAATAGAATTAAAGTGTTTAAAAGGGTATGGTTAAGTCCACACATAACCTAAGTTAAAGAGCGGGGTAAAGATTAATGAATGGTTAAGGGTAATCAAGTTTAAGGAGGGGGAATTAAGTTTCGCTTAAGGGTAAATGAAGGTTAAGACCATGGGCAGGAAAAGAACATCTTTCCGCATAATAAAGTATTAATTAAAAGCTTTAAACCTTAATCAAATGAAGGTTTGACAAGGCAGGGGGAGAGAAATTCCTTGGACAAATGTGCTTATGCATTTGACATGTATACTGTGGGTGTAAGTGGAGGTAACCCTGCGTCACTTTCCAATCTCAAACCAACAACATAAGTTTGTCTTCTCTGAGTTATGACCTCCTTAATCCCTCTACCCTCTATTGATTCGATAGACTAAGAGGAGGCAGTTTCAGATCCAAAAGAGGATGATGAGACTCCTTCATTGAGGGATTAGGTTACCATGAGAAAAGGGATGGAGATGCATCATCAAAGGGTTATAGTTCGAATATTCATCACATGGAAGCTTTCAGTTAGGATGTTAGGCCCCTATACTACTAGTGCAACCCCTTATTGTTATTAATAAAACCCACTTATTATATTTATGTACCCATGTAGTGCCCATATTGTTACTATTGTGCCCCATAGAAGCCCACTATTGTTATTATTGTGCCCTTACATTATTATTGTTATGTAGGGCTCTGATTATGTTATGACCCCTTGGGACTCCTATATATAGAGAGGAGGTCTTTTCATTTGAATCATCCAAGAATTCTTCATTTATGTAATGTAAAGGAGGTTTCCCCTCAAAGAGGCTGAATTCTAAGGCATTGATCTATCTTTTCTATCTTTTTCTTGAGCTGGTTACATAACATTTGGTATGAGAGCTTTGGATTCTAGGGTTTCGCTGCTCCAAACAGGTCATCGTGGCATTTTCGCTATAAATTTTTTCCTGCGACGTTTCAGAAGTTGAAAAAAAAAAAACATTGGAGAAGACATCGCGCTAAATCTCTCATCCGAATTTCAGAGCATTTTGCGGTATATTTCCGGAGATATGATCTGAGGAAGTTGGTCTTGCTGCAGACTCCTGAATTACATTCCAAACAGGTGACCTGGGGAAAATCATCATAACTTTTTCTCTGAGCATTGGATTGAAATTTCGTAAATAAGTGCAGAAAGAGGACGGGCTGTAGTTTCTTCTATATATTTTTTAGAGCCAGAGGTCAAAACAGTGACTCGTGGAATGTTGTACAAGTTCACTCTACGGAACTAGCCTATAATCTGGTCATCTTGGGAGATTGTGCATAACTTTTTCTTGAAGAATCCAATTTTGATCAGATTGGTGGCATTGGAAAGAGGACGCAGAGGGCTACTACAGGTCACAATTTCTGAACTTAAAGATCCAAAAGTACAGAGTTACAGTCGTTTCAAGATCGAGCTCATAAAATCAAGAAAAACCAAGATGAGGAAGTTTGATGGCAAGGATCCGATAAATTGCATACGTCAGATGGAGAAATATTTTGATCTAGATGGTGTACCACTGTTACAAAAGGTATGTATTGCATCTTCATATTTAGAACCGGATCAATTTTTATGTTATAAAGGGCTTTGTTCTCATAAAAAACTTGTTATGTAGTCAATTTTCATGGAGGAAATGATAGCATATTATGAGGATACAAAGAGCAACACCTTCTTTAGAGCAACACCACAACAATTGGAAATAGTAAAAGGGCTTTGTTACATATTGGAAAGTAAAATTATGGCAACAAGGAATTCTACCCCTCACAACTATAAAGATGGAAGTCTTGTTTCTCCTAGCCTTCCACAACCTACAAGGGTTACACCACAACAATGGGAAGAAAAAAGAGAAAAAGGGCTTTGTTACAATTGTGATAGCAAATGCACTAAAGGTTATAAGTGTGTTGAGAAATTATTTTACATAGATTATGAAGACAAGGAAGAAAAGGATCAAGAAACATGAAAATAAGAGAATATATGCCAGGACCCCACCCCAGAGAAAGAAGAAATGAATCATACCATATCCTGTAAAGCATTGGCAAGAATTACCACTCCTCAAACTCTCAAGATAGAAGGACATATCAAGAAGAAAAAGGTGCAAGAAGTGAAAGATCACATAGAGAAAGAAGAAATTAATCCAACCATATCTTGTAATTCATTGTTTGAAACTACCACTCCTCAAACTATCAAGATAGAAGGAAATATTACGAAGAAAAATGTTTAAGAAGTGAAAGATCACATCGAGCATCAAGAAATGAATCTGGCCATATCTTGTAAAGGATTGGAAGAAATTACCACTCCTCAAACTCTAGAGATAGAAGGACATATCGAGATGAAAAAGGTTCAAGCAGTGAAAGATCACATCGAGCATCAACAACAAGTTCTCCAACTTTTTATGCATAACGCCACTTTGGTGCAAAATCAAACGAAACAACAAGTAGATCAACATCATAGTGAAAAATGTTTTGATGTAGGTGATTGGGTATTTTTACTGCTACGTCTCAAGCAAGATATTTATGAGAAGGAAATGTTGGCAATACTACATGCACTTAAAAAATGGCGACCTTACCGAATGGGAAGACTCTTCAAGGATGAGTATGTGGAAGCATTGTTTTGTGCTATTTCTATTATCCAACCAGATTGGATAAACGAAGCTACAAGGGATGAATGGAAGAAGGACGAAGAATTATGGCCACTTATTCAAAAGTTGCAAAAGATCCCAATTCAAACAATATTGTCAGAAATGGAAGAGGAAGGAAAAACCATATTGGAACCTGGAGCAGTCACAGAAACAAGAACCTGACAGCTACGAAATCGACCAATTTTAGAGTATCTCATCAAGTGGAAAAATGTACCCACTGAAGATTCCAAATGGGAGGACAAGAATTTTATACAGAAGCATCAAGAACTACTTAATTGAGGACAACGCTTTTTGAAGGGGAGGGGCATGTTAGGCCCCTATACTACTAGTGTAACCCCTTATTGTTATTAGTACAACCCACTTATTATATTGATGTACCCATGTAGTGCCCATATTGTTACTATTGTGCCCCATAGAAGCCCACTATTGTTATTATGTGCCCTTACATTATTATTGTTATGTCGGCTCTGATTATGTTATGACCCCTTAGACTCCTATATATAGAAATGAGGTCTTTTCATT
>APFE030571148.1:0-31694 GCA_000404065.3 Pinus taeda
GTTCTTTATAATTTACTACCAGATGATATAGGAGGGATTGAGCCTAAACATTTAGATATTAGTTTAATATGAGAGATTAGTGTAGTGTTTTCAAAAGGAAAAATCAGAGCAAAAAATAATGATAATAATTAAACATAATGTTGGCTCAATTAAAATCATTTTGCAAGCATTGATATAAAATTATAAATATTTTTTGCTAAACGAAATCATAATATGCATATCACATTAAAAGAAATTAAAGTAATGGTGTGAAGGTCACAACTTAGGCCCTGGGCAAAAATTCAGTCATGTTAAGCGCTGATGTGGTAGAGGTTGGGTGCTACTCAAACCACTTACAAACTAACAAAAGAAAGATTTAAGTAATAATGATTCATATTCGCAATCAGAAAATACAATTAATAAATATGTAAAAATTTAATTAATTTAAATTTTTCCCTAGAAAATAAAATTAAAATTCATATTCATAACTATTATATTTACAACATTCTTATTCAAATTTAATTAATAAGTATATAAAAAATCAATATTTCTCAATAAAAGTTTTTTCTATTTATCTATATATTTATATTCAACACTCCATAACACATTAAAAAATTTAAATTTTAAAAATTTATAAAAATACCAAAGAAAATTTCTCCATATATATGTAACCAAATATATTATCAAATTTTTATAAAAGTAAAAATAAGGATACATATATTATTGAATTTTCATAAAATTAAAAATCAGGATGATGTGAAATTTATATAAAGATAAATATTAATATTAATAATCAATATAGATCCATCTTAAGTTCGGATCTACTAGCACGCACAACAATCAAATTTCTTTACGTGCAAATTTCAACCACAAAGAGATTTGCAATTGAGAAATTTGATCCCTCTCTGAGGCGCAGTGTATCCATAACTTAAGATGAATCTATATTGATATAATATAAAAATTAAAGTATCATTTTTTCATCATTTATAATTTAATCTAAAAAAAATTAATGATATTATGAAAATATTAAGATAATGAACATTGATTGCATATTTTTGTGATCAAAGTTTGAAGAATGGTTATTCAGAAATAAATACAGGTTATCCATTTTATTTTTATTGTGGATGCTTTTATTCAATGGCATATCCCCTCATCGGGACATAAGTGTCTAAAGAATAATGTCATAGATCTAAGGGTTATAAAGAAGTAACGGTGAGAGAGAAGGGTTATATAGAAGTAAGGGTGAGAGAGAAGAGAAAATCAATGGATGGTTGGATAATGGAAGCAGAGAATATAGAAAATCTTAAGAGAAAACCCTAAAGAAAAAATGTAGAAGAAAGATCCAAAGAAAAAGGGAAAACCCCTAAAAATAAAGGTAATTCAATATGGGATAATATAATTCAAAGAAGGATTTTGAAATAATAAAAGTTTTATTTTGATTGAAGGTTTAGGATTTACTATAATAGTGATTGTATGATCTGATATAATTGGTTAATATGTGGATATATCAATTCAAAAATAATATAAGGTAACCTTAACCCATAAAATAAATTTATGGATAAATTAATTAATTAATAGTAATTTTTTTAGAATATAGAGAAAGAATTCCATAAGAAAATAGAGATATAATGGAGATGAAATAGAGATGAATAAGATAGTGTAGTAAGAAAAAGGATATAGGTAAAGAAAGATACAAATGCGATATAATGCAGAGAGGGAAGGATTAATAAAAAGGTGATGCCTTACTTAAGGAAATACTAAGATAAAGAAATAAAAATAAATTAGATAAAGGACCAGTGACAAGGGGAAAAGGGAAGGTGGGGCCATCAACGGAAGAGAAACAAGGGAAAGGAAAAGGGGGGCAGAGGGGAAAAAGGGAAGGTGGGGCCAACAACGAAAGAGAAACAAGGGAAAGGAAAGGGGGGCAGAAGGGGAAGGCAAGGGAGGACAAAGGGAGGAGAATTAAGCGGAATATTAGATAGTATGGGTAGCGTAATAAGGAGAGCGAATTTGTGTTGACTTCAAGTCTAGTATCCCTATTGAGATTGTTTCGATGCTTTATAATTTCAGAGCCCTCTCTAAATATTCTCTTAAATTAATAGTTTTCTTTTTTGTTGATTTGAATGTCTTCTAAACAAATAAGACACGAGGAATGTTTGGAGTACTGTGCAAGTGTTGAAGTGTGTATAAGTTCATTTCAAAAACAATGAAATTTCATCTTATATTTAATATAAATATATTTGCAAAATAATTTATCTTTTTCCATGCATTTTTAATATTAATATAAAAAAATTATCCTTTAATAGAATTAAATTTCTTTATGTAATTCAAACATTAATATGAATTCTTGTGGTTATCTTGGTTTTGCAGCTCGCTCTGCGTGAATGCACATTTGTGGTTTATACTTGAATCCTCCATAGTTTTAACTTATTCACCTTTGGCCATCTAATACAGCGTGAAAAATCCCCATTTTGATTCGCGATCAATGACCACTCAGGGAGGAGGGGTCCCTAACACCTCCAACCCGTCTTTTAACCAACCCCGTCATTCGTCCTCGATCCCTCCCAAGCCCAAGTCAAGTGACACCATGGATATCGACAGGCCTGACACCTCCCTCCCAGAATTGTCGAGAGCGCAAAATCACTTTGCCCCAAACACCTACATTGCCGAATCCCTGGAGATCCCCACGCATAGTATCTGCAAATTCATCGGCATCTAGCTGACTGATAAATCCCTTCTGCAGTGAATTGCGCTAAGGTGGAAACTGAAATCCCACTACAATGTTTAACTCAACTATAAAGGGTACTTCATTGTGATTTTTTATTGGTTTTGATATCTTTGCATTGTAATGGAAGGAGGCCCTTACTTATTCAACCTCATTAGCCTCTACATGTGTTAATGTATAGAAATTTCTACCTAGACAAATATGAATTCTCATGGGAACCAGTTTGGATATGCTTGTACTCTCTCCCTTAAGAGTACTAGGACCCTGAAACCCTAGTTAAAATTGTCAATAAGCTAGGAAGATTCGTTCATCTCTCGGAGCAAACCAAGCAAGGAAGGTATGCCTTCTATGCTAAGATCTATGTCTATATGAGCATATCAGACACTCTTCCGTAAGTCGTAGGACTAGAATATGAGGACATTGATTGGATCCAAATGCTCGACTATGAAAATGTCCCCTTCATATGTCGAAACTGCAATGAACATTGTCATTGTCAACTAACTTCCCCCAAGTGATCTGAGAATGGCGAAGCAACCAAGGACGACGATGTATTGACAAAATCCCCTCCAAAAGGCAATATACAAAGAATCCAATGGATCCAAGGCACCTAAAACATATTCCACTCGTAACAGCTTTGAAGTGCCTACAACTCTCCAGAAAAGTCTAAAAGAACAAGCCCCAACCTCTACTCCAAGAACCTAAGAAACCCATGTCCTAGCCATGGATAGGCTGGAGTAGTCAATCCTTGGCAAGTTCCAACATCATCCACCATAGTAGCTCCTAGTGCGCCAACCATGCAAGGCGCGGAGACCCCCTCAACACACACTGAGGATGTCGATATGACAGAAGACGAAGATGTCATAAGCTTAGAGGGATTGTATATATTAGCCATGGACGATGCATGCAAGAGGAACAACCTCAAGGATATCCCCCAAAGGGGCAACTATAGGAATGAAAAGAGGGTTGAGTATGAAGATCCCATGTATAGTGATCCTTTGATCACTTAAGGGATAGTTAGGAGGCAGATATGATGAGTCGTTAGGTCAGAGATTTGGTCTAGAGAATCATTGATAAGACGACAGATGTTGAAGTCCAAGAGAGCAGTCCATCTTGGTGGAGCAAGAGGGTTGGTAGAGGGCATATCAATGAGCCTATTTCCAATCATTCTAGAGGCAGATAGAAGATTGATAGTGGCAGTATTGATGGGTGGATACGTAAGCATTCTGAATTTGTAAAGGTTGTGGTGATCAGCAGAAGAGGAGGAAAAGAACTTTCCAGATATGTTGAAGCTACGCAGATTTAAACAGTTGTAGAAGCGCTACATTAGCAAGTAGGTCAAGTGTATCTTGTTGAAGGAAATATTGGTGATCATAATTATTGGCACCAAGCCCTAGCCATTCAAGTATCATAGTTGTATCTAAGGGTCGTGATCCCTAGTATGGGGTCCCTAATTTTTTTGTATTAAGATTTGTAATATAGCAAGTTGTGGGTTAAAAATTGTCTTTTGTACTAGCTAATTCACTATTGTATGTTCTTTGTAGTGAAAAGTGCTTATCTTGTGGCATTTGAGTGTGTTTGATATCGTGATCTTAGACTCAAACATGATCCCTAGTGTCATAGAAAAATCAACGCTATGGTCCCTAGATGGCGTTGTAAAAGATTGGAATTATGGCATAAAAAATTGGAGTTGCATCCATCTTCATGTATACAACTAGTCTTCCATATTTTTATCTTAAATAAGGTACTCAATGACAATATCCCAATTCATATTACTTTAGTAGATATTAATGAAGAAGAGAAAATCATATTAGAAGCAAAAACAATCTTTGGGTAAAGGATGAAGAAACTATGAAATTGGATAATTATTGAATTCCTCATCAAGTGGAAGAACATATTAGTAGATGAGGTGGCATGGTAATATGAGTTCTTCATGCATAAGCATCCACAGTTAATCAAGTTTTGTATGCAACACTTTTTTGAAGAGGAGAGCATGTTAAGCCATAGATATTGTATTATTATATTAATACTGTCCTTATTGGCTTCTAGACACTTTTATTTAATTGTACCCAATGTCACCTATATATACCAAGGATACCGAGTTTTAGAGAGCATATCAACTTGCACATTGGTTATATTGCAGAAGGAGGTTACCCTTTTAAATAGGGTTCAAAATCATTCTTATCTTTCACTCTCAAGTAATTAAGCTACTTATTTTTCTCTTTTTCTGCTACTTGGGTATCCAAACCAAGTTTTAAATGTTTCCTTTGCAATATCTTCTCCCTTATTTTTCAATCTAGATATCAAAGACCGTTATATATCAATTTAAGAAAATACCATGACTTCTTTAATTCAATCAAAATATCATCAATTTGAGGTAAGGTGTATTCATTTTTAATTGTGTTTGCATTTACCTACTTGTATTCAATGCAATGCCTCTAAGACACATATTTATTTCATATAAAAATCACGAGTTCTCCCCAATTTTATATACTAGGTTAAATCAACCCTTCAATATATTTTGAAGTTGCATGTGTAAATCCTACAATTCTAGAATAATCATACAATATAGAGGCTTGGAAATAGCTTATATTCGTGGTTTAAGTTCAATAGTAAATTATATCTCACGTTTTAGTGGTAGTCTAGCTAAATCTTCTAGAAATGCATCAAGAAACTCTAACAATATGTGATGATGTTATATATCTTTTGAGTATTTATTCTAGTTCATAGCCACTACTACATGCATAAAACAACCTTGTCTAACACTCTTTTTCAGTTGTAAGGCTGAAAATAATCTTAGAGTTTCTTCCCTCTTGGTTCCTACCAAGATTCTCCTTTTCCCTAAATCATCTACAAATTAAAGTAACTTACCTTTCATTTCTAGAGTTATTTCATGAGCTCCCAACCAATCCATAAGAATTATAAGATATGATCCCAAGGTGCTAATGTAGCAACCCAAGTGAAAATTCCATGTAAATAAAGTTAATAAAGGCATAATAATAACCGATTATGGCACAATTATTCCAGGTTGAAAGTTGGGAAAAAACATCCTAATGAGGTTGTTCATTTTGTTTATTATGGCCAAGGAAATTGGCAAAGGCAATGGCAAAGGATTTGGAAAGGAAAAATGGAATTTTTGGCAATTTATTTATGAAAATAATGGAAATTAGGATAAAATGAAAGTGAAAGGCTATAGATTGCATGTGAGGAGGAAAATTGATAAAAATAATGGGAAAATGAAGAAAATAGAGGCCACATTAATAAAATGGCTTATGAGGATCAGTTGGTAGTTTTTTGTCAGTTCAGTTTTGGATCTCTCTCTCTCTCTCTCTCACACACACACACACACACACTCTCGGACACTTAGAGTTTTCTTGGAACACTTCAACATTGGATCAAGAAAGGAGAAGAGGAAGCAAAGCTCAAGCAACGAAAGAAGGATTAGGCAACTAAAACGGGTTTAGTTGCAGGGATTCATTTGCATGTGTGATTTCCTTGCTAGATTTGGCATGCATGGTTATCTATGTGTGTTCTTGGTTATATTTTTTTCATTTCCATGGAATTTTCTAGGTGTGGCAGTGCTCTTCGGCCTTTCCTTTCCATTTCTGGTTAGCCTTGAGGTGATGGGTTCTCATGTTTTGGTGGAGTTGGGTTGTTGGATGGATTTGAAGGTGATTGAGGCGGATCTCTGAAAGGGAAAACCCATGACCTAGTGATCCCTGATCTGGACTATGGATTGTGGTAAATCCACTGGCTTAGTAACCCCTGAAACGGACTGTGGGTTATCGTAAATACATGTATTGTGTGCCTCGGTGGGCCTAGGAATCCTCGACTAGTGAGTGGCGGGATATACAATAAATCCTAGAGGTGGGATCCCTCGATCAAGCCTAGCAATCCTTTACTGTGAATGGTGGGATATGTGGTAAAGGCTGGAGGGTGGTGTATCGATCATGGCCTAGTGACCCTTGAATTAGACTATGGGTTACCATAAAGCCTAGGGACTAGGAGGTAGTAAAATTTCCCATGATATAGGTGGAGAAATTTAGTGGCATGCATGCTCATTCCTTTCTTCTCCATTATGAGTCCCGCATTCATGTTTGGAATATGGCACGGGACTGGTTGGCTGAAGAGAGGATTGGCTCATCGAATCTATGGTCGGGTGGAACGGGGTAGTCGCATACTGGGTTGGTTTTTGCATTCACCAATAAGAGTTCCTTTCCTTGGTATTTTAGGTATAAATGCACTGGTTCATTTCTGGCATATATGGCTATTGTATGCTCATTATTTGTATTGTTTTTATGCTGGTTATGAATATTTTTTTATGACTGTGACAATGTATGGTTGTCATCACGTTTTGACTTGTAAATGAATGAGTAATGAATATATGACCTAATAGATGATAATGCAACTAATGTGATAAGGCACCAATCCTTCTAGATATTGAACTATTATATTTATATTATTATATTAGTATTGTCCTTATTGGTTACTAGACCCTTTTATTGTAATTTTACCCATTGTTACCTATATATACCAAGGATACCTAGCTTTAGAGAGCATATCAACTTGTACATAGGTTATATTGTGAAAGGAGTGTTCCCTTTTAAAGAGGGTTCAAGATCATTCTTCTCTTTCATTGTCAACTCATTGAGTTACTTCTTTTTCTCTTTTTTTTTTTTCTCTAATAGGTTGTTTCGATGCACAACATTGATTCATCAAACTTGTAAATATTCCTACAGCATTGGTCGGCCCAAAAGGTACCACCATAAATTCATAGTATCCAAAACAAGTTTTAAATGTTTCCTTTGCAATACCTTCTTCCTTATTTTTCAATTTAGATATCAAAGACCATTATATATGAATTTTAGAAAATACCACGATTTCTTTCATTCAATCGAAATATCGTGAATTTGACGTAAGGCGTATTGATTTTTAATTCTGCTTGTATTTACCTACTTTTAGTCAATGTAATGCCTCGAAGACACATATTTCTTTAATATAAAAATCACTGGTTCTCCCTAAGTTTATATACTAGGTTAAGTCAACCCTTCAATATATTTTGAAGTCGCATGTGTAAATCCTGCAATTCTTTTATAATCATACAATATAGAGGCCTGGAAATAGGCTATATTCGTGGTTTAAGTTCAATAATAAATTATATCTCACATTTTAATGGTAGTCTAGGAAACTCTTCTAGAAATGCATCAAGACATTCTAACAATATTTGATGGTGTTATATATCTTTTGAATATATATTCTAGTTCATAGCCATTACCACATACATAAAACACCCTTTTCTAAGACCCATTTTCAGTTGTAAGGCTGAAAAGAATCTTAGAGTTGCTTATCTCGCGGTTCCTACCAAGATTCTTCTTTTCCCTAAATCATCTACAAATTAAAGTAACTTACCTTTCATATCTAGAATTATTTCATGAGCTCCCAACCAATCCGTACCACGAATTATAACATTGGATCCCAAGGTGATCATATTGATAGTATCTAAGTATTGCATGCTCTCAAATTATGTTCGTAATATTTTAACAATTGTTCTATCCCTTTTTAATAATTAAAGTCATCTCAACCAATTTATAATGAATTTTCTTTCATGCCATTAAACCACATCTAAATAATGAATTTGGAGAAATAAAAGTTTTATTGTCTTTTGGATCAATTAATAAAGAAAATTTATTTCCCTTTATTTTACCTACAATCTACAAGATTGAATATTGATGTTCTACTTGATAATTATTCACCATAACATGAATCCTATGTGTCTTATGTTAGGTTAATATTGACTCACAAAGTAGTTAAGATAACCTTGTTTTGGTGATTGATGGATTTACCATTGGTGTTTTATGAGCCCGTGGCATGGGTGACCCATGGTATTTAATGTGATGAATCCTATTTAAAGGCTTGAAGAACTCCTTAAAATGCCTCTTTTCTACATGTGTACCATGAGTTTCCTTCATTTCTCTAGTTACACTCCATTTTTAACATGTGGTATCATAACACAATTGGAGAAATAATATAAACACAAATGATTATACACATGGAAAACATTTACATAAGAGTCAATATTTACCTTGGACACACTTTACTAGGAAAGCCAACACTCGAGATATATATATTTGTTACCATAATCCAACCCAGCCAAGCACCAAGCCACTCGAGGTATTTTACAATGGATTCCTTCAAGCCTTAAAATAAGCTTAATTGCATCAAATATCACGGGAAAATACCATGGGTTTCCAAATACCATGATCCTATAAACCACCAAAAGTAATCGTGTCAATGATCGAATTAAATATATTGCATATGCTAAGAATAAGTTGTGGACCTATGGAATACTAATGTAAGTCTGTTGAGTGATCAATTATATAATGGTGTTGAAGGATGATAGAAGATATTCTTAGTTGGATAATTGATGATATCAAGCGAAAATACCAAAAGCTCTTGTGTATGATTGATATGGTTTGCATATCAATGATGCATAGTAGTTGGAGGAACTAGAGAACATTATGGGGGTAATATGAGACCAAATAGGGACAGTTTATGTGAGGTGATTTCAATGTGCAAGAAATTTAGCCAAGTGGATGAATGCAAATTTGCGTCAACGTTGTTTAGCTCATCACGATTATGTAGAAGATTAGTTATGCCCCTTGAGGTCAACAATTATTGTAGTTTCCTCAGAGTTTTTAATTTGATAAGATCTAAGGTCTTAAACCACCCATAGGTGCAGGCATGAAAATATCATCACTACAGGAGGTGGAATGCTTTAGTAGCATCCATGAACGAAGTTATGTTAAACCTTGAAAATAAATCTCCAATTTAATAGGAGCTCCCAAGAACCTTTGGTTTCATAGTAGCATTAGTGGCTTTAATGGATTCCACTCAACTATTAAAGAAAGAACAAGAAATGAGAGTTATGGGAAAGGATAATTTACATTGACACACTAGGGGAAAACTCACTATCAAAGAAATTACACCCGCAAGTCTCCTAAATCAAATGCTCATATATTTTAGTACCAAGATGGAAAAAATTCATTAGGAATGATCAGTTACAAATTAATGGATTTGGAGCTATTACAGTTAGACAAAGGAATGTTTAGATATCACGTTTCATGCCATTAAACCACATCTTTCATGCCATTAAACCACATCTAAATAATGAATTTGGAGAAATAAAAGTTTTATTGTCTTTTGGATCAATTAATAAAGAAAATTTATTTCCTTTTATTTTACCTACAATCTACAAGATTGTATATTGATGTTCTACTTGATAATTATTCACCATAACATGAATCCTATGTGTCTTATGTTAGGTTAATATTGACTCACAAAGTAGTTAAGATAACCTTGTTTTGGTGATTGATGGATTTACCATTGGTGTTTTATGAGCCCGTGGCATGGGTGACCCATGGTATTTAATGTGTTGAATCCTATTTAAAGGCTTTAAGAACTCCTTAAAATGCCTCTTTTCTACGTGTACCATGAGTTTCCTTAATTTCTCTAGTTACACTCCATTTTTAACATGTGGTATCATAGCACAATTGGAGAAATAATATAAACACAAATGATTATACACATGGAAAACATGTACATAAGAGTCAATATTTACCTTGGACACACTTTACTAGGAAAGCCAACACTCAAGATATATATATTTGTTACCATAATCCAACCCAGCCAAGCACCAAGCCACTCGAGGTATTTTACAATGGATTCCTTCAAGCCTTAAAATAAGCTTAATTGCATCAAATATCACGGGAAAATACCATGGGTTTCCAAATACCATGATCCTATAAACCACCAAAAGTAATCGTGTTAATGATCGAATTAAACATATTGCATATGCTAAGAATAATTTGTGGACCTATGGAATACTAATGTAAGTCTATTGAGTGATCAATTATATAATGGTGTTGAAGGATGATAGAAGATATCCTTAGTTGGATAATTGATGATATCAAGCGAAAATACCAAAAGCTCTTGTGTATGATTGGTATGGTTTGCATATCAATGATGCATAGTAGTTGGAGGAACTAGAGAACATTATGGGGGTAATATGAGACCAAATAGGGACACTTTATGTGAGGTGATTTCAATGTGCAAGAAATTTAGCCAAGTGGATGAATGCAAATTTGCGTCAATGTCGTTTAGCTCATCATGACTATGTAGAAGATTAGTTATGCCCCTTGAGGTCAACAATTATTGTAGTTTCCTCAGAGTTTTTAATTTGATAAGATCTAAGGTCTTAAACCACCCATAGGTGCAGGCATGAAAATATCATCACTACAGGAGGTGGAATGCTTTAGTAGCATCCATGAACGAAGTTATGTTAAACCTTGAAAATAACTCTCCAATTTAATAGGAGCTCCCAAGAACCTTTGGTTTCATAGTAGATTTAGTGGCTTTAATGGATTCCACTCAACTATTAAAGAAAGAAAAAGAAATGAGAGTTATGGGAAAGGATATTTTACATTGACACACTAGGGGAAAACTCACTATCAAAGAAATTACACCCGCAAGTCTCCTAAATCAAATGCTCATATATTTTAGCACCAAGATGGAAAAAATTCATTAGGAATGATCAGTTACAAATTAATGGAGTTGGAGCTATTAGAGTTAGACAAAGGAATGTTTAGATATCATGTTTCATGCTTAAAGAAGGCTATCGATGACAAGCTCCTAGTTCAAACAGTATTGCTAAAACTTGACAAAGAAGGAAAAATTGTATTAAATCCTAAAGCAGTTACAGAAACAAGAAACTAATAACTACGAAATTGATCAATTTCAGAGTACCTCATTAAGTGGAAGAACTTACTCGCTGAAGATTCCACGTGGGAGGATGAAAATTTTATACAAAAGCATCCATAACTACTCAAGCAATGAGGACACCATTCTTTTGAAGGAGAGGGGCATGTTAGGTCCCTATAATACTATTGTAGCCCCCTTATTGTTGCTTTTGTGCTCATGTAGCCCTCTTATTTTTAATTTTGTTCCCCATAGAACCCCATTATTGTTATTGTTGTGCCCTTACATTATTATTGTTATGTAGGCTCTGATTATATTGTGATCCTTTAGACTCCTATATCTACCAAGGAGGTCTTATCATTGTTATCATCGAATAATTGTTAAACGAGGTTTCCCCTTTTAAGAGGCTAATTTTCAAGTCGTTGATCTATCTTTTCTTCTGTTTTGTGATCTAGTTGCATAAAAATATCCTCTATAAGCAAAAATTAAGAGTGAAATGGCTGCAAGAAGGGGAACGAAATACATAATTTTTCCATCAGTCCATGATAAATTATGACAGCAAAATCGCATCATCCACTTAAAATATTAGCAAAACCAAGTGGTGGAGGATCAAGAAACGATCACGCAAGTCTTATCTCAACACTTCTAGTCCCTCCTCTAGAAAGGGGGTCATGGCTCCCACAATACTTGGCACATTGCATGTGCTCCTGTCACTTCATTGATCATGGCACGAAGACTGCATAAGTTTCAACGTCATTTGAATATTGCAGGTTGTATAGGGAGGTACAGATGGACTCAATAGGAGAATTCTATCAAATTCGAGGATGAGAGTAGTGACTAGCCAGCATGGATGCTGGAGATTATGCCCAATACTTGTTGTGACTCACTGGTTTTTTTGCTTGCAACACCGAATAGTCTTCTCATGTTGATGTATGTCAAGGTAAGGCACATCCAGTCTGTTTGTATCAATTTCTATTTACAAGGTGCTCTAGTTAGATGAGGTATTAGCAATCTCAAGACTTTGAAGTGAACTTATGCCACTGTAAAAACAAAAAAATTGGTCTATACCTAACTTCAACTATATATATATATACCTACAAAAATCACATGAGATAATGATGAAGAAAGACTTGGAGTTGATAAGATTCATAGGGATACATACATGTGTGCCTTAACTCCTATATAAATTCAAGGATTCACCCTTCATTGCAATCTTTGTTATCTTATTAGTCAACAATTTACATATCCTTTTACACTACCAAAAAAAAAATTGTTGAGAACCAATAAAATATTTATCATTCTGTTAGTTTATTAGATAAATTATTAATATAATTTATTTTGCAAATGTAGAAAAAAATTCAAATTTACATTAAAGTAAAATAAAAATTTACTTATTGGATGAATCTGAATCTACACTACTGAGGATTTGAAATCTGAGAAAGCTAAATAAAAGAATAAGAAAAAAGTATCCAAAAAAAATTCTACACCGAATTCAAGAAAACACAAAAACGCAAGATGAAAATGCTTTTTACTGCAGAAATGGTGAACCGTAATCCGAAAAAAGCAAAGCTCCAATGTTTTTCCCATAGATCTGACGTAACCATTTGAGGTGGTCAACCGTTGGGATTCAAGAAAGCAGGATCCAATGTGTTTTCCATAGTGCTGATGTAAACCCTTTGCATCTGGTGAATGGTGGCGAATTATCTCGTCTTTGATCAATGGTTCAAAAAAGCATTCGCCTTCGGATGCTTCAATGGTTTGTTGGCGCTCATATGCAACAGAATTTTTATCCGTTGAAAGGAAGTGGGTATATATACATCTAGCCTCCCAAATTTAGCATTTTCTGCCTCCTCTGTTCATGGCCTACTCGCTCTGTCTGTCTGTGGGGAGTCTGAGTCTGAGTCTGAGTCGAGTCATGTCATGTCTTGTCTGTGTGGTCTGGAGTTTGAATCTGAGTCATGTGGGTCTGTGTACGAAGGAGGAAGAGGTCTCAGGCAGGCCTCCATTTGGATCATCTCATCTCAGGAAGAGCCTCTGTGCAAGGGTTTTGGTTTCAGTTAAAAATATTTCATTTTCTATAATTTGTCCACATTTCATTTTCTATAATTTGTCCACTGTTTTGCTTCAAATATTTGGTATAACTACATTGTTTATTTTTTGTTAACTTATTCTCCATCTCTCTTCTTAGGGAAATGTACAAATTGAGATAAGTAGCTCAATAATGTGGCTCTCATGCTCTTTGTAAATTTGTGTGATTTTAATTTGTAATCTAATGCACCCAGGGAAAATTAAGATGTTCAAACCTTGACTGGAGCCCTTGCATGCTTTTCTCATTGATTACTAACCTCAGAAAAGCAATTGCTTAAGAAATATGATTTCTATTTGTTATTTACAGGTGAGAACAACTCATAAACAATATTACAACCGTTCACACTTTTCTGTAATCAAATTACTCGTCAAAAATTTTTGGTTCAGGGTCTCAGGTATTATAATTGTGGTGCCTTTTTTATGAAAATCAATCTCTTATACTATAATGATACTTACGTTGTGCTATAATTCTTTTATTAAGCAAAATTCTTTGATCTTCTGTTACAGAGTTCTGTTCATGGAGTTCTTTCCCAGAAAAAAAAACAAGGTTCTATCCGCGGAGCTCTTCCCCAGAAAAAAAGCAACAACAAGTCTGAACTCCAGCTCCAGGTATGCGCTGGCTTCCTCTCTCTCAAATAATTAGTAGATCAACCCTCCTTAAATTAAATTAAATTAAATTTTCAGACATTAATATAACTTTCCCACATTTCTCAACGCCATTGTCCAGTCACTTTTATAATCTTAACTAAATCCTAACCCTTTGAACAAAGAAAATCACCACATCCTACTCAGTACTCCTCGGCTCTTAATTCTTCACTTTAAAAAACCCTGGCTCTTGCTTCATTATTTTTTATTTTATTTTTAATTATGTTTTTACTGTGATTATTTAAAAAATATTTTTTTAAATAGTAACTTTGGATCACATTGCTTCCAAATCGGGAATTCAGTCTGCATATGGAAAATCCATGCTTCTCTGCTTCTTTCTATGTTCACTTCATGCAGAACAATTAATTTAATTTAAGTTGCCACCATTTTTCCGATTCGATCAGAACATCATCCTCCCCGATCTTGACTATACTTGAACTCTCTTTTTTAAATGAATTACAATACTGCTGTTGTGCTCTTAATTCACATTAAAATATCCCGCTCTCAATTCAATTTTTTAAAGTGATTATATAAATACTATTTTTTAACTGTTATTTTGAGTCACTTTGCTTACACATGGGGAAGTCAATCTGCATATGGAAACGGATTCGGTCATACTTCCTCTGCTTCTTTATTTTTTTTATTGGTTCGGTCAAAGCAAGAACCAATAATTAATATTTTTGTTGGGGTTATTAACATTTTTTATTTCTTATAATTAATATATAACAAATATAGCTCCGATTATTTAAAATTTTGTTGGGTTATTAATATTTTTGTATTTTTTATAATTAATATATAAGAAATACAACCAGTTTTTGTATTTCTGTATCATCATATTTATTGCATTTTGTGCTTATAAGATTTATTTTTAAACTTTTGAATCAATTTTGCTTTTATAAAAGATTTTTAAAAATTAATTTTAAAATTTACTGCACATAAATGTATATTTTCATTATATGTAAAATAAGAATTATTCTTACAAATCCAAAACTTTTTGGTTTTGCAGGGCTATTTCCAGATTGACATCCAGGAATGGTTCATAAGTATAGGTTTATTCAAAAAAGTATGAAGGTATCTATATAGTCATTCTCTTTTTCAGAGATTTTCTTTGTAATAATGTCAATCTTATGTACATATAAGTATTAATAAAAGTATTTTTTTTGTGGGGAGAGGAAAACCTCTCCCAAATGCTTTAGGGAGGATGAGGCCCCATTCTCCTTAGAGTTGTGTAGTATTTATTGTTTCCATGTTTTTGTTTTCTTTTTTATTTTTTATTAAACTTACACATACCAAAATACATTTCAGGCATACCCATTTATTGTTTCATATCGTCATTAATTATATTTGAATTATTTAATTTTATGTTTCAGTGCATTTAAAAAGGGGTTAGAGAAATTTTATATACAAGGAAATTATATAATTTCGCAAATAAAATAAAAACACTAAATAATTTCATAAGCAAACTATTTATATTATTTTAGTTTTCTCTTTTTCCTTTTTGCAATTTTAATTCTATTTTATTTTTTTTTTTTTTTTTTAATCTTAACTTTATTTCTTTTCTAATTTTCCTTTTTTTTACAAATATATTATTTTTTTCTTCTTTATTTTTTATATTATATATTAATTTAATTAAATAAAATAATTATATATTATATATTAGGTTGTTTGGTAGATTAAATTTGTATGTTGCTTTGAAATTGTATAATGTCTTTATTTAGCTAATTGAATTTGCATATGTATATGTGTATAGATGGTTTTCATAATGTTTGTATTCTAAGTTGAAATTGTATTTATGTTTGTTAATATGATTTTTTCTTATTTGAAATTGTAGGTTGTGTAGAGTAGTTGAAATGATTTGAAATGATGTTTGCTTTATATTTGTATGTGTGCTTTGAAAATTTGTAGGTAAGTTGTTTCTGCAATGTTTGTTTGTTTGATAAAATGAATTTGTATGTTAATCAGAAATTGTATGATGTGTTTATTTAGCTAATTGAATTTGCGTATGTATGTGTATATAGGTGGTTTTCATAATGTTTGTACTCCAAGTTGAAATTGTATTATGTTTGTAAATTTGATTTTTTCTTGTTTGAAATTGTAGGTTGTGTTGAGTAGTTGAAATTATTTGAAATGATGTTAGCTTTATATTTGTATGCAAGTTGTTTTTGCAATGTTTGCTTGTTTGATCAAATGAATTTGTATGTATGTGTGTATATAGGTGGTTTTCATAATGTTTGTATTCAAGTTGAAATTGTATTATGTTTGTAAATTTGATTTTTTTCTTATTTGAAATTGTAGGTTGTGTTGAGTAGTTGAAATTATTTGAAATGATGTTAGCTTTATATTTGTATGTAAGTTGTTTTCGCAATGTTTGCTTGTTTGATAAAATGAATTTGTATGTTGATCCGAAATTGTATGATGTGTCTATTTATTTAACTGAATTTGCATATATATGTGTGTATAGGTGGTTTTCATAATGTTTGTATTCCAAGTTGAAATTTATATGTAAGTTGTCCTTGCAATGTTTGTTTGTTTGATAAATTGAATTTGTATGTTGATCTGAAATTGTATGATGTGTTTATTTATTTAAATGAATTTGCATATGTATGTGTGTATAGGGGGTTTTCATAATGTTTGTATTCTAAGTTGAAATTGTATTATGCTAAATTGAATTTTTCTTATTTGAAATTGTATGTTGTGTTGAGTAGTTCAAATTAATTAAAATGATGTTTGCTTTATATTTGTAGGTGTGTTTTGAAAATTTGTATGTAAGTTGTTTTGGCAATGTGTGTATGTTGGATAAATTGGATTTGTATGTTGATTTGAAATTGTATGTTGTGTTGAGTAGTACAAATTATTTGAAATGATGTTTGTTTTATATTTGTAGGTGTGCTTAGAAAAATTGTATGTAAGTTGTTTAGGCAATGTGTGTTTTTAGGCAAATTGGATTTGTATGTTGATCTCAAATTATATGTTGTTTTTGTTTATTTAAATTGTGTAAGTTGTTTAGGCAATGTGTGTTTTTTGGCAAATTGGATTTATATGTTGATCTCAAATTATATGTTGTGTTTATTTATTTAAATGAATTTGCATATGCATGTGTGTATAGGTGGTTTTCATAATATTTGTATTCTAAGTTGAAATTGTATTACGTGTGTTTTTTGAAATTTTGTATGTATGATTGTGAAATGTTTGTTTGTTTAATAGTTTGAATTTGTATTCTAATTTGAAATTGTATAATGTGTTTATTTATTTAATTGAATTCTTCATAATGTTTGTATTTTAAGTTGAAAGTGTATTATGTTTGTTAATTTGAAATTGTATGTTGTGTTGAGTAGCTGCAATTCGTTGAAATGATTTTTACTTCAGGTGTACTTTGAAAATTTGTATATAAATTGTTTTGGTAGATTGAATTTGTATATTTATCTAAAATTGTATGATGTGTTCATTTATTTAATTTAATTTGCATATGCATCTTGTGTATAAGTGGTTTTCATAATGTTTGTATTCTAAGTTGAAATTCTTTGAAATGATGTTTGTTTTATATTTATATGTGTGCTTTCAAAATTTGTATGTAAGTAGTTTTTGCAATGTTTGTTTGTTTGATAAATTGAATTTGTATGTTGATCCGAAATTGTATGATGTGTTTACTTTTTATGTTTGTAGGTGTGCTTTTAAAATTTGTATATAAATTGTTTTGATAGATTGAATTTGTATGTTGATCTGAAATTGTATGATGTGTTATTTATTTAATTGAATTGCATGTGTAGGTGGTTTTCATAATGCTTGTATTCTGAGTTGAAATTGTATTATGTTTGTTAATTTGAAATTTTCTTATTTCAAATTGTATGTTGCTTTGAGTATTTGAAATTATTTGTATATGCATGTTGGTGGTTTTGGCATAGGTGTATGTGCGTTTTGAAATTGTCTATGTATGCGACTCCAATAATGTTTCTTTATTTGTTATAGATTAAATTTAAATATGTATATTTATTAGTTTTATATTTTATTAGTGCATGTTTATTTTTTGTATTTTATTATTGTAGTTATTATTTTTACTATATAATTAGTATGTATTTATATTAAATTATTATAGATTAGCTATGTTAAGTTTTAAGATTGATAATAGTAGTAGTATTTGTTTATTTATATGTATATATATTTTTATGAATGTATGTTTTTTGAATGAGATTGTTTTTTAGGTTATATTGTTGAAGTATTTATTTATTTATTATATATTTAATTAAAAATATATTTATATATCTAATTTTATAAATATTATTTTCTCACACATTTTTTAATCTTTTATATCTTTTTTCTATTTTATTTTTCTTATTTCTATTTTGATGTTATATTATTTTTAATTTTTTTAATAAATATCACAAACATAAAAACTCCATATGAATAATAATATATAACAAACTTTTAAAATAAATTTATAAAATAGCAAAATAATAATTATAATAATTTTTAATAAATTTCATAAAAAATAAAAATATGGTTAATATATTTTATTTTCAAATCAACATATTAAAAAAATTTACACTTTCTCTTCCACTTAAACCACCAAAATAACAAAATTATTATTTTCAATCATTCTAATAATATATTAAAAAATTCACATTCATCTCATAAATCAATATAATAAAATTATTTTGGCATGTTGATATGTTAACAACCCCATATCAACAATGCATAGTTTTTGGGGCAAATTAGCTTCCACCTTTCCGTGGTTTACCCTATTAGTAGAGATGTTTAATATCTTGAAGCAAAGAGAAGCTTTTTTGTTTTAATACACATGAAAATACAATTTTAATTAATAATATGTGCAACTATAAACATAGATAAATAGACATTAATAACATTTAATGAACAATATGTACCAAACATAAACTTACGTAAATAAATATTAATACAATTTTAATGAACAACATTGTTTGGTACATTGTACCAAACAGAGAAAAAAATATATTAAAGAACAACAACATAACAAACATAGATAACTATATATATTAAAAAATAACTTTGAACAACATTGTACTAAAAAAATATTAAAGAACAACTTTAATGAAATATATGCCATAAACCTACATAAATAAATATATTAAAAAACAACTTTAATAAACAATAATGTACCAAACCAGGTAAATAAATAAATATTAAAGAATTACTTTAATGAACAATATGTACCAGCCATAAATCTAGATAAACCAGCATATATTCATCTTAAAAACAACGCCAAACATACATATACAAAAAAACAAAAACCAAAAAAAGCCTTTAATGAACAACAATGTACCAAACATAGCTAACTTCAACGAAATACACCTCATAAATCTAGATAAATAAATATATTAAAAAATGACTTTAATAAACAATAATGTAACAAACCCGATAAATAAATAAATATTAAAGAACTATTTTAATGAACAATATGTACCAACCATAAATCTAGATAAAACAACATAAATCCATCTTAAATATGGATCTAACATTGAGCTGAGAGGGATCCAATTTCTGCACTTTCAAATTTTTTATGAGCTATTTAACTTTTTTATTTTTAGATTTTTTTAAATTATTTTCGCTGGCCAACATGAGCAAAATTTCAACTTTACAAACAAATCTTTGTAAGAGAAACTAATAAAATAAAATATGAAAAATAAAATAAATTTCTCTATACATGTGATATTTTCTACTTAAATATATTGTTTCATTTATGAATAAAATTCAATAATCCATAAGGTAATTTTTGTATAGAGTTTAAAAATCAAATAATTAATGTATTGTTAAAATTATTTGTTTACCCCCAATCGGGGTGGCTGCCCTAGGAAGTCAGCCAGATATAGCTATCAAGAAAACACAAGGACGGGTAAAGCCCACATGCTCATGGCGATGGGTGCGGTGGCTTCCCGTATGACGATGTAAAAAGTGGAAGGGAGAAGTGGCAGCCAGTGCCAGGGTAGTGATGGAGGTGGGAAGGACAGGACAAGAGGATGGATGGAGCAGAGAAGGAAGAAGGGGCAGTGTGAAGGAATGAAGGGTGATGGGGAGAGTATTGTTGCGAAAGAGAGACGGAGGACTGACGAGGAAGTGGGCCAAATATGGCTGTCAGGAAAGCACAAGGACGGGTACAGCCCACACGCTCATGGAAATGGGTGCGGTGGCTACCCGCATGACGATGTAAAGAGTGGAAGGGAGAAGTGGCATCCAGTGCCAGGGTAGTGATGGAGGTGGGAAGTCAGGACAGGAGGATGGATGGGACAGAGAAGGAAGAATGGGGAGCGTGAAAGAATGAAGGGTGATGGGGAGAGTATTGCTGCGAAGGAGAGACGAAGGACTGATGAGGAAGCACAACTCAAAAACCTACAACGACACCTTCGAAGCGGCACCGAGTATGTTATCTGGCTATATTTGTTAATTGAAATGATGCTTGTGTGTTTATATGGAAGGGGAATGAGAAGTTCGACCAGAGAAGAGGGCAGGGATAAAGGAGGGAGAGAATTGGACATGCAGGGAGGGAAGGGGACTAAGGTCGAACCTGTAATTGGCAGCACAAGGAACCACCAGCGACGGGAATATGAGGAAGCACATGCCATTAAGTTAACCAAACAAACTTACAATGAGAAAGGAGATCAGGGAGATAAGTAAGTGAGAGGCAGGGCAATTGCGAGTGGCATAGAAGAGCGAAAGGCGCACTAGCCAGAGGAGAGAGAGAAGGGAAAGAAATTGAGCGTAGTAATTATATGGTTCGAGGGACTGGAGGTTAAGGATGTAAGTGTCATGCAAATTGAGCACCAGGACTCTAACCCAGGGAACAGAGCAGAGCAAATACCAAAAAGGCAGAGAGGCTATTACATCGCAAGGGAGTGGCACTGTTATTTCTGGCAGAGAGGTTATTACATGGCAGGGGAGTGGCAATGTTACTTCAGGCAAAGAAGAGGCAGCAAAGCAGTGAGCAGAGGGGCATCAGGGCATCGGGGCAGAGACAAGGGTGGTAGGAAATGCAAGGAGAGGGGAAGCGACAAAACGGTGGAAAGGTTGGAAAATATAATATGTACGCTAACCAGAATGTTTTGTGAACAAGTGTGCACAACAAGAGGCATGGCTAGACTAGCCCGGGATGAGGACGAGGCAGAAGGGGAAGGCAGGAGCCTCAGGTAGCTGACCCAGGCACCTCAGAAACTAGACGTGGAAGAAAGCCAGCAGAAAGGCTTATCAATGAAGTGGCGAAATCGTATAAGGTAGGGACGGATGCAGACATCCAGAAGATCTTAGAAGATTGGGAGGAACAGATAAAAGAGAAGGTAGACTCAGAAGAGGAAATGGAGGCCTGGCGAGAGGTAATCCCGGACCGAGAAAATACGAGGGGAAGACTAACTCAATTTAAGCAAACTCTATACTTATATTGGCTCATGAAGAGCTTGATGGGGAAGGCCATGGAGCAGCTATCAATGCGGATGGCAATGACCCTGCAAGACATGCCAAACTACAAGGACCTACAAACCATACACTTTTAGTTGTGCAAGCAGGACATCCACCTAGATCGTATTCAAAGGCATATCCCTTGTATTATCGAGTTGGCAGATGCACCAAGAACTCAATTGAAGACTCGGCCCCAGTTGACTCAACCTCAAAGGATCAAAAGGAATAGTCAGGTTCCTGACTGTTTTTAGTTTTTAGTGGATAGCATTTACTTTTATTAATGTATGCTTATGATAGACAGAAACTTACTCTTATCATGATATAGATGTATATATAGCTTGGGTAGATCACCTTAAACTATATGATTTTTGGATGGCATATAACGCGGATAGGTGGCCAACAGACTTGGTTTCCCATTGGGCAAGTTGAGGCCACCTATCTCATCTATGTGGTGTAAACTTGTATTTCATAAATAGAAAATAGAAGATCTTACCAAGCATTTAATTTTACTAATAAAAAAAACATTAATGTATATTATTCAACATATATTGCTTTCAAAATTTGAAGGTTTTGTTTTTAATAACAATGGAAAACATTGGAACTCTTGGAGTTTTCAATATCATTTTGAGTACTTAAACGACTAATTATCACTTGACACAAAAATGCGTATAAAAGAAACATGTGACATTTTTTTTTAAATCTCTTTCTAAATTGTAACTAAAAATTTTAAAAGTTAATTCTATTTATTCTATCTTGTCTTTCAAACAATACAATTTACTTGTAGTGGAGTTGGGTTTCTATATGGTTAATTTCCAACATAATATTCAACTTTATAATATTTCTAGTTATCAATTTTAAAAGTTAATTCTATTTATTCTATCTTGTCTTTCAAACAATTTACTTGTAGTTCTATATGGTCAATTTCCAACAAAATATTCAACTTTATAATATTTCTAGTTGAACACAATGCTCAACGGTGCCTAAATCAAATTTTCAAAGCCTCCCATATTTATAGTTCACTGCCACAAATGACTAAATTTGGAAATAAAAATTATGGACACGATCAAAATCTAAACAAAATTCAATTCAATTCAATATTCATTTTCAAACATTTAAAATTAAGAATATGTTATTTTGCACATTATATTTTAATTAATGTTCCAGTTTTTATTCTCATTTTTAAATAGATAATTCATACAAGTAGAAGTTGTTTATTCAAATATACATGAAATTTATTCTAATTTACAACTAACAAATCAAAAGAAACATTCCTTAGATTTTCTCATAAAATAATACTCAAACAAAAAAAATTAATAATACATTTTTAATATATAAGCATCATATTAAATTATTTAATATTTACAATTTATTTTTAATATTTTTAATTAATTTTACTAAAAATACACATTTGTCACATTATCATTTCTAAAATCAAATTTCATTCCAATCAAATTTCATCACATTTCATCCTATATTAAACATTATAAAGATAATTTTATATATAATCATAATTAACACAAACTTATTTTATTTTATAAATTAAAAATAAATATGATTTCATATATAATCATAATTGACATAAATTTATTTTGTTTTATTTATATAGTCATAATTAACACGAACTTATTTTATTTTATTAATTAAAAATATACCTATTATATAATTTCAAAGCTAACATTAGTATCATTTTAATAATATAATTCTCACAGTAATACAATGTCATCAAAATTAAAATGATTACACATTCAATTTTTTAATTTTAACAAAATCACCTCAACAAACTTTAAATTTCAAGTACGAAAGTACAACCACAATAATGAATTTCAAGGATATATATAGATGGAGTCATATTGTAAGTTTCATGGATCAACACAAGTCTCAAAGTCACTAGTCATTGATTAGAACTTTTGAGGCCATTGATCAAAACTTATATAAAATGTAGTTTTTCCTTCCCTCCTCTTCGTAATAATTTAATATTTTCCTGCGTTATAGATCAACCAATTCAAATTAAAGCTTCTATTCCATTTTATAATTAAAATAGAAACTATATATACCATTAAATATTATAATTATCATAATTATCATACTAAAAGCTATATACACCATTAAAATATTTAACAAATTATCAAAGGAAACTAAACAGTGATTAAGTGAATTAAAATGATATATAAACCACTAAATATATATTAAAAAAAATAAACTCAAAAATACAAAGTGAGATAATATGAGAGATAATCTACACTAAAAAAATAATCTACAAAATTATTGAAGTCTCTTGAAAAATTTGTTTCAAAGTTGTAATCCACTTAATTACTTCAACATTGTTTCTATTCATTACATCATAGGCACCATTACATTAAATCTCATCATGGTGCTTCCTAAGTTAGATGGATTTAAGGTGTGTGAGCTTTGCACCCATTCTAACCAAAGACTTCCTGCTAAATTTATTCTTATTTTAGTTCCTTGACTCAACACTCAACCCATATGCATGAAATCATGCTCGAGGCCCTTCGAATATTGACTTTTCAATTGAAAAAATTGCCCACCTAACTTGCCTTGTATATAGGATTTCTATGTGCTCCCAATGAAGTTGTGGCTTTTTCCCTAGTGTAGATTGCATCCCCTCTAAGTGATTTTCCCACCCTCGACTTCAATATGGAGTTTGCATTAAGGTTTATGTGTGTCTAAAGACCACAAGGCATTTGTGTTCATTAAAGTTCATAATCAAGTCAAACCAAAGAAGTTCAATACATTGCTTATCCCGCATTTTACTTTCACTCTCAAATCATGGACCATCGCATACATGACCATTTATGACCTAGGTCGACCAAGAGGTCCCCTTGCCTACCCAAACCTCTCCTACCTACAAAGCTCCCGAGGCAATGAGTACGTGATGTCTAGGCTGAAATGTTTTTGAAAAATAAAGTTATAGTACAACAAAACCCTCACCCCAAAGAGAATTACCCCTTAGTCAGTGTCCTTTTAGTGCCATGAAATAGTCAGTGGAGAGCACACTCTCTAGCAACCCACCCACATAAAGTGGGTAAATGTGTTAAGTGTCCTTTTAGTGCCATGAAATAGTCAGTGGAGAGCACACTCTCTAGCAACCCACCCACATAAAGTGGGTAAATGTGTTAGGGGCCCACTGGAAGCAATGACATGAAGAGACTCATCCCCTATAATTATTTCCATACAAAGTAGAGATTACAAGTAAGCCTTTAGAAAGTGACCCCATGGGATTTCTGGGATTTGAATGACCCTAACAAAAAAATACATTGTTCAACAAGTGCAATTCCATTCAGTGAAAATTGGGGGCAAACCTGCAAAAGCTTTCAACCTAAGGAAGCTACTGAGAATATTTCTACCTAAAAGCCACCCTGAATATTCAAGCAAGAAACCCTCTAGTGTGCCCCCTTAGTGCGAACCCTAGTAGCAGCAATTGAATCTCTTAGATATTTACTAAGCTATAAGGTGAATTTGGGTGCAATTCAAGGCATGGAGTGCACAAGTCATTCGACCTTACCTTGATTTAAAGAGTTTATAATTGAGTAGAGTGGCCCTTCACATTTATGTGGTGTTGTTATGAATCATTTACCAACCTTTACATTTGCTCTTTTTTTGCTTCATGGGTTATATACGTTTATAAATCTTCTTGGAGATTACTCAAGGGTTTGGCACATCCTTTATGATCAAGTAGAGTGGCCCTTCACTCTAAGAATTATTCTTTCTCTAGGGTCTGACTTGTCAATAGCATTGAAGCACTACTCCATGTCTTATCATGTCTTCCTGTTAAGATATGTTCTTCAAACTAGGTTGGAATTTTCTAATATATCTCAATAAGGTGCCCCTTGCCCCCAATGTTGGTGGTTAAAGCTCTTAGCTAAGGTGAATTTGGGTGTCATTCAAGGAATCCTCTTCCCAAAATAGAGGCTAGGTAGTTAGTCAAAGGCCACACTAATGGTGTCACTTTACTAACAATCTCAAGAGGCTAGGTAATGGTCAAAGGCAATAATGGCGATGTCGTTATATTGACAATCTCAAAGGACCAAATTTCTAAGGCTCATACCATGGAGAGTCTAAAGACCTATGTAGTCATAAGATGGAGAATTCAGTGGGATAAAACATAGCCAATGGCCTTTGTTGGCCTAGTTAGCATCTTTGTTGCACTTTACTAGTGTAGCTTTACAAAAAATTCTTCCTTTGCACTAGCATGTAGTTGCATTAATTCACTATGAATCAACAAAAAAAATCATGCATTTGTTCACACCACTTATAGTTGAACTTCCATTTTGTGAATTAATGCAACAACATAAATTCACTACCATTATCCATTTCTATTTATTGTCCCCCTACTAGTTTGTTACTATTATATGCTCATGATCTTTGATGTAATCAATTGTGCTTGCCCTAATTACACAATTCACCAACTTGTTATCTCCATCTCAATTACTCACGCCCACCACCACGCCGCCCCAACTTCCACCCCAACTTACTTTACTTTCCCCACCTCCTAGTTACTTGTCCATACATGAAATTAGTTGTCACCCTACTAATTGTTGATAAAGGGATCTTCTTTTCATGGATATGGGATCCCATGAGATCTTTCATTGAAAATGTGAGCCATAATAATAAGAACATAGTTATAGCATATACCCAATCATCGCCACTCAGCAACGTAACTAACATACCACATGTTATCAACTCATAGCCATATTGTGATCAATAGATATATAAATGGCACACAATGCATGTTATCAAAGCATGTCATCATATGCATTATATCAACATCATTTCATGATCAAAACAGAACAATTATCACAAGCTAATAAAGAATATAACTTGTACATATTTATAAACCAACCACAATGGGTCATGCATGTGTTATTCCAATGATATGGCAGAGAAAGAAATCATCACAACATCATGTCCATAAATTCAAAAATAATACTAAATCATCACATACTACTAATTCCATACCAAAGCAGAGATTACAAGTAATCTTCAAAAAGTGACCTCATGGGATTTCTAGGGTTTGAATGGCCCTAACAAAAAAATACATTGCAAGAAGAACTCAAAGAGTGCAACTCCACTCTGTGAAAATTGGGGACCAACCTACAAAAGCTTTCAAGGTTCTGCTTCCTAAGGGAAGCCAATGAGAATATTTCTACCTAAAAGCCACCCTCAATCTTCAAGCAAGAAACCCTCTAGTATGCCCCTTAGTGTCAATCCTCGTGGTAGCAGTTGAAGCTCTTAGGTATTTATTAAGCTACAAGGTGAATTTGGGTGCAATTCAAGGCATGGAGTGCACAAGACATTTGACCTTACCTTGATTTATAAAGTTTATGATCGAGTAGAATAGCCCTTTACATTTATGTGGTATTGTTATGAATCATTTATTGGCCTTTACATTTGTTCTTTGTTTGCTTCATGACTTATACGTCTATAAATCTTCTTGGCACATTGTTTATGATCTTCAAGCAAGAAACTCTCTAGTGTGCCCCTCAATGCCAATCCTCGTGGTAACGGTTGACACTCTTAGATATTTATTAAGCTACAAGGTGAATTTGGGTACAATTCAAGGCATAGATTGCACAAGTCATTCGACCTCACCTTGATTTAGAAAGTTCATGATGGAGTAGAATAGCCCTTCACATATATGTGGTGTTGTTATGTATCATTTATCGGCCTTTACATTTTTTCCTTTTTTGCTCATGACTTATAGTCTATAAATCTTCTTGGCACATTTTTTATGATCAAGTAGAGTGGCCCTTCCCTCTAGGAATTCTTCCTACTCTAAGGTTCGGCTTATTAATAGCATTGAAGCATTACTTCATGCCTTATCAAGTGTGTCTTACCATTAAGATATGATCTTCAAAGTAGGTTGGAAATTTCAAATATATCTGACAAAGGTTTCCCCCAACGTTAGTGGTTAAATCTCTTAGCTATCTACTTAGCTCTAAGGTGAATTTGGATGTTATTTGAGGAATCCTCTTCCTAAACTAATGGCTAGGTGATTGGTTAAAGGCCATATTGATGGTGTTGCTTTATTGACAATCTCAAGAGGTTAAGTAATTGGTTAGAGGTCATATTGATAGTTATGCTATATTAATAATCTTAGAGGACCAAATTTCTAAGGCTTGTACCATGGAGTGTCTAGAGACCTTCTATGTAGCCTCAGTATAGAGAATTCAAAGGGATAAAACATAGCCAATGGCCTTTGTTTACCTAATTAGCCTCTGTGTTGCACTTTACTAATATAGCTTGACAAGAACCAACAAAAAAATAAAGTGTATGTTCACACCACTTATAGTTTAACTCCCATTTTGTAAATTAATGCAACAACATGGTGGTTCACTACCATTATTCATTTCTATTTATTGTGCCCCCTCTTGGTTTACTATTTCACCAGTGGTCCCCCTGCTCGTATTTTACTATTATAAATGCTCATGATCTTTGATGTAATCAATGGTACTCGCCCTAATCACATAATTCACCAACTTACTATCTCCATCTCAATTACTCACACCCACCACCACCCTACCCTAAGTTACTTCACTTGTCCCCCTCCTAGTTGCTTGTCCATAAATGTAATTAGTTGTCACCCTACTAATTAGTTAACTTCCTATATTCTCAAATATGTTTAATGAGAAATTGTTGAGTTGCCCCCAAGGGAGAAGATTTTGTTGATAAGGGGATCTTCTTTTCATGGATATGGGATCCCATGAGATCTTTCATTGAAAATGTGAGGAACAATAGCAAAATATTATTTATAACATGTATCCAATCATCACCACTCAACAATTATAATGTAACTAGCATATACCACATGTTATCAACCCATCGCCATCTTGTGGTCGATATATAAATCACACATTATTTCAACATGTCATCACGGGTATTATATCAACATTATTTCATGATCAAAACAAAACAATTATCACAAGCTAATAAAGAATATAACTTGTACATAACTATATACCAGCCACAATGGGGGTCATGCATGTGTTATTCACGATGATATGGCAAAGAAACAAATCATCACAACATCCTGTCCATAAATTCAAAAATAATATGAAATCATCACATCATAGTAATGACACATAACATGACCATTGATAATGAATATATGTAAAGCAACAAGTTTAATCTTATAGCATAAAACAAATAATAATGTGAAGTCTTAAGCTATGAGAATGGAAATAGCAAATACTCAGCTTGGTATCAAAGAATCATCTTCAAAGGGTGCATTTTCAAGATTTTGGTCTCCCGGGTTCATATTTTGTTTCCAAATTGAATAGGGATTCACGTGAGGTTAGCAAGCACTAATCCAAACTACAAAGAGATTTTACAAGGTGGCATAGTACTTTCTCCACTGACCTACAATTTCAAGCATTAAGAGTTGTGGGAGTGAAAGGAAGAGTAACACTTTCAATCAAAAGGGGAAGGCTCTTGGCAAAGGAATTAGAGAAAGAGAAGCTATAGATATAGACAACGAATTGGAATTGATAGATTAAATCATGAAGATAACACTTACGACGCAAGAATCAAAAGATTGGAGAATTGTGTAGAAAATTTGCTTAGAATGAAAATTAAATTGATGAAGTCAATAGAAGAATTAGTGATGATTTTAAAAAAAGTGAAGCCAATGTTCCTAAGTATTAAAGAAAGTGAACCTCAAATATGTAAGTATTAAAAATGAGCATGGATAAATAAAATCAGGGAAGTATGTGAAAGGACTTAATCACAAGCAAAAGCAAATCAATCTTGAAAAAGAAATAGAAATCTGCTAGCAAAGAGCAAGAGAAATCTCCCAGTGAACAAAAATCAGCCTTACAGGTGCAAAAAGAAAGAGGAAAAGTCTTCCTACGGAAGATTAAGATTAGAGGTTATCAACTCTTATGGATCCCATTTATTAGAAATATCTAATTTCCAAATCATTGATGCAACAACTTGGCTTGGAAACTCATGCATATCTTCAGATACGTTTATCATATGAAAGTGAAATAAATATAAGTTCAGATTTGCTACTATTTCTGAGTATATCAATAAAATCAAATGTGATGTGCCATTAGTCATAATTCTGTTTTATGATGTGTGCAAGAAAACAAGCTATATAATGTGTCCAAGAAAACAAGCTATATAGAACGGGGGGAGAGGAGGGGGTGGCCATTGGGGATCAAGATAAGCAATTTCGAAAACTAATTACAATCACAAATTTTGGAAGGCAACAAAAAACATGTGCATGCTTCTCAAGCATGTAGAGACTCGAAACATCATTGTAAGCATTGTAGCATTGATGGATATAAAAAGATGACATGTTGGAAGCTCCATCCTTGTACCCATCTAAAAAATAAAAATAAACAAGAAATCTTAAGAAATTTAGAGTGGACCTAAAACCAACCCCAAAATACAAAATAAATAAATAAGCAATTGCAACCATGAAAAATCAGTGATGTATGAGCAAGAAAAACTATGAACAAGCCAAAAAAAGTGTTGAAAAGGAAAAATAAATCAGCTAGTAATGACCAAGATAAATATACAATCACCAATTGATAAAGTAGTAAGGGAAATCATCAACTCTTCTTACCAAAGGTTTGAATCATCGACTCTTCTTACTGAAGGCATCGACTCTTGTTGATCACAATTTTGAGAAAAAAATGATTTCCGAATCATTGGTGCAACAACTTGGCTTGGAGACTCATGCCTATCCTTGAGCACACACCTTGGGTGGGTTGGTTGATCAAAGACACCAATATGCAAGTGACAAAGAAATTTGAGTTCAGATTTTCTATTATTTGCAGGTATACTGATGAAAACAAATGTGATGTTGTGCCATTAGTCATAATTCTTCTCCAAGGAATTTAGATGTTGCTTCCATGAAAATGTATATGGAGGTGACAAATAAGCAAAACATATGAAGCAATTTTGAAAAAAAAATACTATAGAAGGCAAGAAAATGCATTTGTGACATGCAAAAGAACGGTTGCAAGTATTAAAAATCAGTCATGTACGTGCAAGAGGATCTATCCTTGAAAGAGAAAAATAAATCATCTAGCAATGAGCAAAAGAAATTTGCCCAATGGTGAACAAAAATCAGCCTTACAGATGGAAAAAGAAGGGAAAGAAAAAATTGAAGAGGAAAGAGAGACTTTTCCTACCAAAGATTCAGATCACAAATAAGGTGTCGACTCTTTGAACCCATTTCTAAGATAATTTGATTTCCAAATCATTGGTGCAACAACTTGGCTTGGAATCGCATGCCCATTCTCAAACATATCCATTGGATTCGAAATCAAAGACACCAATATGCAAGTGACAAAGAAATGCATGTTCATATTCGCTATTACTTAAGTATATTGATGAAATTGAATGTCCGGTTGTGTCATTAGGAGCCAATCAAGCCAGAAAGTAGGTAACTGCGAGTAAAAAGTTCTTTTAATGGTGTTGACATCCAAACAAGGAGGAAGCATCAAAGGAAAATTGTTGAAAAGACATGAGCATAAATCAAGATGTTTCAAGGTATGTTAGTGCAACCACACTTTGTGATATAAGCAAACCAACAACCTCCCTATTGGGATTGTATACAACGTTACACCTTCCTTCTAGAACACAAAACATATTTCCATGGATTTCTCGGGAAATTTGCCAAGGACAAAGAGTGAAAATGACTATTTTATAGTGGCAATGGATAGATTCAGCAAGTGATTGCTCTTACTCATTGTAAGAAGAGCATCAAAGCCCAAAAGACAACTGAAACATTCCTTGAGAAGGTATGGATTCAAAGCCACTCAGTGAATACCCAAGTAAATGGATACACCATACTTATTCATTTATTGAGGGGATATAATCACAAGCATCCCAAAACATGGGATGAAAGCTTACATTCAACGTGGATACAGTAGGGTAGTTCAATCATCTACTCACATGAGACCATTTGAAGTTTGTTGTCAATTCCTTACACAATCACCAATTGACATGGCAAGACAAGCAAATTAACGTTACAAATATACGAAATTATCTCTCACAATGAAAATGATATATTGGACAACACTTTTCAGTTAAAAGAAATTCAAAAATATAAATTTAA
>APFE030571153.1:0-38426 GCA_000404065.3 Pinus taeda
AGCTCCAGGTTGTTGGGAGAGAGTTAATGCATCCTATATTTGATGTAAGAGGATTTATGAGGCAGTTAGATTCTCTTTGCTATAAATCAGATGTCCATACGGATTGTTTGGAGAGAGAGTTTGTGAGGAAATTGATTATTTTGTAATCTCCTGTTTGATAACAAAGAATTGTCGATGGCTATGTTTGGTGGACGTAGCCCAGATTGGTTGGGTGAACCACGTTAATCTGCTGTCTCCTGTGTATGGTTATTTGCTGTGTATATTTGTTTGTTTACTGCACACTTTTGCCTCTAACAAAATTATATTTATCTGGACCCTTTTTGGCAAATGTTGTGTTCAAACATAATAGCAACTTATTGATAAATAATTTTATTTTAATTAAATTTTATTTTCAATTAAATATAAACATTAATGCGAATAATTTTTTATAAGTATTGAGTTTTAATATTCAATAACATAATAATAAATGGACAAACAATATATATATTTCTCCACATTATAATAAATATTACAATATAGTACGATACATGTCACTAAATTTAAATACTTTTTAAGATAATCATATACATCTCAACTTGTACATACATGTCATAAAGAATGGATTCTTTCCGGAAATTAGTTTCTTTCCGAGAGTTAGAAGAGAGAGATTCTAAGGCTGAAGAAAACCCTTTAAGGGATATGTTTGCAATAAGTTCCAGTCGTGTTCCGAATTCTGTTGAACTTGAATATGAAGAACCCCAGCCTTGTTCCCGTTGGGAACTACATGCCATAGCTCCCTCAGAAGTGTATAGTTATTTGTCTGTTTTCCATTTAAAAGCCACAACTAGAATTAGTATTAAAGAGTCTGTGAGCCAAATTCAAGAAAACTCAGATAATATCCAGACTATATCTCTGTTAAACCCAAAAGAGTTATAGGCCGAGGCTAAAATATTTAAAACAAACTATTTACATTTAGGATGCATTCGAGTAGGGATCAATCCTTTGATACATAAAGGATTACATACTTTTGTGCTAGCCACTGTTTGAGATTTAACGCATAATAAGTATACTGATTCCGTAATAGGAGGAATTGTTGCACCTCTGTCTAATGGCCCGATCTATTTTGACTATTACGAAAATATATATACATTTGATGAAACCATAGATCAAATCCTCCAGCTCCAAGTCCAAACTACTAGTTTCGACATGCACAAAAAGAGAAATAACATAGCCATTCAGACCAAAGGATGTTTTCGACATACCAACACCTTGTGGCCAGCTATCTGGCATACACCCAGTAGAGACTCAAAGTCAAGTGTAGTTGTCATGACTAATGCGAAAAACCAAAAAATTGAGCATCAGACGATCCGGTGGGAATACTTGACATTTCCAGAACATTGGGTGGTAAATAATCCTAAGCCATTTCTACCAAAAAATATCACCTCTGCTGATATTACAGAAAATCTGTCTTTTTCTATCATATCTTTTCCTAGAAGATCTACCATTGACCACAGAAGAATTGAGGCTGCCTGTAAACAATCCAACTATTACAGATATCCCCCCACTGTAGATACTGCTTCTTGCAGTTCATCTTTTTGTAAACATGATTCTTTGATTGAGTTAGCACAACTTGTCAATTATCATTCATTAGAAGTAAAATGCCTTGAATGCCATGAAAATAAAATCTGCTCACTCTAGGATAATCTGCTATACATGCCAATCACAACCCCAGTTCTGGTACTGCTCCTCCTTCAACTTCTGTCAGTCCATCCAAATCCCAAGTGCTCAGATATACCTTTCCCACATGAGCAGGATACAGATCACGTACTCATGATGCATGAAGTTGTGACATTAGAAGGAGAAGACCCAAGGCTAACTGAGATGATGTGTCTAATGAGACCAACAAAACCCAGATACGACCTAGGATATCTTGAATAGGAAAATTGCCTGATACCAGATTGCAGATTCCACCCAGTTCCTGCTGACTGCAAAAAGCCTGCAGTAATGGAGATACATAATTTCTACTATCTCATGGATGGATGCCTGAAATCATATATTAGTGCAAAATGGATGAAGGCAATGTTAAATTGGGATTTGTACACTAATCCCCAGGCAGATGAATTTGATCAGAATTACACTCTTCATGAGAAGAGAGAAATAGCTGAAAATTGGAAAATTTTTATGGAAGTAAATAACACATGGATATCTTTCTATTCCTGGAAAGATAATATTTCTCCATTAAATGTTTTTACTGGTTCCACAACCACTTCAGCAAACAAGCATACTTGGACTGCACTAGATGGAACAAAAGTTGAAACTCCATCAACATTTCCTCCTTTCAAAGGAATTGTGATTGGAGAAAATCAAAATGTAGCCAAGGCCATTCCCTTAGTGCAGAAGGATGACAATGCTTTCGACATTGATGGAAGAATACAAAAGCTAGTGAACAGATAAACTAGACAAATACTACACTGAAAGGTTTAGAAATAAATGCAGCAAAATTAGCAGAAGTCAAGAAGCAAATTGATACTGTGTAAGTATCAATTAGTGATGTAAATAAATGTTTGAACAATGTACAGTTTGATTCTAGTTTGATTCGTTCCTATGCAAGAGAATCTTTATCTAAAATAGAAGGAGTCGAAGAAAAATTAGTTGATCATTTAGATACGACTAAACATCTTATAACTAGTTTAACAAATAAAGTTGAAAAGATGAATCTGTCAGAGGTTGAAAAACCAGTTCCAAACTCCTTTCTTCCAAAAATAAGTATAAAGATTCAAGATCTTGTTAAGAATGTCAATAAGTATAAAACTTGTGTGGGGCCAGGGGACCTTCAGGCCCGCCAGCCAGTTCATACCAGTTCAGAATGCTCGACCAAAGAAATCTAATATGAACTGTTGCAATTCCCAAGTTAATAACAATTAGTTGCTTAAATTCAATAATTATATAAACCTTATTGATTTTCTTCAGGAACAGTTAGGGGAAGGACGGGCAGATCGTGTTGGGGCGTTGCACCAAACCCTTTGTCCAGAGCGGGAATAGTCATCTCAGTAGACGCAGCTAAGTCTCTCTTTTTCCAGCATTGTTCCCAAAAGAAGTAGCCAACTCTTCTAATCAGAGTCTACAACAAAAAATAACCATTGCAATCCTTGGTTTAGGATGAAGAAGAAGAAAAAGGGAAGAACATAAACCAGGACACACAAATCTTCCCATATATGAACCTCTTAACATAGGGTCCACAATACCAGCCCTTAACATTGAAAGGAAAAGGAAAGCTTCCCTGAGCACAACCTTTTTCCCAATTCCCACAAGAGAAATGGAACATAGATAACATGAGTGTGGCCAAATCAGCAGATGATTGACATGATGTATACAGAATATAAAACTCATGTGCTTAGAAGGGAAAAGGAAATAAATGCTTAGGACTATTATTCAATGTTTTACAGGGACACTCCCAGGTGGTGGGAGACAGAAATCTTCTCCTAAGATACATTGAAACAATGGAAGCAGAAGCCTTAAAGATAAGAAAGGAGATGTAATTCAAAGTCTGATGGCATAGTTACTAGTATATGATTGGTGCGCTAACATCGATGATTTTAGAACATTGGTGTGGAAGCGAAACAGAAATTGTTGACAAAAATGAAGTTATTTTGATGAATCTAAAGTGGCACAAAATGTCCCAATACGAAGACTTCCATAGAGACTAGATGCAGAGAATCTACGAGGTCAAAGATTCCAAAAACCTGTTATGGAAACAGGTATATATGGCAGCTCTGCCATCCAGATTTGTAGATTATATCAGATTGCAAGAAATATTTCAACCACCTTTTGAGTCATACACATGGGGTGAGATATATGCTCTCATTAGAAAGACACTTGTAAGTCTTTGTACAAGCTCAAAGGTAAACAAATCTCTGGAAAAACTTTCCAGATTACCAGACAAAAAGTCCATCTGTAGCAAGTATGGACTAACAACAGATCATCCTTTGGTCAAAAAGAGAAAAGCTAAGAAAAGATCAAAGGGAGAGTTCAAAGAAGCTTTCTACAAGAACAAGAGAAAGTATCCAAAGGACAAGAAAAGGTATTCCAAACCAGTGCGAGGTCAAGCCTCCTGAACAAAGAAAGGGTATTATAAGTATGTTCCTAGAACACACTATTATAATCCCTTTGATATTCACATGGACATGGCTAAGTGGGAAAAATGGAACAAAATAACTTGTTGGTTATGTGGATGAAATGAACATACATCCTATAGATGTCCACAAGGCGAAGAATCAAAGCTAAGAAAAGGTAAGAAATCTGAATTCTTTGCTCAGAAAGCCAAACAAGTTAAGCAAGAAAGAAGAGAACTAATGATCTGTATGAAATGTGGTTCTCAAACACACAAGACAGAGCGCTGCCCGAATGTTACCAGCAAGGAAATTGCTCAGCAACATCAAATAGAAGAATCATCCTATGATTCTTTTAGTTCTTATTTTGCAGAAGAACTACATGCTCATATAGAAAAATATTCAGATTCTAGTTCTTCAGGTTGTTTATTTTTTGACTCTGACGAATGTGCCTGTCATGATCAATATGATTATGATTCTGAATATTATAGTGAATCAAGTGAAGAAGGGGAAAGGCTCGAGCCCCAGAAAGAAAAAGTCCTCATGGCAGCAACAAAAGAAGACGAGATGAAAATTCTATCTCAGATAAGAGACATGGAGGAAGGAGATATGAAAAATTGCATGACCAGCTCAAATCCAAAGCTTCAAAAGAATCAGGGAAGAAGTCCTTACTCATTGATGCTTCGTATGAAAGAAATACAAAATCATTTCAAATGCATCATTAGAAACCTAATAGAGTGAGATCACTCACTCTAGGAGAAGTAAGCCGTGAGATTCATAATCTCAAGGCAGAAATCTCTGCAATGAAAGCTCAAATTGCATAGCTGAAGAAAGGTAAACAAGTGGCAAAAGAAGAAGAAGATGATCAGCCATGGGATACTTCTCAATATAGCAGTAACCAAGAGGTACAAGTTGCTGAAGGAATGAAGGATCCAAATTTTGGATTCAGAGATATGAGATTGCTGACTATCTCCTAACAACAACTCCATGTCAAAGTAAATGTCTGTATAAAGGGGAAAATGTTTGAAATGGTTGCTCTTTTGGATTCTGGAGCAGACATAAATATTCTCAACATGAAAAATATTCCAGCAAAATATTGGGTTGCTGCAGAACGAAAAGTGGTAGGTTTGGGTAACAAAAAGCTCCAATATGAGGTACCCAAAGCTTCTTTCTGCTTTGATACTCACTGTGTTTATTTAAAATTTGCAGTAGCTGATATACTAGTAGATTGCATACTGGGAAATGTTTTACTGGCCGTAGCAGAACCTCATGGATCACTTAGACTCCAAGAAGGAAAAGCTGGATATTTTATCTTCGTTCCCACGTCTAAGGGAAAAAGGAAGAAAATTGAGCTTCCATATATTTCTAATCCTAGAATTTCAACAATGGTCTAAACTGTACAAAATTTGGACAAGGTTGAAGCCAGACTTTTAGATTTTAAAGATCTGTAATCTACTCTAAAAATTGAAGAACAACTCAAGTTGCCTCAAATAAAAAGAAAGATTGAAGATCTAAAGAAACAAATCGAGGAAGAATACTGCTCAGAAGAACCTAATGCGTTCTGGCATGGGAAGCAACACACATTAGAGCTCCCTTACAAGGAAGAATATGTTGGTAAACCTTGTAAGAGCCAAGAAATACCCATGAGCAAAGAATACAGAGATCTTTGCGAACAAGAAATTCAACAGCTCCTCAGCCGAAAATTGATCAGAGAATCAAACAGTCCCTGGAACTATTATGGGTTCTATGTGAATAAGAGAGTTGAAAAAATCAGAGGAATCCCAAGGTTAGTCATTAATTATAAACCTCTGAATTCAGTCCTAGCTGATGATACCTACCCATTACCACACAAAGGAGATATGAAGAATTGTCGGAGCTAAGATCTTCTCTAAGTTTGATTTGAAAGTAGGATTTTGGCAAGTTGCCATGATACCAGCAGGACATTACGAATGGAATGTCATGAATTTTGGGTTAAAGAATGTTCCATCAAAATTCCAAAAGGTGATGGACATTATTTTTAAGCCATATTTTGATTGGCTAATTGTATATATAGATGATGTATTAATTTTCTCCAAAACCATTCATGATCATTTTAAGCATATAAATACATTTAAAAATTTGGTTATGCACAATGGGTGGTGCTTAGCAAAAAGAAGATAGAAGTTTTTCAAAATTCTATCAAATTTTTTGGCCACACAATCTGCAATGGGTAGATTTCCTTGCAAAAACATGCACTTGAGTTTGCAGATAAATTTCCAGATGTCATAACAGACAAGAACCAATTGCAAAGGTTCTTAGGCTGCCTCAACTATGTCAGCAACTTCTATCAGGACTGTGCCAATGAAAGAAGAATATTGAACAAAATACTGAAGAATAATCCTCCAGAATGGACAGATGTCCATACAAAGGCAGTCCAAAATATCAAAGCCAAGGTAAAATCTTTGCCTATCTTATATGTCGCCGATGATTTTGCACATAAAATTGTTGAATGAGATGCAAGTAATATTGGATGGGGTGGAGTTTTAAAACAAAAGGTTGGAAAAGATGAACAAGTGGTTCAATTTTCCTCCGGAGTATGGAATCCAGCCGAGCTAAACTACTCCACAATAGAAAAAGAAGTAAAGGCAGCATGGAATTGTATCAGTAAGTTTGAAGTATATCTCATTAACAAATCTTTTCTGCTTAGAACTGATGCATCTGCTTTGCAGAAGGTGTTAACAAAAGACATCAAAAAATCCAGAGAAGCCAAGTTTTCTAGATGGCAAGCTCTTTTTGCAAACTTTGATTTTAAGGTAGAACACATAAGAGGAAAAGAGAATAGTCTCCCTTATTTCCTTAGCAGGGAATATATTGAAGACAGAGATCATGTCATGATGATCATCACCGAGTGGGATCAGCACCAGAAACAAGAAGTACTCAAGACCATCCTAGATAATCAAGACCGGGAAGAGTACAAGAGAAATTGGAAACCCACTTGGCAGCTCAGAAACACAAAGGTTCTAGATGCCAATTTGCAGCCTCATACTGATATTCAGCACTTTGTACTCGAAAGGAAAGTGTACCCTAAAGGTAGCAAGTGGATTCATGATATGATATATGATAAGACCAAAAGAGATGCTGGGATTGCACACCAAGTTTTAGAACAAAACTTTCATGATATTCCGGGATTTGGTGTCGCGGAGGGCGTAGTACTGGCATATATGAAAAATATTTTGTATTTACCAGACCAGGGATCTTTGGAATGAACAAGGACATTGGCCTGTCCAACCTTGTGCTTGTTGGCCAAGAAATGACCCAAAGATCATATTTCCTGACATTGTTTATGATTTTGCAGGATACAAAAAGTTGTGGTGGCATTTTCTTAATGTCGACGATAAAGAGGAAGCTCACTATACAAAGCTAAAATTTAGCACATTAGCTGCTTCCCAGAGAAATCAACAGTGCCAGTGGTTTCGCGAATGGTGGAGTGATTATGGAGTAAGCAAAATGGCCATGGACCCGGTATACCATGAGGCGTACAAAAGAAAATATGGTGATTGGTGCCAAGAACATGGTATTGGAGAATGTTTTCATACTACATACAAAACTATCAAAGGAATGACAGACAAAGAATGGTCTCCATTCCATAACCTACACTATTCACTCCATGAATATATGAGAGAACACTTAGAATGGTTAGTCTTAACTAAAGTAAAACATCAAATTGTCTTAGGGAAACCAATGATAGTCCGCAGGATATACACTAAAGCCTGGGACGATATGTTGTATAAAAGAGATAGATTCCCTGATTTAAAAGTATTTTGATGGTTCACATGGGCTTTCCATTAAAAGTATCCATATTGTAATAATGCGTACCAGTCACAAGGGCTAAATTGTGACCAGATTTCTCGTGGGCTTTGCTGTACCAAAGCATCCACACTGTAAATAAATTATGGTCTATAATTTTCCTGTGGGCTTTTATGAAAAAGTATCCACTTTGTTCGTAGGGCTTTGATAAGAAGTATCCACTTTGTTCTATACAAAATATTTTCCGTAAGATTTATTTTTCGGACAGGAATCTGTTGGACAGTTGTTGCCTTGGCATTACTTGAAAGCAATAATTCCATCCACCCTTCAGATTGGAATCTTTGTGCAGACGTTGCCCTGGTGGTACCTAAAAGCAATGATTCCATCCACCTTTAGGTCAGTTCACGGATGACCCACAGTAATGCTTGTTCCCCCTCACTTGCTATATAAGGAGGGTAAGGCCCATTGTCAAGGCATTCGCAGTTGGAGTTTGAGTCAGTCCAAGTCTTTGAGAGTTTTGTGTCAAGTGCCTCTCCTGCTCTGCATCTGCGAACATTCAGTCTGATCTGATTGCAGCACGAGAAGAACTCAAGTCCTTAGGTGATTTGGGAGCCTGCACATCAGTGCTTTAAACTAGTGTGAACCTAAAGTGGCTGAATCATATAGAGAGTCGACCAGTCTATGTATGAGTCCAAGTCTTATTCTGAGGCAGAGCCTATCTTTCACCAGGTATCCTTTGGTATTGCTTGTTCCTTGTGAACAACATATAGTCCGATAAATGCGAAGATAGTAAATCTCTGTAAAGAATCTCTCTGTAAAAAGCTTTATCCATTCTGAAATAAAATGAGTATACCATTCAACATCTGAATACTTTGCACATATGTAATGTCTATTGTGGTAATAGTTATCTCTGAATCTTACATCCGAAGTTTGCCAAAGGAACGAAGGGACGCCAACGCCATTGTTAGGCGAGGAAGCCGTTGTTGGGGCCGTGAGAGTGTGAAAGTTCTAAGTAGGTTCACCACTGGTTCATCGGGAGTCAATAATTAGAGATAATCAAAGAGACACAGAAAGGCCAAGTCAGCAGAAAACGATAGCAGCATAGCGCGCGGAGTGCGTGACACTGTAGCAAGCTTGTAACTAGAAGCCCTTGATTAAAATTGGTATGTTTATTTTTTTATTATAATTAATGATATGCAACATTTCATAAATAATAGTTGTACGTTTTATATAATGTTTATTAATTGACAATAAATTATATGTGTATTGTGTGGATGCTAGCTTTATTAGATCTACCACATGTGTTAAGGATATAATGACCTTTCTCCAATCCATGTGTTGCATCATAAGTTCTCCTCTAGATGTAAGATACGTCGCTACAACCTATCTTCATGGTATAAGACTTAATGGAGTTCCAAAGAGTACAAAAGAAAATTGTCTAGTTAATGTATTGAGACAAGATGGCAAAGGGTAGCACCACCAATTCATCGTGGATGGATCATGTGTTACTCCCCTTATGCTAGTGGTGTATTTGAGTTGCTTCATTACAGTTTCTTGTATGCTGCTTCTCTATAATTTTTAGGTAACTATCAACTATATTATATCTACAATTTTTTATTTCTGATTATTTTTCGGTTTCGGTTAGCAATGGCTCCATGCTTGCATGCTACTTCTCTATAAGTTCTAGGTAACTGTCAACTATATTATATTTACAATTTTTATTTCTGATTATTTTTGCAATTTCGGTTAGTAATGACTCTATGCTTAGGTCACTGTGGAAAGGCTCTAATCCACGAGACTAAGGTGGAGTTAGCAGCAAAAAATGCATCCAAATTCTCTCATCACTCTTGTCCAATTGCACTCAAACAATACCTCTACATTATGGGTGAAAGGGTGAAAAGTGTAACACCCCTTGTATGTACCCCTGTTTTTATTACATATATATATAATAATGTAGAGGTGTTTTTTGAAAGAAATTGGTGTTCTTGTCCAATTGCTTTCAAACAATACCTCTACATTATGGGTGAAAGTGTAACCACCTCTATATGTAACCCTGTTTGTACATATATCTAAAATATAATATATTATTATATATATAAAATTATACATATATTATATAATTATATAATATATATAATATATAATATATAATTGGTTGGAACTGAAGATTTTATAATTGCTTTTGGACTTCCTAACAAACCAATGCGTTCAATGAATTGTTGATCCACAAGTTTGGGTAAATTTTTGCATCTCTTTAGTTCAAAGTTTCCCATTATGACCCATATTTCTTTAGGAATATAGTAACTTGATAACCAATGTTGACCATCACTTGGGGAACCATAAACACTTTGAATTCTAGGTCAAGTTATGGATCATAGTCATCATGAGGATTTCCTTGAGTAAGTTGCCTAAGGTTTTTGCATATCCTTTTATCTTGACATTCTTTTAGGATGTTTAACAGTTCTCTTAGTTAGGTGTTGAAGCCCCAAAAATCGGGTCTACAACAAGAGGGATACCGACCTGGTGCAGACCTTGGTTAGCAGCTTCTTTTTCGTTTGGTATATTGGGTCTCACTAGGGATATGGGACCAGTTTCCCAATTTATGTGTGTGTGTGTTGAGAATTGATATTTCCTTTCTAAAAATTCCTAAGTGAAATGCTTTAATTCTAACTCTAATCTAATGACATGCAATTGTATTCTAATAAACAAAAGTATCTAATTCTACACTAACCAGGGATGTAATCTTTCTGTTATGCAATCTAAAATGATTTCAAATAACAATTGGTAATAAAGATCATTCAAATGTTATAAGAAAATAATTCAATAGAGATAAACCACTTCGTATAAAAAGTTAGACGAAACAATTGTGAAAAACATATCACATAATAAGCTACTCATACATTAAGCATAAATAAATAACTATCACCGTACAGAAGTGCCAAATGATAACTCAAACATTCACGCATCAATATATAAACAACTGAACATGAATATCACTTTAACACAAAGGTAGAAATAGTTAAGAGATAGAAGTATCATTTATAACTAGTTCTACTCATGAGCTTCAAGCGATAATGATTTATCTCTTCTTAATCCAACATTCAGTAAGAGTACAGAAGTGCAACATGAATAGTAGATATTAAATGTAGATATCAATAAATCTTGTTCCATTCATTCATCAAAACCTCCTCGGAGGGTGCAAAAGTGCATGTTCTGAGGAAACGTTTTGGACAAATTTCAGGACCCTTATCTAAATGCATGAGAAGGGTTTAAATACTACTAACTAAATCTAAAAATAACTTATTACAAAATGTAGGATACGGTTTAAATGATCGTCCTCATTTTAGGTAAAAATAAAGATAAATTAATACTCATATTGAATCTAAAACCAAAACTAACAACTAAATATTTGTGTATCTGTTCCTTGAAATCGCAAGCGTTCAACATTTGTTTGAGAAGAGTCGACTGGCCGACTTCATAATTTAACTACCCTGCAAAAACGGAATTGGCAAGAGTTGGCACCATTTTCTCGGCAGAATTTATGATACATTTGAGAGCCATGCACTGGTTGTGTGGTTTTACCAAATACGCCCAGTAAGAATCCCAATTCAACTTAGTTAATCTTTTAATTGATTCTGCCTTTTCTTGAGCCTTCTGTCTCCAGCCTGTTTGCAGGTGCTGAGCATATATACATACCATTTTGAAGATATTTCTGACAAATACCACTGGTTTTAGGATTCAAGTTTTACTTTTTTACCTATAGCGTTCTTTCCTATAAATTTCTAGGCTTACAGGTGACTGAGCGATTAGAGGCTTTCCTTTTCAAGAAGTTTTTCCCAATGATGCGCGATTAATCGCGCATCGGGAACTACCTTCATTTCTTGATCCAAGCTTCCCTGGTGCAATTTTTTGCCTCTTGCGCATTTTTTGTTAGCGGATATACAACTTAAATTTTGTGAAATAAACGATTCTAAAAGTTCTTGACCTTGAGTCTTAAATCCTCTGTTTTTGATGTCAACGCTGTCCAGTACCCATTTAACCATGTCCGTGTATGGAAGAATTTTTGGCCTTGCCACTATCTGGTGTAAGAACGAGCAAGCTAGATCTGTAACTAATACCTCAGAAGACCCATGTGAGTCTGCAGTAGCTGTAACCTCCACCCTTTTGGGATTCTCTTCCTCAAGTAGACTGTACATGCCTTTCCAAGTGGTAATACCAGCATCTCTATTACAGGCGGTGTCTGCATACAAGGGCGTCATTTCTTTGTCTTCAGAACTCGGAGCTTTGCCTTTCTTTCCCATAATATCATAAATACTGCTTTGTATAGTTCTATGTTCTTCGTTCCTGTAGTTTGCAAGTGAGGTGAGAATAATGATAAGGAAAAGGTGACGGGAAAACTTTAAATGCCGAAGACATATAAAATATACCACCTTACATGAAATGGCTCTTCGATCAGCACAAAACCATATTTCATTAATAGTTGGCAACTAACTCATTAATTAACATTAAAGCACATAACCATGTCTCGGTTTATGGAAAAATCTTTCTCGAACAACGAGCCTGAAAAGATCTGTGATGAAGCGATTTTTCGATTTGCTTCGCAATATCGCAGATCGTTGTGTCGCACTATCGCAATATCATTCTATCTCTCTATCGCAACATCGCAACATCTTTATATCACAATATCGCTGGAGCGTAGCATATGACAATCATCTGTTAATGTGTTTTCTGCGAAATGCAATTTGTGATATGCGCCATCGCATATCGGCAGTTTGAGGTTTTTCAACGTAAGTGATATTTGAGGCATGCGATGCAATATATGTTTTTAATATGTAGTGTCGCATTGTGATCTCGCAATCTTAGAATTCGGCTTGTAAGGAGGTATCCATTATCCTTTTTGTGATGCAATATTTCTTAAGGAGTGATTTTATCCTACCTTATCATAAAACTTAAGCTTTTTAAGATTTTTCAAGGGTACTCTCCTAAGTTTATGATGGTAAGTTTTATTGAAAAAAAGGAAATACAAGCACTAATTGATTTTTAAATTTTTTGACTAAGGGGCCCCACTTATTTAGTATTAGTAATAAACACTAAATAAGAAGGGGGGGGGGGGGGGGGGGGTTGTTGATGGCCACAATAAATGGGCGATTCACTTGGAAGAATCAGTTATCTCTGCTTTTCTTTTGAATTTTCTAAACTTCTAAAATAGAAAATTTTCTAGAAAATCAAACTTTATTATAGAAAGACAAAGTACATTATGCTTTTACCTATCAATGATATTTTGTTTCTTCTATTTTTAACTTTGATTATTTACTCCCTTAAGCCAGTCCTTGTATCTACATCAGTCACTACTTGGCTTATAAAGATAAAACAAAGCCTTCTATATAAATAAGTTTTAAATATGCTCATTTGTTGTAGGTAGAACCTATGCTGCCAGCAGGCGTTTATAGCCTCGACAGGGTTACCTGTTACCCTGCAATGATCATGTATCCTACTTAGAGAAATATACAACTTTCAAAGAGAAATCCATAAAGAACAATGTCTTGGTTTGATAGCCAATTTATGACAGTGTCATTCACTTGATTTATAACTTTTGCTGAACAAGCTGGCTCGTGATGAGACCCCTTGTCTTTTAATTGCAATAATCTTGATTCATTTCCTTGTTGTGATATGCAGTATTGGCAAATTCAGCAAGCTATAATATCTATGATCATGATAAGCCGGCTCGTGATGAGACCTCTTACTCTTTAAGTTAAAGTGTACATTGGATTGTTCTCTGAACGTTGTAGTTCCCTAGGTGGGGAGGAAGTCATTGTTTCATTAAGATAGCTCTGGACGACAATGGTAGATTTTTTGAAAAGAGCATTTCTATAGAGAATATTTGTTTTGTTATTGATACATTTCATTGGACCGATACAAAACAATTTCCCACTAAAGGCCGCTTTTCATCAAAATTTACAAAGTTGGAACTAATATCATTTCTAGGCCTAGAGCCTTTAACTGTATCTTTTTAATAATAACGATCAATTTTCTAAAATAATTCTATTTATACAAGTGAAAAAACAAAATCTAAAAGAGAATTTGTGTCTTTTTGTAAATCCCAAATGCAACCATTTACAACTGGTTTTTATCATGGAAATAAAACTAATCTAAAAAATAGAAGAATGATCTCCTATGGAAAATATTTTTTGAGGATCTGTCCGTTAACAGGTAAAGAACCTCTTTTTCTTGTTAAATCCTATAACATAAAAGTGGAGGGACCTATGACTTCTGTGATTTGGAAAGGGCCAAGCCACATTAGTTGAAATTTCGTATGTTTCCCTTTTTCCTCATGAGCCTTGTCCCATTTTAAAACTAGATCTCATATTTGAAAGTCTTTTCTGGATATCATGTTTGAGTCAAAATAGGCTTTTACTAATGCTTGGTGATGAGCATGAGTTATTTTGGCATGTTCTTGTTGTTCTTCTAACTTAATTATTTCCACCTGCCTTAGTTGTAAGGAAGAAGTTGGTGCTTCATCAATATATTGAACTAAGGAAAAAGAGGGAATTGCCAAATGAGTTGGAAGAACCATTTCTTTTGCATAAACTAAATTAAAGGGAGAAGTGCCAATGGAGGCTTTCTGCGTTATTCGATCTGCCCATAAAGCATATATTAAAGACTTATGCCAATTCTTGTGATTTTGATCAATGGTTCGCTTAATGATTTTGATTAAGTTTTTATTTGTAGATTCAACTAACCCATTCCCTATGGGTAATAATTGGCTGAGTATTTAAGCTTGAAACCCCTTTTGAGTGCAAATTCAGCCATCGCATTACCAGAAAAATGTGATGCATTATCAAAAATTAAAGAAGAAGGCAACCCAACCTGGTGATTATGAACTGATCTATGAACTTAATGAAGTGTTCGGCATTAGCTATCTTAAGAGGAACTGCTTCTATCCATTTAGTAAAATAATTTGTTGTCGTAAGGATATATCTATGCTGTTTAGAAGAGTGAGGAACAATCTCACCTATTATGTCCAATCCCCATTGCTCAAAAGGCTGCTCAATGTTGACTGGTTGCAACGGAAATGATGGTTTCTTTTGTCTCCCAGCAGTAGTTTGAAAAACTTGACATTTCCTTACGTAGTTATGCGAGTCTTTGAATAATGTGGGCCAGTAATAGCCTACGTGTAGGATTTTATGTGCAGTAGCGTCTCCAGCATAGTGTCCGCCTGCTGGCCCATCGTGGAGTTCCTGCAAGACTTTTTCATCTTCAGAATTCTCAAGACATCTAAGGAGAACAGAATCATAATTTATTCTAAAAAGAACATCATTCATGAGCTGATATTGTTTGGCTTTCAACCTTAGAGCTTTTTTCTCGGTATGATCGAGGTTTGAAGGAGCATATCCATTATTTAGATAAAATATGATATCAACGTATAATGACTCAACATCATTTAGGCTTACCTCGTACATTTGTATCTTTGTAGATGGTGTTTTTGAAACAAGCGATGCTCTAGCCAGCATTTTGCAAAAGCCTTGGCCTTTTACAATACTTGCTAGTTTGATTTCTACGTCATATTCCTGTAAGGCAGTAACCCAATTGGCTCTTTTCTCACCCACATCTTTCTGTACTAAGAGGTTTCTTACCGATGGAAATGGTACTATGATTTTTGTATGGGTTTTAAGTAGAAATGGTCTAAAATGTTTAATTTCTTTGAAAACAACATAAACTTGTTTCTATACATCTGAATAATTTAACTCAGCCCCCTGTAAATTTGAACTGAAAAAAGCAATTAGAGCTTTTGGTTTGTCTTGATTTGCTTGAGTGAGTATTGCAGCATATGATCTATCAGACACAAATGTATATAAAATAAAAGGATCAGAAAAATTTGGAGATGCTAAAGATGGAGTGTTAACAATTACTTGTTTGATCAGATTGAATGCCTCGTATTCGTCTTGGCCCCATTTAAAGTTTGAGTTCTTTTTAATCATTGCTTTTAAAGGAGACACGATTCTTGAAAAATCTAAATCTCTTTACAAAATTAATCTGGCCAAGGAAAGATTGCATAGCTTTCTTGTTGTGAGGTAGGGGTATTTCAGAAATCTCCTTGATTCTGTCAGGATCAATATGAATTCTAGATTTTGACACTATGAATCCAAGAAGTTTTCCTTCACTTAATGCAAAAAAGGATTTTTTCGGGTAAAGTGAAATTCCATACCTTTAACAATGTTGGAAGATTTGTTTTAAATATCTAATATGATTGCTTTATTTCTTGGAATATATAGTTATATCATCCAAATAGATTACCACTGATTTGTTAACTCATCCCTTGAATGCGATGTCCATGGCTCTATGAAATGTGGCACCAGCGTTGATCAGACCAAAGGGCATCTTTTGATATGCTTAAGTGCCCCATTTGGTTATGAATGTGGTTTATAATTGATCATCGGGATGGACCAACACTTGGTTATAGCCAGAGAAACCATCCAAGAAGGACATTAATTCTGATCCTACAACTGCTTGCAGTATTTTCTCCATGGGAGGCAAAGGAAAATTATCTTTCTGGCAGGCTTTGTTAAGATTCTGAAAGTCAATGCAAATTCTAATGTCTACGTTTTTCTTTCTAACGGGAACCATATTGGAAACACATTTGGAATGTTGAATGGGAAAAATGATTTTGGCTTTCAATAACTTATTGAGTTCAGATTTGACCTGGTTTTCTAGATTGGGATGGATCTTTCTCAACTTTTGCTGAACAGGTTTTTCATCGTTTATGTTGGCTGATAGAAGTGTCATAAGTTTTGAGTTCATCGTAGTTCCAAGCAAAGACACTTTTGTATTGTCTTAAGAGAGAAATATACGCTAATTTTTCTTCAAGAGCTAGGCCAAGGCCTAGGTTGATATTCTGTGGTTTGGCATCAGTTCCTAGATTTACTAATTCATAGTTCAAAGTTGAACTTTGCAATTTTGAATTGGTAGATCTTTTGAATCGATATTTCAAATCATAAAGGTATTCTAACTTGACTACTGACTTAGGCATAGCATTATTAGTGCTATCTTGTTGCAATTGTCTGTCATGTTAGTCCTTATCAATTATTTGATTGGTGTAAGATCCTTCAGATGTGAGGAAGCTCACAATATCAGGATCATCGTTGAAAATCTCCAATTGGTAATATTATCAGGAATAGATGGTCTACAGATTAATTCAATTGAAAATCGATCAGGGCTATAGTCTTCTGGAGGAATGAGCTTGGAAGCTACATTAGCTAAAAGGTCTACACTAGCATTCTGGAGTCTAGGAATTGATAAAATATTAAATGCTATAAAGTGTTGAGTCAGATTTTGAACCAAAGATTGGTAATGTTTTAAATGACCTAATAAACAATGTATAGTATTGCGTACCTGTCTGATTACAATTTCAAAATCTCCGAAAACTTGAAGATATTTGATGTCTAATCCGATTGCTTTGTACAATCCTTGGACTAAAGCCTCGTATTCTGCGGTATTATTAGTGCAATCGAATTCGAGTCTACAAGTTAGCGTAGTTTTATTTCCCTCTGGACTGATTAACACGCATCCTGCTCCTGCTCCTTTGTTAGACTTAGAACCGTAAAAAAATAACTTCCAAAATAAAGATTTATTTACAGGACTATCTAAAAATTAATACATTTAGAACTATCTGTTTGAGAGAAATTTTCTACTTGAGGTAAAACAAAATGTTCTAAGTAAGGTGAAGTATGAGCATTAAAATTTCCTAGGAAAGAATCTATTGAATAGTTGCCAATAATGTTATTGCTGTATGCTATCGGTTCATTCTCTCCTTCTAGTTCTATTACTATGTATTTCTAATTTCTTTCTCATTCAACTTTTATCTGATTTAGTTTACCATTGTAAGGGAGCCACATATGCAACCAATCAGTTGCAAAGTATCCATGAAGTTTTTCTAACCAATCTCAGCTAAGAATTAAGCCATAAAATTCTAGAAATATCACCAACTAAAATGTCGATAACTTGACATACCTTTGGATTAGATGACAGCGTTATGGTAACCTGATTTAATTCGTCGATCACTTCAACTTGCGATCGATCTAGCTGAACTATGCGCACAACAGATTTTTGCGGTTGAATGTTCAACTTTGCACATATTGATTTTGGTAGAATATTAGATGAAGCTCCAGAATCCACTAAGCAATTATGCAAAATTTTATTGAAAATTTCATAAGTAAGAAGAAATGGGGGAGTATGAGATCTCGACCTTCCTCCAATTAAAGCGATATCGTTTGGATCAACTTTATTAATCACGTTAGTTGGAGGTCTTCCCATTTCATGGGAAGCTTGAGAGATTACAGTGGCGGGCAAAGGTGCAACCAGTACAACATGTAATTCTTTCATAAGTATCTTTTGCCGGTGTTTTAACTTGCTCAATTCGTAAAAAGTGATGTTAGCCCTAGTCTTTTTCATGTCTTCTATGATATTATACTCCATTTTCATCTGAAATGATCAGTGTTTTAGATGGAGTTGATGAATTTGTTTGGACTGGGTTGGTTTGAGTCGCTTTAGGTGTCGTTTTCTTGGATGCGACTTTATCTTTAGTCATTGAGCTTGTGCTCTTTGGCTTAGGGGTAGGTTGAGGAGGATCAAGTTGATTTCTACTTCAAGTACTAACCGGGGATGCCTCTTGATCCTCTTCATATGGGAGGATGAAATCCCACATACCTTGTACCTCTACAGCTTCTTCTTCATTGGTATGTTCTTAAGTAGAAATCTCCTCTTCTTCTTCTTCTGATTCAGCACTTGTGATAGCATTTGGGGGTTTTGAATTAGTCGAAGGGTTTCTTCTATAAGGCTTGTACGGCTTTTTAGAAGAAATTTCTGCCACTTGTTTCTTAATGTCGACCATCTTGTTAGACATGGTTTTCAAAACTTTTTGGAATCCTTCTAAATCGAATGGATCTTTCGATTGTTTTTTCTTGGGATCTTCCTTGAAAGTAACCTTCTTGGATTTTCGTTCTTCTATTTCATTTTTCTTTTCTAGGGCTATGATACATTTCTCTACTACTATTGCTTCCTTCATATTGTCAGTTAAAGTTGTTTTGTTCACCCTATCAACAAAGATTGCTATGTTAGATGGTAAAGTAGAGATGTACCATTCACTTCGCACTTCTTCGCTAGGCTTGGAAGCAGTGGGAATTTTATTTAACAGTTTATTGAAACATGAATTAAAATATTTGATAGGGTCCTTTGACTTGGCTCTAAGGTTAGACAGGTCATTGATCAATGTAGCCGTAGACCTGTCATCACTGAACTTAGTCAGGAATTGTTCTTGGAAGATATCCCAAGTAGTGATAGATCCAGATGGTAATGAAAAATACCATGATCTGGCTGCTCCTTGTAGAGTATAAGGAAAAAGTCAGACGACAACATCTTCGTCGGTAACTCCATTGAGATTTATGGATAACATAAATTTATTTATATGTTCTTCTAGTCGCATGCTTGCTTCAGGATTAAACTTAGGTAGCCATCTTTTAGGATGGGCCGGTATCTGACTCAAGGGCGCAGGCACTAAGACTACCCCTGGGTTATTGCATGGAGATTGGGCCATCGCTAAACTAATAATAGAGGAAAGTGCAGAAGATGATCCCTGCAGTTGGGAAGGTGAGGATATTACAACTCTAGATGATTGAGAAGGAGATGTGGAAGTTATATTGGACTTGTGGACAATGATCTGAAGTGGAGGAGTGGATGGTTGACTTCACGGTGGAGAGGTTGAGATGGATGATAATGATGAAAGAGTCTGGCTATCGAACCCTTTAGGTGATATCCTTTCTCTCTTCCTTGTAGGTAGAGGTAACTCGGTTGGCTGAACATAAAACTTTTCGCTCTTTAATTTGGTAAGAGGATGAGCAGGGTTATATTGCGAAGTCACGCTGCCATGAGATTTATTAGATATTTGAGGTGATATAGAAAATCGCTGAATTTTATGAATCAAAGATTCAACTTCAGGAGGTTCAATAGTGGATTATTCTGAAATGTCAGGGTTTGTAGCAGCGACTGTTGTTCTTTCGACTTCTGGCTCTAGATTCAAAGATTCTAAGTGCAATGGAGAAGTCGGGGGAGATGGTGAGGGCGATTTACTCTCAGAATGGTATTTATATTTAGACTTACTTGCCATTCACAGTTCAGGGACCTCCTTCTAGCGCCAAATATGTTGAAGCCCAAAAACTCGGGTCTACAACAAGGGGGATACCCACCCGGTCCGGACCTTGGTTAGAAACTCCTTTTCCGTTTGGTATAGTGGGTTCGACTGGGGATATGGGACCAGTTTCCCAATTTATGTGTGTGTCTGTTGAGAATTGATATTTCCTTTCTAAAAATTGCTAAGTGAAATGCTTTAATTCTAACTCTAATCTAATGACATGCAATTGTATTCTAATAAATAGAAGTATCTAATTCTACACTAACCCGGGATGTAATCTTTTCGTTATGCGATTTAAAATGATTTCAAATAACAATTGGTAATATAGATCTTTCAACTGTTATAAGAAAAGAATTCAATAGAGATAAACCACTTCGTTTAAAAAGTTAGATGGAACAGTTGTGAAAAACATATCACATAATAAGCTACTCATACATTAAGTATAAATAAATAGCTATCACTGTACAGAAGTGCCAAGTGATAACTCAAGCATTCACGCATCAATATATAAACAATTGAACATGAATATCACTTTAACACAAAGGCAAAAATAATTAAGAGATAGAAGTACCATCTATAACTAGTTCTACTCATGAGCTTCAAGCGATAATGATTTATCTCTTCTTAATCAAACATCCACTAAGAGTACAGAAGTGCAACATCAGTAGTAGATATTAAATGCAGATATCAATAAATCCTGTTCCATTCATTCATCAAAACCTCCTCGGAGGGTGCAAAATTGCATGTTCTGAGGACAAGTTTTTGACAAATTTCAGGACCCTTCTCTAAATGCATGAGAAGGGTTTAAATACTACTAACTAAATCTAAAAATAACTTATTACAAAAATGTAGGATACGGTTTAAACGACCGTCCTCATTTTAGGTAAAAATAAAGCAAAATTAATACTAATATTGAATCTAAAACTAAAACTAACAACTAACTATTTGTGTATCTGTTCCTTGAAATTGTCGGCTGGCTGACTTCAGAATTTAACTGTCCTATAAAAACGGAATCGGTAAGAGCTAGTGCCATTTTCTCGGCAGAATTGATGATACATTTGAGAGTCATGCACTGGCTGTGTGGTTTTACCAAATACGCCCAGTAAGAATCCCAATTCAACTTAGTTAATCTTTTAATTGATTATGCCTTTTCTTGAGCTTTTTGTCTCCAGCCTGTTTTCAGTTGCTGAGCATATATACATACCATTTTGAAGATATTTATGACAAATACCACTAATTTTAGGATTCAAGTTTTACTTTTTTACGTATAGCGTTATTTCCTATAAATTTTTGTGCTTACAAGTGACTGAGAAATTAGAGGCATTCCTTTTCAAGACGTTTTTCCCAGTGATGCATGATTAGCACTAGTTGTGCATCGGAAACTGCCTCTGTTTCTTGATTCAGGCTTCCCTGGTGCGATTTTTTGCCTCTTGCGCGTTTTTTGTTAATGGATATAAAGCTTAAATTTTGTGAAAATAACGACTCCGAAAGTTCTTGACCCTGAGTCTTAAATCGTCTGTTTTTTATGTTAGTGCTGTCTAGTACCCATTTAACCATGTCCATGTATGGAGAATTTTTTACCTCACCGCTATCTGGTGTAAGAACAAGCAAGCTAGATTTGTAACGGATGCCTCAGAAGACCCATGTGAGTCTGCAGTAGCTGTAACCTCCACCTTTTGGGATTCTCTTCCTCAAGTAGACTGTACATGCCTTCCCAAGTGGTAATACCAGCATCTCTAATACAGGCGGTGTTTGTATACAAGGGCATCATTTCTTTGTCTTCAGAACTCGGAGCTTTGCCTTTCTTTCCCATAATATCCTGAATACTTCTTTTTATAGTTCTCTATTCTTTGTTCCTGTAGTTTACAAGTGAGGTGAGAATAATGATAAGGAAAAGGTGATGGGAAAGCTTTAAATGCCGAAGACATATAAAATATACCACCTTACGTGAAATGGCTCTTTGATCAACACAAAACCATATTTCATTAATAGTTGGCAACTAATTCATTAATTAGAATTACAGCGCATAACCAGGTCTCGGTTTATGGAACAAGCTTTCTCGAACAACGAGCCCAAAAAGATCTGCGATGAAGCGATTTTGCGATTTGCTTTGCAATATAACAGATCGATGTGTCGCACTATCGCACTATCATTCTATCGCTCTATTGCAACATCTCAACATCGCTATATCGCAATATCACTGGAGCGTAGGATATGACAATCATCCGTTAATGTGTTTTCTGCGAAATACAATTTGCGTTATGTGCCATCGCATATCGACGGTTTGAGGTTTTTCAGTGTAAGTGATATTTGAGGCATGCGATGCAATATATGTTTTTAATATGTAGTCTCGCATCGCGATCTCGCAATCTTAGAATTCGGCTTGTAAGGAGGTATCCATTATCCTTTTTGTGATGTGATATTTCTTAAGGAGTGATTTTATCCTACCTTATCATAAAACTTAAGCTTTTAAAGATTTTTCAAGGGTATTCTCCTAAGTTTATGATGGTAAGTTTTATTGAAAAAAAGGAAATACAAGCACTAATTGATTTTTAAATTTTTTGACTAAGGGCCCCCACTTATTTAGTATTAGTAATAAAACTAAATAAGAAGGGGGGTTGTTGCTGGCCACAACGCTAGGTGAGTGGATATTCATCTTCTAATAAATTAAGAAATTCCTCGGTATGCATCCTTCATCTCATCTTGGCACTACCTTTGTTAACATTCCTTCTTCTTTTCTTCTTCTTCTCCTTAATCAAGGAATCCAATTACTTCTCTCATAGTTTGTCTTTCCTTTTGTGAATTAGGTTACCTATGATATTTCTTTGTGAGGTTAATTTGTGGCACTTTTGGTACATTGATTTATCATCCTACTCAAAATCTTGTGATGACATTTAAATTCTTGGAGTTTGAGGACTTCATGTTTAGGAATGCTTTGCAAGAGATTGACAACTATCCCATTTCTCAATTTCTCTATCATAATTGGAAAATCCTTAAGGGAGTGATTGTAAACTCCACATATATCGCAAAATTTCAAATCAGTTTATCCTTTATAGGATAGTTGGGGAGTAAGTGGTCTTTCTTGAAAAATAAAGCAATAGATTTTGTCAAATATTCCTTAACAATGTCCTCCTTGTCCATGTTGACCACAATATCCTCCTCTATATCTACTTCTTCCTCGATAACCACGTCTTCCTTGATACTTTCCTCCTCATCCTTGATAATAACTTCCTTTGCCTCCTTGGCCTTAATTTCAATCGACTACTTGAGTATTATAAACAATGTGGTAATTCAACTAATTTTGATTGTTTTATTGGCAGTCATGTGTGTTGTGGGTTTCTTCTTCATGGATGGCACACCATTTTGGTTTTTCATTCTTCAAGTTTTTTGGGTAGTTCTTCATGATGTGGTTGGTGATGCTTTGGCGCATTTCATAGTAACATTCTATCTTGACCCTTCTAACATCGTATTCACTTTAATTCGACTCATAATATTTGCAATAGCCTTTGGTGTGTCCTTCGATCATACAAATTGTGCACCAATGATCACTTTTCCATACAACAAGATGCAAGAGTGATTTCTACCACATCTTTAGTTGTTCTTCAACACTTTTATTTGAAGAGGGTGTGGTTCAATTATCATCAACTCTATTAGTTTTTCTTTTTTTCAAGGTATCATTTCAAGATTTAATCTCATGTACTCTTAAAGGTGGTTGAATTTTCATAAAAGTCCTACCACAAATCATTTAACTAATAGTTCTTGTTAATCCTGTAAGGGATTTAGCTGAATAAATATTTGAATATTTTATCACATTCTCTTAGAAATTCTCCCAACATATGTTTAATTTCCTTTACCTTTCGAGTAACCAGGTGTTTACTATATTTAGTCTTGTAAAATAATATGATTTTTTTTTTCCCTTCAATCTTGTTTGGTTTTCCATAAAATTCATGAACTGCATGAAATCTCTTTTCCTAAAAGCCCAAAAAAATAACACCATATGTTTTGTCTTGTATGGGATGTCCATGGTGTCCCAATACTTTTTCCATATGAATTAATTATTATTAAGGTATTCATCTTCCTCATACATAGGTAGGCGATGGTGCACATTTCATTTGACGAGGAGGGTTTCAACTTCAACTAGGGTTTAATTGGTGGGGTTTAATACATTTCTTATTAAACTAATGTCATCGACTACATTACTTGTTTGATTGATGTCATAAACTATGTTACTTTTGTATTTGGTGTTTCCAACCACGTTATTTTTCTTACTGTTGTCATCAATTCCATTACTTGTTTGACTAGTGTCATTAACTCAATCAAGAATCATTAAGGCTACTTCCATTGCTACATTTAGTTGATCGATACCAATCATAGATTGGATAACACTTCGATGGCTCATTTCTCTTAAGGACTCTTTCTAATGGACCTACAAGTGTCCATAACATTGCATACCTTGGCTCTTCTTTTTTGAGTTTTATCCCAATCTATCTTTTAAAGTTCATGTGTTTGCATATGGAACTACATTATCCCTCTAATTCTTTTGTTTGTTTCCTCGTCTAATTTATATTCACTTTGTCTCATGGCTTATGTCCTCCAATATTTTGGCATTCATGTGATGTCTTCTTTAGAATAGGTTGTTTAGTGTTTTTACTCCATTTCGGACATCTTACGAATAACTACTCCCCCATTTTCGACCTAGACATACTGAGTACTCTCATTAGATAATGGCGAAAATATTGGCGATGTTCACTTTTGAAGAAAATATTCCCTTGCTTCTTGATTATTTGTGTAGTCAACATTTAAAATTTTCTCCCACTCACCTTGTCTTCTATTCATGTTGAAATTAATTGGTGTTCTTAGACGGGCTCAATATTCAAAAATGTGACCCACAACCTTATTGATTAAATACTTATGCAATGAATTTGGTACCGTAAAAAGAAATATATCATGCAAATCATCACAAAACCTTCTCTTAATTGCATTAAGAGATGTATATTCTTATACTACTTGTTCATTGAAAAAATCCCCTATGATTTTCTTTGCCCACCCATACAAGTTCATTTGTCCTTTGTTAATCAATTTGGGTATCAACTACTGGTCTTTTGTGAGACAATTCATGTGTTACTGAATCAATGTACTTCATTTCTTTTGGAATTATTCTACTACTTTTTCATGTGTCTTGGTGAAAAATTGTGCCATTTCTTGTTCAAGAATTAGATGATTATTTTTGGTGTAGCTCTTCAAATGGTTATCCAATTTCGTTTACCATCACTCAAAAATCTCCTCTAAGCTCAACATCTATGCATGCATGCACTATTGCACATTTTTTATTCAGGTATTATTGGCAACAAAACCAATGTTCTAATGTATGGGATTGCATGAGGAAGTTACTAGTAGGGTACATACACAATGTAAGTTACAAAAAATAATCTATAGTAATATACAAACTTTCATACATAGATGGAGATAGAGGATAACAGTAGCAGTGGAAAAAAAAATAACTAACATTTGAACCTGATGTTGCAAAGGAAACGCCACAAGGCATAGAGTGTGGAAGAATAGCGACATGTGAATGGGCATTGTTGAAAGCAATGGTGGATGATAATGAGTTGCAATTGAAATTGTTAGTTATGTGTATGCTGAATATGGATATTTTGTAAATAATATTGTGTAGAAGAATAGTGACATGTGAATGGACATTGTTGAAACTTGAAAGCAAGCGTGGATGATATTGAGTTACACTTGAAACTATTAGTTATGTGTGTTTTGAATAGGGATATTTTGTAAGTAATAGTAGTTTGTGGAAGAATGGAAACTTGTGAATGGACATTCTTGAAAGCATGGGTGGATGATAATGAGTTATAGTTAATGTCAAGTAGAGGTTATCCATTATCCATGTAGTAGTTGTTGTTTATGTGAACGTGTTTTTGTACATTATTTTAAGGTTTTTCAAATGGGCACCTTTGAAATTTTGGAAAAGAAATTGAAGTGTTTGGCAAGTTTTGGCCTATTACTCATAAACATCAATCCGAAAAAGGGGTATGTGTTGTAGTATTTGTAAATGAGTAAAAATTTAAAATTTGGTTTTATATGAAAAAACGATTTAGTATGCATAATGAAACATTAAATCAAAACAATAATAATAAAACAATTTTTCATACCATCATCTACAGATATTGTAAAGCAACTCTAGCCACATTTTGAATATTGCTACAGGGGCTTACGCTGTAATGACTCCATATTCAATACAAAATGGAAAGGTAGTATGAGAAACATATTGGATCATAAAGCAATAGAGAGTATAGTGGAAGCATGGAATCCTTATAATTATTGTTGGTCCTCCTTAAGCCTTACTAGGATTGGTGCCTTTTGGTGGCTTAGGCAAGAAGAGTGATTTTCTAGGTATCATTTTCATTTTGTTGCTCCTATGGAGCTTCTTAGATTCAGAATTTGAAGGGACCCAACATCGTAAAAGTGTTGTTTGGTGGCTTGGGCTTGTAACACATGAACTGGTACTTAGCCCCAAACAACTCGAGAGTGTACAAATTTCCGAGGACACATGATAAAAAGGAGTTACTATTAAAATTTAAAATTCTCACTTAACAAACTCTACCTGGGATTTCTTGAAAATTTTAATTTACCAGCCTCCGCATTTCAAAAGATAAGAGCCTTACTGTAAAATAAGGATTGAAACTGAAAAGTAATGAGTTGTTATCATTTCTTTCCATTCCACCAGTCACAAAACATTAAACATGTATGTACCAGTTCACTCTACATGATTCATGATTTATTGCAGAAATGGTAAAAAAACTCAATGCTTATTTCTTCTGATCTCGACAGAAATTTGCATTTTGAAATCTTATAAATCTATTAAGATAGTAACAATAGTACAAAATTATATCCTATTTTTTAGTGATCAGGAACTTTACGGCCCTAAAAGTTTTATTATGAGTAAAAGCTTATAATTTCATTGTCTTCTAACAGTTTTGTGTGAACGAGCTCTAAATTTCTTGCACCATTCTGACTTGAAGTAAATGCAAAGGTGGTATATTGTAGGGCGACAGAGTCAACTTGCAATTGTTTTGGAGAAACCTATAGAGCTTGTCAATCAGTAATCCTTCAAAAGGCCTAGCGCTCTTATTAGTCTTCAATGTGATTTTTCCTAGAAGATACACAAACCTTGTATTCTTTGCCAATTCAATCTACTACAATTCCTCATCTAAGAGTATTTACTTTCTTCCACTGTATTTCTGCTTGCATAACTTCTGTCATGTGAGGAGGAACGAGTTCCTCTAAGCTTGAGATAGTCTTTTATGCTTTTAAAAACCTGGTTGATAAATTTAGAGCCTTCAATGTTTGGGGCATCTTTGTAACCATATTGGGCTACACATTTATATTACACTGTACAAAACAATTGTTCAAGTGACACCTTCCATTAATTCCATTTCAGCAAACGACAATCTCAGTTGTATACCATGAACCATGTCGTCAAAATTTTGAGGATCAAGGTAAATAACTGAGATTGCTTTTGTTGAAACAAAACTGATGGGAGGTGTCGCTCGAATAATTGTTTTGTACAGTTTAATTTCTTGATGTACATTTGGATTACGTGGTTCATGGTATGTAACTGAGATTGTCGTTGCTCAGATGGAATTGATAGCAGATGTCTCTTGAATACTTGTATTGTATAGTGTAATTTCTCGATGTACATTGGCCTCAAATATAGAAAAGAAAGTATAGACACTAAGTGCTCACTCCTAGATGAGGATCTAAATTGGTGAAAGTTAGTCTTGGCTATTTAGTATTATTTTTATATTACAGTACCATTTACTATTAATGGAAGACAGAAGATAAGATAAGACTAGTTTTATTAATGATAGTGGGTGACCAAAAGAGAGGTCAACGAGGCTCAAAAGTACACCAGTTACAACATACTGTGGAAGTGCCCATTACTTTTCCTTAGGTATAGATGTAAAAATTAGAGGAGGGAGAAGAAGCATCCACATATGTATCAATCACTCTGTACCTACATATGTGCTACTTGATAATGTCACCTAGGGAGTGCCTGGGTAGTACCAATCTATAGTCTACATATTTAAATTAGTGCTGGAAAGGGGTTTAGAAAATTTCAGTCCTTTCATTAGTTGAGTAAGGTTTGATTCCCAACTTAAATCATAATCTAGAATGAGATTCTTGATTTTGCCCACAAAGAAACTCTCTAAATTAGCTAATTTGTAAGTCTATTTCAATTGTTACCAACATATATCCTTTCTGAGCTAGATGATAGGTATAACGCCTCGTTACCAAATGCATATATTTTTTATTATCTTATTTTGAGCCCTGGGGTTGGCTTGATTGGTCTTGGTGTTAGACATTGAACTTCTCAGAAATGGGATGCCACAAGTTCAACTCTTACGATTCCTTTGGGGTTATGCACTGTAATCAATGTTGATGGTCTACTTGGTTTACCGTCTATGAATCATGGGGAATACTTGTAATCAATGCTGATGGTATATCTGGTTTACCATCTATGAATCATGGGGAATACTTGTAATCAATGCTGATGGTCTACCTGGTTTAGCATCTATGAATCATAGGGAATACTTGGAAGGTCTCTGTGAATTTAACAACATCTATTTAAATTTTATACTTGATTGTATTGTGACATGTATTGTTTTGCTATCGCTAGTCAATCAAAAATTAAAATTACACATTAAATTGGAGCAGGTTCCAAGTTTCTTTCCATTTTCCAAATTTCATATGTTTATCTCAATTGCCTAACTCTATTGTAACTTGTGAAACAATTTCGTTTTCTCCTCTATTGGTTCTATTATGATGTTTCTACTTGCATTGACTTCTTGGGTTAATTTCCTGTGTTTTATCTTTGGCATGTGATATATATTGTTAATTGTAACAATGATCTGCATCTATGAACAAGATTTTTCTAGTTGTGATATATCGCCATGTCCATTTCTCAAACCTCAAAGGCGAAGATTCTCCAACATTTTACTTCTCACATATAATGAATTTCTTATTTTTCCCCATCATATTTCTAGTTGAATATGTTTCATGCGTAAATCCACTATTTTTCAAATAGCTTAAACTGTTCATATATTTCCTATACTTATATGTTCATGTGTCTCTTGCACCTATCCAAAGAAAAAACGTCCAGTAGTAGCATCATGTCATGGCATAAAGCAATAGTGCTTCCTTATTGCAAAAATTGCATTTGCGACAAATCGTTATCGTTTTTGATAATTTCCTTCATTTATATAGATATGATAGTTCTCAAATGAATCTTTATAAAAAATTGTATATCAGATGAGATTTCTGACTCTAATGCACATCCAGTAAAATTCTTTTACAGCTGATTTTCCATTTGTTGTATTGGTTGTCACTTTCTATTTTCAAAGTTTCGTATGGTGTAAAATTCTAATTAAGTATTTTAATGCTGACAAGTATCTCTGATAATAATGGAGTCGAAGTTCTAGACAGACCCAGAAAGTGCCATCAAGAATGCATACAACTGGATTGATGGGAAAATTTTAGCAAAGGTAGCTGATTTAGGGCTCGGTGGCTCCACAGCAGTCACTGCTATTTTAGTTGATGGGAAAAAACTCTTTGTAGCAAATACAGGGGATTCCAGGGCTGTTATATGTAAAAATAGCACTGCTATTCAGTTGACTGTTTATCATGAGCCAAGTATTGAACACCAAAACATCGAGAAGGGTGGATTTGTGACACTCTTGCCAGGTACCACTACAAATGCTATGCAGGGATTAATTTTAATGAGAACATACTTAAATAATTTCTAGCTCAAGAGTAACATTTGAATGGTCATAGGGAGAAACTGTGTACTTAATGGCATTTTTTTTGATATATTAGGAGATGTACCTCGAGTTAATGGTCAGCTTGCTGTAGCTCATGCGTTTGGTGATAGGAGTCTGAAGAAACATTTAAGTTCAGAACCAGATGTGAGAGACATGACCATAGATGCAACCACAAAATTTCTCATTTTGGCTAGTGATGGATTGTGGAAGGCAAGGCATTTTTTCCAATCATTGACTTATTTGCATAGTTACTGTTAGATGCATATTTTTTTTTCACAAACTCATCTCATGGGAGAAAGCATCTAGGAAATTTTTTGATTACTGTATTGTCATTAATTTTACTCGAATACTTCATCTGAAATGCCGTAAGGCATAAATTGAAGAACACAAATGTTGTTGTGGTTATTCAGTTTTACAAGCTAAATATACTTAACAAAACTATTGTAACGGAGTCTAATTCATATATGTTCCCACAGACGAGGAGGTTGTATTGTAAGCCTGAGTGCAGTTACTCTGTTCCCACAGATGAGGAGGTTGTATTGTAAGCCTGAATGCAATTACTCTGTTGAAGAATAAAACTTAATTGTCTTGCCCCTGGATATTTCCTTGACATGTTGTCAGGGTTTTACCACATAAATCTCGTGTATTAATCTATATAATTTTGTGTGCGACTTTATTGTGAATAATCTAATTTGCAGACTCTGAACAACATACCTGAGCTATTCACAACTCCTAGGGTTATGAGGTGAAATAGTTCATATCTTTTATAATTATATGACCTCCTTTCCCCACAACATACAACATTTAACAATCAATAAATTTTCTTTCTCCCACAAATTGAACTGATTTACTTCCTCTGTAGCAGGTGACTGAACAACACGTCTAGAAATGGTCCTTGTCAAGGTCATTATCACTGATAGAGATATTTTGACAAAGGAAATTTGACACTGCACGCAATCTACAATCACAAACAAATAAGAGATGTATTAAAAATAAAATTCCTATTTCCCACAGCCAAAGTGATGATCAAAGACTTTAGTCGATATTTTCAATACAGCATAACAACACTAAACATTGATAAATCATAAACAAAAAGAGGCATACCTTCATTGCAAGTTCCTGATCAATGTTGCAATGATATCTAGCAGCACCTTCTAGGGGATAGCTTGTTCCTTTATACAAAAGATTGATATTACAAAGAGTTGAGAGCTGCATAAGAGCATCAGCCATAGGCCCCAAACCATTTTCATCAGCTGCAGATATATTGTCAGATTGGAGATTTTCCAATTCTTCATCTACCACTGCTATGATGCATTGGAAGATTGCAAGCAGCGTCTCCAGAGGGAAACTCCCTGGACCTTTAAGGAACTTTTCTTGCTCCTCATGTTCCTTTCTCTCTGTGGATTTTACACTCCTATTCACAAACCAAAAAAAGAGAGTATACAATAATTACTCCCAAAGTGATGCTTGGGATTGCATAATTATATGGAGGAAACGTTAACTTCTTGCTGCCATGAAATGGGAAAGAGGGCATAGTATTCAGATGAGCTGGAACTTCTAGATAAAACAAATCAGATCCTTCCTTATGTGAAATCAACTAAATTTATTTTCAAGAATCAGATGAAAAGAAAAACAAAAAATGAGAAAAGCAAAGGATCAAAGGAACTCAAGTTCTTACCTTTTCCTTTGCTTATGATTATCTAATCACCCAGACGAATCAAACAACGTGGCATCAAGAGTCGCAGGGTTCCTTGATGCAATGAATGGAGAGATGAGCAAGTATTTGCCACAAACAGAAAGATGAAAATCTAGATCTTCATGTATTTCATCAAAACCTTGTCTTCTTGTCATGATTTTCCTTCTAACCTTGTCTCCAGATGTAGGGACATTGAATATTTGGTTCAAGGCCAGTGCAATGTGTGGCTCAAGATAAGAAAACAACCCTCGCTTTCCGTTTTCATCGGGAACCACAACTTCTTTGCTAATTGGTTCACAATATTTTTGAAACAAAGGTTCCAATGTTGTAGAGAGTTCTGTAACTCACCTGCAAGCTCTACTGAAGGGCTTCAAAATAGCATTGTTCAATATCAGAAACAAAAAGAAAACAAGCTTAAATGAAGAAGCCACATATTTCATTGGAACTTTTAAAAACTTCGAAAGCCCCTTAACTTGAACAGCAAAGAGAACCGTGGCACAGTTTGGACACCTGAGATAAGAGAAGCCCAACTTTCTTGCTGCTGTGTGGATCTTCCCATACAAAATAAGCAAGTGTATAGTGTGCAGAAGAGACAGAACTTTCAGCAAACCAAACTAATAACCTCATTGACAGGAGCTAATCAACAAGATTTACACATTGCGACATACTCCTATGGATGCAAAGAAATAGTAGACACATGAACCCAAATTTGCCTCATGTTTTTCTAATAAGATTTGAGCATTATTGTTTCATTAACATAAATCTATAAGGATATTTGAAGAAAAAGGTAGGCACAGGTACTTACTTGAGAAATGAGGCATACAGCTCAGTATTAGGCTGCCCTTTGATAAGGATTTGATACAACGCATCATCAGTATAGTCCCGAAAGTCGACTTCCAATGGCTCTAGAGCACCAGTATGGGAATAGAAGGAATCTGGAGTGATATTGCTGATAAAAATCAAACCCAAATAGGGCATTCTTGTCAAATCAGATAGCTTGAACAATGCCGAGATGAGGTTGAAACCATTGTTCCACTCATGCAGAAGTTCAATATTGTCAAATATCAAGTATACCACCTCTGGAAAATCCAATCTTTTGACTTCTTTACTAAAAGAATCATTGTCCCTCTTCCCTTTGTCTTTCTACGAAGGATCATCGCAACCAGAAGCTTGAAGCCCCCTTCCTGTATGTTTTTTGGAGGAACCCTTAAGCCCCTTTTCTATACTTTTTTGGGTATTCTTGCGAGGGGAGCCCTTAAACCCTGATTCTTGAAACCCTTTCTCTGGACTTATTTGGGTATCCTCATGGGGAGATCCGTTAAACATTGATTCCTTCAGCCCTTTATCTAGGATTTTTTGGGAATCCCTGGGAGGAGAGCCCGTAAACCCTGGTTCCCCATCTTTCCGAGATTCTATAGACCCACCTACGAATTTATTTTCATATTTTTTCTCAATGGCCTAAATACAGGCTTCTTTCAAATACACAACAAAATCTGCAATTTTCTCATAGCGCTTCGCACTGCTATAGTTATTAGCTTTCGTTCTTCTGTGGGATATCAGCTGGTTCAGAATGGATTCAAATAGCAGACGAGGGCTAAAACAAGATCTACAGCTCGCATAGGCAAAAGGGTGGTTCAAACGCTTAAATATATCTAAAACTACACTGGTTTTGCCAGTGGAAGGGCCCCCATAAACAAGCAATGGCGTCATAAAATCCCTTGGACCCCCAAAGAGCGGTATGAGCTCTTTAATTTGTGTTTGTTGCCCGGGAAATCCATCGCAGAGGCATTTTTGGGGGTTCGTCGCGAATTTCAACGGATTCCAATGGAGAGGAATAAGAATTTAATATGGTATTGTTTACTTGCCTGACTGATGAAGAGGGATTTGCTGCATTGTTGGCTGCTGTGCGCCTGGTGATCTGCCTTTTATTGCATGTAAAGTGAAACGTTTTTTTAAGGTTTTTTAATGTTTTAAAACATTTTTTTATCAAATCAGATGGCTGATTTTTGTTCAATCATCTAACAAAAGATCTAACGGCTACGATTAGGACAAAAAGGCATTTGGGGGAGTTCATTTCCGAGGGAAACGCCTTACGGCATAAATAGTCTTTTATTATATGGAATCAAGAATATATTCTCTGTGTTACATCCATGATCATATCTATTTATACATTGATTCAATTAGAAAATAGTTACAACTATTTTTAACTACCTTGGTGGATCAACCTGATCCAATGGTTAATCAATTTAACTATATATTCAACTTCTATTTAAAGTCAATTGCTTATTTCCTATGGATGACTACTAGTTGGCTAGGCCTCTTGAGGACGAATAAGTGTCCTCACCTAGTTGCATCTTTGGAAAGGGGAAGTGGGTGCATGGAATTTATAGATTGAATCATTAAAAAGATAAAATCCATTCAACGTTAATAGATTATGTAAAGCAAATAATTATGTTGGATTGGATGGACTAGTTCAAAAATGAAAGGACACCATAATGACATACATGAATCCTAACGAGAAGATTGAAATTGGATGTCCTTTTGCAAATATTATAAAGTATTGAAGTTGACAAATAACCTCTAACACACAAATATTTTAATTCATTATTGAAATATATATGAAAGGTTAAAATTGTATACTTGACATTATATTTGTTCTTTGAGTTTTGAGGATCTAATTATAAAATTTTAATCCATTTGGGATTGATACTTTTTATTTTCTTTTAATCTTTTGTAAGTTATATTTGCATTTCAATAACAAATTTTTACATCAGATATGGAAAAATTACTATCGTTGGCCTACGACCTTGGAAATTAGACCATAAGTGATAAATCAAAGAGTAAAAAAATATCACAATTAATTGAGTGTCCAAGACTATCAAAGGCCTGAAACAGTTGCTACCCCACCATCAGGGAAACCAACAAAAAGAGACAAAATAAGCATCCTTATTGAACTGCAAAGTTTGAGACAACAAGAAAAATAAACTAAACAAAGAGTTAAAGAGAAACATCTCTATAACCTTGAGGCCAGCTAGAATAATTGAAATGAAACTCCAAGGAACTAGAGAATTAGGATGAAAATGAAGTATTTGGGTTGATAGGTTGTTACTCAAATCTTAGCAGGTGGAGGAATTATAGGGCTCGGCATAGAACCCAACTCAAACTTGGTTTGATGGATTTCCACATCAAGCATTAGGTCCTTGATCTCATCTAAACTATGTAAGAGATTGACCTAGGACTATCTCCTATACCCCATAATTTTTTGTAGCAACAACTTAACATGGCAATATAAATCAACAATATGCATATAATAGTTTTGGTGGCATCATGAATTACTATATTTGGAACCCAAGAAGCAAGAACAACCATGATGTTTGAATCAAGAGTGAATTGTCATTCACGACGAATTCCATCCTCCACTAGACATGTTTCCTCTTGAATGTCCAATGGCATGTTAGCATGGAAGATGCACGCTAAATTATATTCTCGTAAGCATGCCTAAGATCCCCCGGAAGTGCCACGACCTCTACCACAACAATGACAATGAGCTCTCTAACATGTCATGGTTGTCAAAGCTAGTAAGACATCACATGAACTAGGACTAATATGGGAGGAGAGTTTCATGAGGTGGATGTGAAAGAGATTTTCCAATTAGGTTGCACTCGTGTCATACTTGAGACCAAACCTTCTCCATTGAAACAATACAACAATGCAGGGTGGAACTAATAGATAAGGAAGGGAGGAAACCCACCCAAGTAACCAGGTGAGAGTTCAGTTGCATGGTGGGCGAGGATAGGAGCAAAAGGAGACTATGGAGGAGAAAGCAAGGCTCAAGACACCATCCCGAGATGAAGAAAATATTAAAGAATTCCCTAATTCCTCAGACACATATACAATAAGCTTTCCAAGGGGCTTTAGCCTCCTTTCTTGGAGGCGAGGTCTGAAAAATTTGCCTCGATGGAGGAGGGCACATCAAGTCTTGACCCCATTGAATTCACCACATGACACCCCCATTAGGGTAATTTGAGATTTATATGACTTAAAATTTGCTTATGGCTCTTTTTTTTCGGTATTTAGAAGAATTGAAAAGTAGGTTGTGGTTTTACTTGTTGATTTTTCAAGTGCGATATAGACTAGCACTTATTTTTGAGCACTAATAATTACTTCTGATGATTATGTCTTCTTTTAGCATTTGAAACTTCTTCATTAATAAATTATGCTTCAAAAATTAAAACATACAAGAATAAGAAAAGTAGAGATCACAATGCACATAATGAACACAATATTTACCTTGGGAAAACCGACTTGGGCTAAAACCCAAAAATTACTTCCTTAGATAATCAATTCAACAAGAGATATCAAAGTCGTAAATAAACTAACAATATTATATTCCAACCAGCACCAAGTTAACCCTCCATAAAATTCCAAATCAAAATGTCCACAAGCTATACATAAATGATGTTGGTCTAGGTCTGCTTCATGTCTAAACTAGGGCCTAATTTCAACCACTTTTCTATCATAGCGAGCTCATACTTCAACTTAGAAATAGTTCTACTATATGACTGTCTTGTGGTAGAATTTTGACTTCTTTCTCTGCTACAAGGAGCTTAGACTAATCACAGATTCTACCATAGAAAAATTTCGGATCCACCATAGAAAGATAACCCAGAGACTCGGTGTTAGGTCCCTATACTACTACTGTAACCCCTAGTAGTATAGGGACCTAACACTTAGACCAATGTTAGCCTCTTGTAATTACTTGAGCAAGGGTAGAAAGACATGGACACTTGTTGGATCCATAAATGATCAATAATAAATTTACTTTTCCTTTTCATAAGGTCATGAAGAATCATGCCTTTTACATTTGACAAATACATGAGCATGAAGAACATGCTAGACAAATATTTTTTTTTTGTTATTTCAAGTACATCCAAGATAAACATATAATTTATGGAGAGCCACCATCGTTACAAGCTTCAACACTCCCTCTTAGCTAGGGAGGTCTTCCTAATGACTATCAAGGTGATTTGAAGTTGATAAATTCTCTCAGGAAATATCAAGATTAACATAAGCATCATCATCAGTATCATAATCACCAACATCAACCATACATAATCATTTTTTACGATCAAACAAATGTAGAAGTATTATAGGTGAAACACATAGGCCTCATTAATGATAAATAATCTCACTCTAGAAAGAGATCCGAGCATGATGTTGGGAGGCTCTTGCTCATCTGAGAAACCTCTAGGACTATTATCTAACCAAGGTCAAACTAACATAGGGAGAATATCCTCTGCCAGGTTATTATTTAAACCAAGGCCAAAGTGACATAGGGAGAATGTCTTCTATTGGATCATTCTCCAACCAAGTTCAAATTGACACAAGAATAATAACAATCCACTCGACCATTCTTCAACTGAGGCCATAAAGACACGGGACGAATGCTAGTCCACAATGCTATGTAATTTGTCAAACCATTCTCCAACCAAGGTCATAATGACACAGGGAGAACTTCTCCAACCGAGTTCATAATGGTGCAGGGAGAATATATGACCATTCTCCAACCAAGTTTGTGAAGATGAGGGTATAATGTCCATTCATCATGGTGTATCATCATCTTTCCCTCTTAATTAGAGGGGCATACTACATAAGTCCGAAGTTGTTGTAGAAATTTTGAATAATATAACACTTATTCACAAAGATTATCCTGATTATACACTATTTGCATAATCATGCATAGTACATAACCTCCTCTACGTTGATCACCAACAAGGAAAATTTTAAGGATGGAAAATTTTCTTGAAGTTTAGAAACATTGGCGAATCTCACTAATCCCTAATATGCAAACTATAAATTTTTCAATGATATATTTGTAAAATTATTCAAATTTATAATGATTTATCATATAACCACTATATAATGTTGGCGATTTTTAAGGTAAAATAATTTTATATTCTAAAATTTGGGCGAATCATCTTTTATAAAAATTGGAAATTGGCGAATCGTTTTTTGTAAAAATCATGGAAAATTAGCCCATTGGGCGAACATTACCCCCTAAAATTTTCCATGATCACCAATTTAGCAGTATTAAGAAACAATCGCATGCGCACATTGAAGCATCAATCACTTATATCAACACAGTATGTACACTGGGAAAGCATAAAGCTGAAAACCCCCAGCTATCTGTATATTATATTGATTGAGAACATGTAAAAATACATAGTACAATACTCCTCGCAAGTACTCGGCACTATCTCCACCCGTTACACATAAACTAGCTCAGATCTGAATCAATCACTGGCTCAAATCTCCTCCGCTGCTTGCCTGTCTCCACTGCGCAATCCTGCATGAGAATGCTGATGAATGAATGATCCAAATTCGTATTTCCCTTGGATATACCACGCAATCCTCATTGGCAATACTCAATCCATTGATTGTGCAAATCACATGCACAACTATAGTCACAACTGACAACTGTCTTGCCCTCTCACTCACCTCTAACACTTGTCTCCACTGAACTGTCCATACATTGAGTTAACTGATGTATTCTTCAGTTGCTTTATGAGTTAATAAATAGTGAATTAATTAATACTAATTCACATCACCCAACACTTAGTCTATTGATCAGTTAGACTAAATACAACTAGTTCAACTAAGTCAAACTGAACACAACTCCATCAACTCCTCATTCAACTCCACAAAACTCAATTACTGAAGTTCTAACTGAAGTCCTTCATGCAATAGCTCAAGTAACCCATAAGAAACACATATTTCCTTCTGGCAGCTGCATGTGCCACATCCGTAGCTCAAACTGAAGTGCTCCAAGAGGATAAGATAAT
>APFE030571156.1:1763-41070 GCA_000404065.3 Pinus taeda
ACGTCTTTCCTTGGCTAAATCACGCGAGAACAAGCTACAATACGTGCAAACTCATTGGCATACTCAATCCCCTGATTTGTGCAAGATCTGGTGCACAACTATAGTCACAACTGATAGCCATCTGATTCTCTAACACCTGTCCCTGCTGAACTGAACATGCACTGACATGCAACTGAGTTAACTGATGTATTCATTAGTTGTATTATGAGTTAATAACTTGTGAATTAATTAATAACTAATTCACCCAACTCATCTCTAGTCTATTCGCCAGTTAGACTAAATACACCCAGTTTAACAAAGCTAAACTGAACACAACTCCATCAACTGCACCTCCAGTCCACTAAACTCAACTCACTTGAGTTCTAACTGAAGTCATGCATGCAAATATTCAACTAACCCATAAGAACCACGTATTTCCTTCATGCAATTGCATGTGCCACATCCTTAGCTCGAACTGAAGTGCTCCAAGAGAATAAGACAAAGTTTATAGTCCAAATATTATTGTGACATAATAATATTTGACTTTTCTATTTTTGACAGCCAGTCTAAAAATAGACTTGATCACTCACACTTTAATCAAAAATAGAAGTCCATCTATTTTCTCAACTTGATCAATCATCCATAAACAACAACCTGCAATCCATAGACATGATCCATATGTCTAAAAATAGACATAGTCTAAAAATCGACTTGCGCCAAAAATAGCCTGCGGGCCCACTTAGTGAAGGTGACTCTTTTCACTAAGCTCCATCATCTTGTTGCAATCTCAACATATATCCAACAAACTTATGATTCAGTTAATTCATCATATGTCAATCTTTAATCAGTGCATCAGAACATCATTAACCATATAAACAGTAACTAGGTCCAGTAAGAACATAACAGATCATCACACATAAGATACACACATGAACACCATGATATAAGGTGGAAACCCAATGCGGAAAACCACCTGTTGTTGTTTTCTTTAAGATAAGAAAAACCTGTTTACAATCTTGTACTGGCACATACTCATACCAGTATCCAGGCACCCACTTTCAGAAGGCTACAAAATTCTCTCGTTCTCTAGCTTCTACTGGAAGGGAGCCACAACCCCCTAGTTCTTGTACTAGCCAATATATTTACTAGTATGTAGGAACCTACCTACAGAAAGCTACGACCTTCTCTTTTCTTCCAGGGACCACGTTTCATAAATTTTTAGACTGGATCCATCAATACAAAATCAATCACCACTAGAATATGACCATCAACTATATCTGCATCATCAATCTCTGAATCACCCAACAATTGAATCACTAAAACACAGTCACCAGAACACAGAGCAAAACCCAAAAATCTGCAACAACTACTAGAACCAACAGCAACCTCAACTATCAAATCTCATAATGTATACATTACTTGGCTATGTCAAACCAGCGTGTATATGCCTTTTCACCAAAGGGAACCAGCATACAGATCTAAAAATAATTACTTACACCTTCATTGCAATTTTCTACTTCAGATATACCCAGATCATTAGATATAAAGGATATGACATGCGTCAGTATTTAGATCTGAACTATTCATGATCCCGATCCATCAACCTTCATTCGCCACATAGGTGCATCCTTAACAAAGCATCACATACCCATAACCTACATACTAGATCTCACACTTCATTAGATATTCATCACTTGCACACTTTCCCTTTGGCCTAATGATCTTCTTCTCCTTATATAGGTTTAGGCCTCTCTCAATACCATGGTCCAAAACCATGTAGGACCGATACCTTGGACCCAATACCTAGGTTCAATACCTCAGACTAAATATCATGAACCACTACCAAAATACCATGGTCCAAATACCACAGACCAAAACTTAGTTTTCCGACATGTACGCGCCTTTCCTTCTGTGAAAGTGTGTGTGTATGATATACGCGCCTTTGTATATACTGAACCTTCAAGTATACACGACTTGGTATATAGTGAACCTACGTATACATTTTCGTATACACGACTTTGTATATAGTGAACCTACGTGTATATGCGACTTGGTATATAGTGAACCTGCGTATACCTTTCTTTCTTCATTCTTGTTGTTTACCTTCTATATTGTGATCTTTCATCTGAGAGAGTTGCCATCAAGGACAACACTTGTGTCATACATGTATCATAATGCCAACAATCAAGATATATCACAAGGAAATCATGGATTCCTTTGGAAAAGGCTATATCCATAGCCCTCTAGAAAGTTGCTCCTGTTAGCCCTGAGGTGCAGTGCTACTACTTTGAAGGACAAAGTAGGGAAATGGCCCATTTTGCTTTCATGGAGAAGTTCCCACACGGGCCATCATCACCCCTTTTACCTACTCTTCTACTTACATTCTATTCCCCTCATATCCTAACCCGACCCTCACATCATAACGAAACCCTCTTTCGCCTTAGCCTTAAGTAAATTAACCCCAAAACCCTAAAAACCTTACCTTTCTGCCCATACACACCCTCTGCACATTTCTTGAGGACATCCCGTAACTCTGTGTCCCTCTGCCATCGATCCCCCCCACAAATCTGACAGCCCACATTTCACCCAATTGACGAGACATGCTGAATCAATCTTCATCGTTAGATCACCCACTAGATCTAACGGTTGTCGCTCTTATCGTGCGGGCAACTAGCGATAGGAATACCCACCCGATAAAGGCAGTTTTCTCTCTCCTCCTCCGCTACGTGTCATGCAATGAGTGGCATCGGGTGGACTCCACCCTTTATTGCTTACTGCTCAATAAGCACCCGATAAAAACCTTAACCACCCAAATGAAACCCCCGAGTGCTATCGTCTAAGCACCTCCTCCGCCCGATAGTCATCTGATCTACTCATCTGAGATCTAACGACTCAGACTTATTCCACTCGCGCCATGACTTTAGGTCTCCTGCGTTTGATATTCACCGTCCATTTCCCTCGATCTAATGGCCCTCGCCCGTGATCACCTTGGTTCGCCCTTCGCCGCTTGATCACCATCCTGACCATCAATTCATCTCATCCAACGGCCTGTATGCCTCGTACCCTACTCCCCATCAGTCACCCAGAGAGGAAATCCATTGGTTCTGTCAGTGTCTGTGGCAACTACACAATTGAACTAAAATAACAGAAGGAATGGCCAAGAAGGGAAAAAAGTAGCAGCACTATGCAACCAAATTAACAGAAAAGGATCGTGGAACATCTTAGCACGTCTAAGCCACCTGACAGAGCAACGAAGTGACCAAGATCGGTTACTGAGGTGGTTAGAAACAGTGCCCCTGTACTCATGCATGTCTAATTAGTCAAAAATACAAAGTGATAGATTAAGAGATCGCGAGCCCTAGAGAGCCCAAGAGCATTATAGAAGCCTATAAATGGCTGGAAGTTAGATGGATCAAGGGTTCAACTTTTGGATACTGTAGATACTCTACTTCTTGCATCTTCTCATCTTCATTCCAGTAATACAAGCTTCTTTTGTTGTTACTTTTCCAATGTCCATTTATCTTTTGTTCTAATCTTGCACTTGGATAGGTCTATTCATGATTTCTTCTGTGTCTAATGCTAGATAATTGTCATCTTATCTCTGCATTGATAAATTGGATTTACAATTGAATAGGTTATTCACGTTTATTCTTTGTCTAACACCAGATAACTGTCATATTATCTATGCGTTGATAAATTAGATTTGCAAGTTTCATTTACTTCCCGTAGCTAGCCTGTCATATATGTTTATGTATGCATCTACTAGTACAGTCATTATTCTCCATCTATACATTGAATATATAAACTATTGAGCATTAGTGGTCTAAAGCTTTGTCCAGCTGAGGGTGTTCCTGCATGTCTGGAGTGAAAGTAGAGTTGAAGTGGTTATTTGGATTGATCCAAACCTTTATCCATTCCAATAGTTCCTAGAACAATATTGAAGATTATATGTTACCAGGCATCTCTGAGCTACATCCTAGGAGAGTTTCCTGGAGAGATAACAAAATTGGCACCGTTTTCAGGTAGAGGAGACTGAAGCTCAGCTTCCCTAGGAGACGACACAGATCCATATTTGATGATATACAAAGTCTGGACATTATTCTATTTGTAATCATCTATCTGGGGACTCTACTAGAGGGCAAACCTCTTGGTGACTCCACTCCATAATTCTGGCTCAATTTGGAAGGCATACTCGGAGAAATCCTCATAAGCCACAAGTGGATCTAGTACCTGACCCTCAAAAGATCATCAAAGAAAGAAGGGCATTGTAGAAAGGAGCATCAGGTTCAGGTAAACCTAAGGAATATTCTATATCTCTTCAAGAAATTCCTGCAATAGAACAAATACATGTTAAGAGTATAGCATCTAATACTAGCTGTGAAGAAAAAATCTAAGAGATACATAAAGCTCCTTATTCTTTAGGTTCTCCTTCTGTTGTAAGCCCAAAGGAAACCTCACCTCCTATGCATCATACCCATTTAGTCTTATCAGTCACTCCTCAACCCTTTGCCATTCAAACTTCTAGTACCCTTTTAGCCACCACAGCTATGGTAGATCCACAAGCACCCACCAAAATGGAAAGAATCATAGCTGCTAGCTATGGACCTCTAGTACTACCCACTCCTTTGAATGCCATGCCTATTGGAGAATATTAGAAATATATGCCTAAGTTCATTGGGACTGAAGGTGTTACAGCTGAGGAACATCTCGAATTATTCTATAGCTATGCTAATAACCTATACATTTGTGAAGATTATGTGTGGATGAGAGTCTTTGTCCAAAGCCTAGATGGGGAGGCTAGAAAATGGTTCAGAGAACTAACCCCAAGATCTATAGCAGATATTGAGGCTTTAGATGATGCATTTCTAAAGCATTGGGGGGATAAGAAGGATCTCCTCTACTACCACACTGAGTTTGGGAACTTAAAGAGGGAAAATGGTGAGATGTTGTCTGATTTTAATAAGAGGTTTAACCAAATGTACAACAAGATACTAGCCAAAGTAAAACCCACTGCTACCTCTGCGAAACTCACTTATGCTAGTGCTTTTGATTTTGGCTTCTGTCTACTGTTGAGGGAGAGGCAATATGCAACTTTGGCTGATATGCAAGATGCATCCCTGGAAGTAGAATCAAACATTATGGCTACAAAGAAGCTCAGAGGTAATGTTGATAGAAGGAGATAGAGGGGTGAGCCTTCATCATCTTCAGATCCCAAGATAGATAAAATGACTAAGATGATAGAGTCATTAGCCTTTGAAATCTCCAAATTAAAAGTTGAGAAGCACTCTGGGAAAGGAAGAGTTCCCAATACCTTTGCTCATATAAATCCAAATCCGTATAGAAGAGAAAATGAGCAGTTGTAGATTCTGCAAAGAAGCAAAGATGCCAATGATGACCAAAGGGTAAAGACCCCTTTTTGGAATGCAGTCATGGGGAAAGAGAATTTTCAAGAAGATGATGAGATCCATTGTCTTGAAGACAAAGGCAACGGCTCCTTTCTAACCTCAACTTCCTATGAAAAGTCATTATTCAATGACCAGAATAACCAAGAATGCAATGGTGATGTTGTTATGCAAACTCAAGGTAGGCACAAATATAATCTGAGGTTGAAGATGAATAATGAGAAGGAAACTCCTATTCAAAGAGGTGTCATCCCTGCAGTACAACAAGCTAAAATCTAGAAGCGACTAGCAATTGATCCAATCATCCTCAAAGCTCCAACTCATGAGGTAAGAAGCCTTGACAAGTCTCCTTCCCCTTTCAGTTTTCAATTAGAAATTCAGAAGCTAAGGATACCCATACCTTTGATTGAAATAGTAAAGAATGAGTCCTTCAAGAGATCTATCCTTGAGGTCCTTGAGCCCAATACCATCCAAGCCCCCACTGACTATGTAAATCTGCAAGATGACAAACCAATTGTTGTTCTCAGCCCAATGATTGAAAATTATGATGAAAGCTCCCCATCATTCTATGTCTCTTTGACTATTCATGAAAAAATTCTTCACAACTACCTTCTGGACATAGGAGCTAGCCATAATCTAATGCCCAAGGCTGTCATGGATGAGATGGGTCTTGACATTACCAAGCCTTATCATGACCTATTTTCTTTTGACTCTAGAAAAGTGAAATGTTTGGGATTAATCAAAGACCTAGCCATCACCTTTGTAGGGCGATAACTAGGGTCTCTCATACCACCAATTATTCCACATTATTAAGTCAATCCGGGATCGTTTGGTTCTTTCAAGGAGTAACTCAATCCGAGGCTGTTTTGCCCAAGTAATGCTCGGTAGTATAGTGTCCTAATGAATTGAAAGGAAACAGATACTAAACCATAACTGAATCAACTCAAGGATAAAATCACACAAATCAATCTGATCAGTCAAGGGTACGGAACCAATAACCCTTCCCTTTAGAAACTGATAAAGAAGGAAACCAAAGCATGGGCTTATAGATCTGGGAGTCAGGCAGCGTCTTGCTGGGCTCACGACAGTCTTAGGCCTGCTATCACGCGAAAGCAACAAAGGCAGATAAGCGAAATTACATGGAACAACAATTATGAAATGGAACAGCAGGAATTAAATGGAACAGCATAGGTAAATGGAACAGCAGTAATCGAATAAACAGCATAAGTAAATGGAACGACAAACAGGAAACGTCAATCAAATGGAACAGCTAACTCAATTGGAACAGTAAACGCAATGGAACAGCAAACTTAAACGGATGCACACGTTCTAAGCTATTACAACAATCTGAGAGTAATGTATGATGTGACTATTTCTGAACAAAGTGATATTATCTTCAAATCTCGCAAACACTTATTTTATATGAATCCAATGACGATACCAGTCATACCAATACCGGGATGCAATTCAAATAAATTCACTTTATATAACGCAGAGACATGAATTAGGAAACTTATTCAGATTCAGAGATTAACTGAGAAACATAGTCTATCATGTGAAAGATATATCAGATTGCTGGAACAAAGGAAATAATCAAACCACAGCAATCACCGTATGATACAACAGCGAGTGACCGTCGGAGCTGAGCCCTTGGCTACCAATGGTACACCGCTTGAAGCTACTTCAGATACAGAAACGAAGTGAACACAAGATTCTTTATATTGATTCCATTAACAAAGATACACAAAATCAAGTCTCAGCAAAACTTAATGCTCAAAGCTGTTCTGAACCATGTAATTACAATAATCGATCCCCCACGCTCAATGGCGTGGTATCTTTATATAGCAGAAATGACGGAGATATCTAGATACAAAAGATAAGCTAAAACAGCGATCCCTCAGGATCAGAGATCCTGAGGGATTCGCTAATCGTTCAGTTCTTCTCGTTCCTTTCTTGCGTTCTCCGTCTTGGCGTCCCACGTCCTCTTCCTGGATCATTCAGCTCTAATTTTACTTGATCGCGTCCGCATCCGGTTCCCTAGTGCTGGGACAGCAGTTGCTTTCCCTTTGCTTCTTGTTTCTGCTCGATAATCCCCTGTTTCCGCGTCCTTCTGCATAGAGAACATCGATTATTGGTGATTGAGCTTCGTTTATCCATTTCCACACAATTTATCAAAACCCTTTTATTCTTTAGACTTATAATGCAGAAAAGGTTAGGAAACTTATTAGAAAACCACTAGATTATTATTCAAAAAGCATACCTTCCAAGCGCTCCACAACCTTGTCTCAGCTACCTATGAAGAGCATGATGATGGATATTGTGGTAGCAGATGTGCCCCCCAAGTTTGGCATGTTATTGTCCAGAGGTTGGATCAAGAGATTAGGTGGGACATTGCAAAATGATCTCTCCTATGCTATTGTCCCAATTTTTGGAGGTGAAAGTAGGAGATTATATAGAGAAGCTCAGTTGGCTTATATCATCAGTGATGAGAAGAATCCCATTAATCATCCCATCTATGATGTTGACACTGATTTTGGAGCCTGTATTCTCCAAATTGAAGAATCCCATTTGGTCTCCATGCAACTTAGGAAACCAGTTTGCCAGGTCACAGAGGAAAAAGACCCACAGATATGGGACATGTTCTTTGATGGAGCTTGCTCTAAGAAAGTTGCAGGGGTAGGTGTATTCCTTGCATCCCCCACACAAGAATGCATTCATTTATCTTTCAAGTTAACTTTTCGGGTCACAAATAACAGAGCAGAGTACGAAGCCTTAATCTTGGGATTAAACATTGCTAAAGAAATGGGCACCAAAGGTCTGAAGGTGTTTGGATAAGTAGACCTTATCATTCAACAGGTGAACAAAACTTTCCAAGCAAAGCATACAAGGCTAAAAGAATACAAAGATGAGGTACGGAAGCTCAAGGGTTCTTTTAATAGTTTCATCATTTCTTATAACCCTAGAATGAAGAACCAGCTTGTTGGTTCCCTTGCTGTGTCTGCTATCATGATTATTCCTCCTTTACCTCCTAAATTGATTTATGAAGTTCAGGTGAAATATAGACCATCTCTGCCTGATAATGTCAAATCCTGGAATTTTTTTGAAGATGATGATGACATTAATAGGTTTTTACAAGTCATTGATGAATTTTCTGAAATGCACATTGACCAAGAAAACGAAACCATTGAAGAATGCAACCAGTCCAAGCTAAAGGACGAGATTGGCCAGGATAGCATTGTTCAGCTGCCTAGTAACCATATACCCAAAGGATTGGTGCCTGTAGAGAAGTTGTTTGATCATAATGATGTACCTTATAAGCCTACCCAAAAATAAAATGAGTCTGCAGTTCATAGACATAATATAGGGAGCTCAGATCATCCAAAGTGCATAAATTTGTCCACCCACTTGTCTGCTGCCCAAAGTTCTGAGTATTGCACCCTAATGAAGCAATTTGTTGATACCTTTGCTTGGGAGTACAGTGATCTTAATACCTATGACACAAACAACATTCAGTATAAGATTCCACTGGAGAAGAACACCATCCCTTTTAAGCAGAAGTTAAGGCCTATCATCCCTCTCTTATTATTGTTGATTGAGAAAGAAATCAAGAAGTTGTTGGATGGATGCCAAAATCGTAGTTCCCCTAAGGTATTCAAAGTGGTTAGCTAACCTTGTGGTAGTAAGAAAGAAAAATGGATAAATTAGGCTTTGGGTTGACTTCAAAAATCTAAACAAGTGCTCTAAAAAAGATAACTACCCGCTGCCTAAGATGGAGCACTTGCTGCAAAAAGTTTCAGGGGCTAGAGTCGTGTTTTTCGTAGATGGATTTTTAGGTTACAACCAGGTTGTTGTACATCCAGAAGATCAAGAAAAGACCACCTTCACTACTCCTTGGGGCACTTTCATGTACTCCAAGATGCCTTTTGGACTGATGAATGTTGGGGCTACTTTCCAGAGGGCCATGGACATAGCCTTTGTGGGAGAGAAGGACAAGTTTGTCCTTATTTACCTTGACGACATAATTGTTTTTTCCAGCAGTCACAAGGACCATTTGCAGCATTTGAAGGTGGTGTCTATAAAGTGTACACAGTTGGGAATCTCTATGAACCAAAAGAAATCACAGTTTGCTCTAGAAGAAGCAAACTTCTGGGACATATTGTTTCTACTGAAGGTGTGAAGATTGATCCAACCAAAGTTCAAGCAATTCAGACATTGTCCATCCCAAAGTCAAAAAGGGACATTCAATATTTCATGGGTTAGATTAACTTTGTCAAAAGGTTCATTCCAAACATTGCAGAGTTAGTGAAGCACATCACCTCCATGCTGAAGAAAGGGTTAGAAATAAAATGGATAGATGCAGCAAGAAGCTCTTTTGAAGCAATTAAACAAGATATCATGGAAGCTCCCACTCTAATCAATCCAGATTACACCAAGGAGTTTTATATCTTCTCTTTTGCCTCTTTTGATACACTTGCAGCAGTTCTATTGCATAAAAATGATGAAGGTGTAGAGCACCCTATGGCCTTTTTCAGCAAAACGCTGAGGGATGTTGAACTAAGGTATGACCCTATTGAAAAACAGGCTTATGCTCTCATAAAATCTTTGAAGGCATTTAGAATTTATATTCTACATTCCAAAGTAGTTGCATATGTACCTTCAACCTCAGTAAAAGATGTCTTAACTCAGCCAGATATTGATGGAAAAAGAGCTAAATGGATTGCAAAATTCATAGAGTTTAACATAGAGGTGAAGCCCACTAAGCTGGTCAAAGGCCAGGGCTTGGCTAAACTTATGGGAAGGGAAATTGCAGCTTGTTAGACATAAATTGCATGGGTCCAAATTCAAATGATGAGCAGACAGAGGAAGCTGCGGAAGAACAAAAGAAGAATCAGTCTTTGGCTAAAAATATAGCCATCTGTGAATGGTATTCCAGCATAGTTCATTTTTTGCAGAAGCTAGAAGTCCCTCCACAACTTAGCTCAAGTCAAACCCAAGGCATTAAACTCAGATCAGCCAAATTTTTCATTAATGAAAATTTGCTTCACTAGAAAGACCCATCAGGAATCCTCTTGAGATGTCTAGATAAAGGACAATCTGTGGAAGTCATGCATCAATTCCATTATAGCATCTGTGGAGGACATCATTATTGGAAAACCACAACCCACAAGATCCTGAGAGCTGGGTATTATTGGCCTACTCTGTTCTATGATGTGTGTTCTTTTGTGAAATCTTGTGACAAATGTCAGAGGTTTGCAAGAACATAGCAGCTAAAACCTCTGCCCTTTAAGCTAGTACATGTCAATGGCCCCTTCTAGTAGTGGGGCTTGGACTTCATAGGTGACATTAATCCACATTCCAGTGGCCACCATAAATAGATCTTGGTAGCCACCGATTATTTCACCAAGTGGATTGAGGCTATACCCACTAAGAATCCTAATCACCAGGTTGTCATAAAGTTTTTGAATGAGAATATTTTCACTAGATTTGGTTGCCCAACCAAACTAGTCACTGATAATGTAGCAGCTTTTAGGGCAAAAGAATTGGTAGACATGTGTGAATCCATGGGCATTCAGTTGGTGCATTCTACCTCATATTATCCTCAAGGAAATGACCTGGCAGAATCATCTAACAAGAGTCTTGTAAGGATAATCAAAAAACTATTGGAAGACAACAAAAAGAGCTAGGATTCCAAGTTGAAGTTTTCACTACGGGCTTACAAGGTTACCAACAAGAAGTCCATAGGAAATTCTCCATTCAAGCTGGTTTATGGCACTGATGCTATTTTTCCTATCCAGCTGATTCTCCCTGTGTCCAAATTCTTGCAAGAAGAGCAAGATGAAGAGAATGACATGGTAAGAAAAATGAATAACATGGTCGAACTACAACAGATCAAAGAGCATCTGGTTGAGAAGTTAAAAGCTCATCAAAAGAAAATCAATGAAACCTTTGACGTGAAGGCAAAAGTGGACAATTTCCAAGTTGGTGACTCGGTTCTCAAATGGGACACATTTAAGGAAAAGAAAGGTAATCATGGTAAGTTTGACTCCATATGGATAGAACTATTTGTCATCACTCAAATTCAACAAAACAATACCTTTATTATGCACAGTCTGGAAGGAGGAGATGATTTTGGTAGCCCAGTCAATGGGCGGTTTTTGAAACTTTATTTCATTTAAGGCTTTAAAACCTTGGTATTGTAAATATGCTTTTCAGTTTTTTATTTTTATGCAAAATAGACTCCATGCCCAATGGAACACTAGAAGGAAGATTTGATTTTGGTTTTACTGGAAAGGCAGTGGTCTACAGTTCTTGAAACCTCACGGGGAGGCTTTCATCCCTAGAAGGTGCAACACTGCTATTTTGAAGGCCAAAGGAGGGAAATGGCCCATTTTTCTTTCATGGAGAAGTTCCCACACGGGCCATCATCACCCCATTTACCTACTCTTCTACTTACATTCTATTCCGCTCATATCCTAACCCGACCCTCACATCATAACGAAACCCTCTTTCGCCTTAGCCTTAAGTAAATTAACCCAAAAACCCCGAAAACCTTACCTTTCTGCCCATACGCGCCCTCCGCACATTTCTCAAGGACATCTCGTACCTCCGTGTCCCTCTGTCATCAATCCCCCCCACCAATCTGACGGCCCACGTTTCACCCAATCAACGAGACATGCTCGGTCGATCTTCACCGTTAGATCACTCCTGCTAGATCTAATGGTTGTCGCTCTTATCGCTCCGACAACTAGCGAGAGGAATACCTGCTCGATAAAGGCGGTTTTCTCTCTCCTCCTCCACTACATTGCGTGAAATGAGTGGCATCACGCAAACTCCACCCTTTACCACTTGCCGCCTGATAAAAACCATAACCACCCAAATGAAACCCCCGAACACTATCATCCGAGCACCTCCTCTGCTCGATAGCCATCCGATCTGCTCATCTGAGATATGACGGCTCAGACTTATTCCGCTGCTGTCACGACTTCAGGCTTCCTGCATTTGATCATCATCGTCCATTTCCCTCGATCCAATGGCCCTCACCCATGATCTCCTTGGTTCACCCTCCGCCGCCTGATCACCATCCTAACCATCAATTCATCTCATCCAACGGCCCGTATGCCTTGTACCTTGCTCCCCATCTGTCACCTAGAGAGGAAAGCCATTGGTTTTGTCAGTGTCTGTGGTAGCTGAACAGTTGAACTAAAATAACAGAAGGCATGGCTAAGAAGGGAAAAAAGCAACAAGACGATGTAGTCGAATTAACAGGAAAGGATCATGGAACATCTTAGCACGTTTGAGCCACCTGACAGAGCGGTGAAGTGACCAGGATCGGTTACTAAGGTGGTTAGAAACGATGCGCCTGTACTCATGCCTATCTAAATATGGCATCAAACAGTCAACAAGACAGAGGGATAGATTAAGACATATAGAGCCCTAGAGAGCCCGAGAGCATTGTAAAAGCCTATAAATGGCTGGAATTTAGATGGATCAAGCGTTCAACTTTTGGAGACTATAGATACTCTGTTCCTTGCAACTTCTCATCTTCATTCCAGTAATACAAGCTTATTTTGCTATTACATGTTCAATGTCCATTTCTCTTCCGTTCTAAGCTTGCACTTGGATAGGTCTATTCATGATTTCTTTTGTGTCTAATGCTAGATAACTGTCATCTTATCTCTGCATTGATAAATTAGATTTACAATTGAATAGGTTATTCACGTTTCTTCTATGTCTAACGCCAAATAACTGTCATCTTATCTTTGCATTGATAAATTAGATTTGCAAGTTTTATTTACTTCCTGTAGCTAGCTTCTCATAGATGTTTATGTATGCATCTACTGGTACAGTCAGTATTCTCCATCTATCCATTGAATATATAAACTATTGAGCATTATTGGTCTAAAGCCTTGTCAAGCTGAGGGTTTTCATGCATGTCTGGAGTGAAAGCAGAGTTGAAGTGGTTATCTGGCTTGATCCAAACCTTCATCCATTCAAATAGTTCCTAGACCAACATTGAATTTTATATGTTACCTGGCATCTTCAAGCTACAACCTAGGAGAGTTTCTTGGAGAGATAACAACTCCTACATTCATTAGCCTGAAAGGCATTTTTACATACATAAAGGTGCCCCAAGGAGTGGTAAAAGCAGTCTTGGGTTGGTCGTTAGGGTGAACCAAAATTTGATTAGAACCAGAAAACCCATCCAGTAATGAGATTCTGGTTGACCCAACTACCCTTTGTAAGAAGTGGTCCATTTTGGGAAGAGGGTAATTGTCTTTAAGTGATACTTTATTCAAGTTTCTGAGATCTACACAGAGTTTGATCTCACTAGTTTTCTTCCTGGTTGGGCCCAAGTTTGAGACCCATTCAAAAAACCTTATCGGTGCAATTATATTAGCATCATACATTCTCTTAATTTCTTTTTCTATTGAAGGTTATAAGACAAGATTAATTCTCCTAAGCTTTTCTTTGAAAGGTTTTTTATTCTCTTTGAGAAGAATTGTGTGTTGGATGATGCCGATGTCATAGGATTTAAGGTCCTCATAGCTTCAAGCAAAAACATCGTGAAATTATTTCAATAACTCAATGTATTTCACCTTTTCGGTTGAAGGGAGTGACTTTGATAGTTTAATTAGCTTGGGATTGTCTTCAGTGCCTATGTTACACTCTTCAATACTAGATTTTAATGGTTCCATTTTAGGCTTCCTAGGAACATTATTTAAATCAAATAAGTCTTCTAGAGGGGTTAAACCTTTTGGTAAGAAATTATCCTTGATATTAATTACTTCACTTTCTTCATTAATTGTTTCATCAATCTCAACCTATTCTAGGTTGTTTATATCTAACCTTTTGAATTTAGAGGGATTACCTTCTAGCTCATTAATTGTTACTTCATCCCTAGAGTCCAGACCTATGGATGTATCAATGTCTATATTACGATGTGCAAATTCTCCTTCTAAAGTTAAGAAGTTGTTTATCTATCTATCATTTGAAAATACTTGCCAATTTTTCACATTATCTAGGATTGAAGGTTTGTGCCTAACCTTAGCAGTGTATTGATGGTTAGGTTGGAAGGGTAACCTGCAGGTACTAGCAAACATTGTTAAACTATGGGCTTGCATATTGTGCTTCCTAGGAACTACTACAAGCTGTGTTTCTAGAAAAGTATTGAGTATTTCTAAAATGGTTCCTCTATAATAACCTAATCTAGTGTATTTAGTCATATATACACCCTTAATCTAATTTATAACTAGTTCTGAGTCTCATATGACTGAAACTATTTGAGCACCTAAATTTCTAACCTTGAGACCTAGAATCAAAGCCTCATACTTGGCCATATTATTGGTACATCTGAAATTTAACCTATAGTCATGGCCCTCTGAGTGATTGTTTTCTAAATTATAAATCCATACTCCTACTCCAGCTCCTAACTTATTTACAGAGCCATCAAATTCTAAATGCCATAAGATTTCATGTACATAGTTCTCATCAACAATATCCCATTTATTTTTATTTATAGTAACCTCGTTACTTTCTTCATTGCACAATTGTGAAGTCTCTTTAGATTCATTAGCAGTAAAAACTGCAATTTCTTTTGGTTCTGCAACAACACTGTTAGGAGTTTCATTTGGTGTTTGATTGGTGTTGAACATAATAAAAGAGTCTACATTTGAATGCATGGAGTAGATGGGATAGTTTTGAGGTCTATTTTGGTTGCTTACCATGTATTTCATGAAAGTTTCTCAGTACAATTTCTTGGGTTGTCCAAACATAGAAATTGTGGCATATGACATATCCAATCAGAGTGACCCTTGAAGCTTGGATCCCCAAGATCTAGACAGCAGCATGCCATATTTTGGTGGAATGTCAGCCACTACAATGTCCATGAGAATGCTCTTGGCTGGATATTGGACTAAAGTAATGCACAAATCTTTTATTAACCCTAGACATTCTACTTGACTTGAATCAAAGGAAAACAAGTCCTTGTAAGGTCTAGTAATGTTTAGATTCAATTTTTCCATTACTGATTTCGACATTAGGTTGTGAGAAGCCCCAGAATCTAACATGGCATTGTGTAATATTTTGTCATGAATATTAAGGCTAATGTAAAAAGGTGGAAATCCTCCTTCTTGTAGTTTTCCATTAACATATTGTCCAAATATTAATTCTGGTTTATCATCAAACAAGTTAACTAAGTCTTTGTTTTCAGTAATGTTCAGGGTCTGATTTACCTGTGATTTGTAAGTTTCATTTTTAACTAGTTCAGTCAAAGGGACTGAAATTTTCAACTTAGATATCTCTGCTCCCAAACTGAATGATGAGGAAGGGTTGTAGACCTTTGAAACAAGGTTTTGAGTGGAATTATCTTCCTTTTATTTACTTGGGATTTCCTTATGGGGAATTTCAGATCTGGCATTATAAGTGTCTTTCTCTAGTTCTTTAAGCGGAACTGATGTGGATGGTTGCTCAACAGAGGGTTGGTCGGCAGTTATTTCTTCAATGATGGGACTAGGGGGATTTGGTTTGGTCTAGGGAGGATTTGAAGTACCTCCGAAACATTAACTTTATTTGTTATTTTGGGTTGATTTTCCATTGCTTTCTTAGTTTTTCCAGGAGGACCAACACTCTTATTTCTTCTCAAGTTATATTGTTTGTGCATTTCAAATATGATAGAGTCATATCCCTATTTATAGTCAAATGACTCTCTAGACTGGGTTTGAAATTGTTGTAAAATATGCAATTTTTCCTCAACTTGGGAGAGATATTAGGGTTCTGATCATCTAATCCCATTAGATTGATTTGAGTATCTTGTTTTGGATAATCAGGATCAAATGATTCTGCATAGTTTTCTTGAAAAGGGGGCCTAATGTTTTGATCAGGTCCATTCTTTCCTGTGTTTTGGTTTTTATTTTGGTTTTTTCTGAAATTAGCATTCCTAACCGGGGGTGCTTGTTGATTATCCCATGTTTTTCTATCTAGGTTGTCAAGTCTATCCATGATTCTTTCTACAGTTTTAGCCAAAAGATCTACTTTACCATCAGAGTTTGAAGATTCATCAGTGAATCCTACTCTTCTTTCTAACTTTGCTTGGGCCTTTTTGGCTAAAAGATTAGCCTCTACTTTTACTACATTGGTGTGGCTTTTCTCTAGGGTTGCAGGGTCTCTTTCCCTAAGTTGGTATGCCATATCTAGGTCAAAACCATCAAGGAAATTCATCATTGCAAGATCAGGAGGAGGTTTAAGGTTGGTCAGGATGGCATTGTAAGTGCTATTAAACCTGGTGCAGTAGTCTTGAACTGATTCTTTAGGACCTCTCCTAATGTTCTCATACTCATAAAGTATCTGCAATGGGTTTTTCTTCCTCTCCCATCTCTCGATGAACATCCTATGAAAGCTTGTCATATCTACAATACTACTAGTAGCTAAGTTTCTAAACTAGGTTCTAACTTCCCCAACTAATGTTTGGGAAAAACTTCTCATTCTTACATCTGCATCATCTATCTCATGTAACTCAAAAAAATCGTTCATTCTGTTAACATGTTGCTGAGCTGTGTATAGGCCTGTAGCATCAAACAGTTGAATTTTGCTTTGATAGTCCTGAGGTAAGTCATGTAACTAACAATGTAACACCAGAGGGGCATATCTATTGGCCATGGCTAAAGCCTTGGCTTGGCTCGGGGATAAGGGAAGATTAGTTTGGGTTGAGGTGGATATGGATGAGCTAGTAGTGCTTATAGTTGAAAATGAAAGATTTCCAATTGAAATTGGAGTATTAACAGTGGAATTTGGAATCTCAACAACTGAAGTTGGAATATCTACAAATGAAATTGAAATATTAACAATGGATGAAGGGGTTTCTATAACGAGAATTGAGATAAAAGGGACAGTTGTGTGTATAGGGGAGATGGAAGCATCTATAAGTGAACTTGACGAGCTAATGGGTGAAGTGGGAGTGTCTATAGGTGGAAACAGGATTCTGGGTTATATTGGGAGTTGTAGAATGAATGGGCCAGTGGAATGAACTGTAGCAGAAATAATAGATGGTGTGGTAGTGATGGAAGGAGTATTAATAACATTGGAGGATTGAGTAGAAAATTCAGCAGTTAGAGTAGTATTAATGGATGACAGTGGGGTGTTCAGAATATATTCATCAATTGATATATTAGCTCTTTGAAATTCAAGGTTTGCAATAAAATTGGGATCTAGAACTGTTTCATCAAGGAAACTTTCAGATTTTGTTTTAAACAATGAGAGATCAAATTGCACATCGAAGGTAAATCTTCTAAAAACAACCACTCATCAGGGCATGAATTAGCTTTAACTAAAGGTGTTTTATTAGCTGAACTTTCTTATTTTTTGGATTTTCTTATAATTCTGTCTAGATCATCCACAATAGCAACATGGTTTGGATTCGGTTTGGCCCTGGTATAATGAGTTTTACTTGTAGCCAGAATTATAACTTTTTAAATGTTTTTTAGTGTAAATTTTATAACTTCTGTAAAAACTGACTTTAAGGGGCTCAAGAGATGATTAAGATTTCCTTAAAGCTTTATGAGACTGAGGTTTGTCCCTTGTATGGTCGCCACTATGTTATCACTCAAAATTTCTCCTTAGAAGTTTTGGAAGAAGGGAAGGCTTCGAGGTAACCACAAACAAACTTTTAAGCATAGTCTCTAGCAAACCTATGGCTCAGAGAGGGCTCTCTCTATAAAATTAGCTATGTTTGCTTAGATATTAGGCTAATTCTAAAGTTCAGGGGGGTTTTTTATTTGTATGAAGATTTGGTGGTGGAATCCTTAAAACAGGTAGATAGGTTGATGCCTTTAGGCCATAGGGTAATGGAGTCAAAGAAGGGGCAGCAAAGCTGGAGTTAACTCACTAAAGGGAATGTTCAAGGGGCAAGATAGTGGAGCGAAGTACAAATCCTTGGTCTAAATTGTGAAATGAGTCTTAACGGAGGTGAGAAGGTAATCAAGAATCCTCAAACTGAGGCCAAGATGGGGGAACAACAGTGAATCACGAGTAAAGGGAAATTAAGAATCCTTTACTATAGACCATAGGAGAAACTAAGGAAGCTAAGGAGCAGTTAAGAATTCCCTAGCTAAGATAGTTTAAGAGAAAACATTAAGAATGTATAATAGTAAGATAAAGTGTAGTTAAGCAAATTCTGAAATAATATTCAAGTTAAAACATTCAAACTTCTGAAACATTTAAGACTATGAAACAACTTCAAGAGAGATAAAACAACACAAGAGAATTACTCATTTGTACTCCGCTTTACACATGAATCCCTTGAAATATTTGATCTTTATTCGTCAATCTAGCATGCTGGCCCAATCGGTGATACAAAAGCTTTTATAGTCTTTGAACAAAATTCTATTGAAAGTATAAGAATCCACCTTACATACTTCAATTTATGAAGTATTTATGCAAAATGTTTTTACAAAATATCCCAAACTAACTTGGGAATTAATCTAGGAAGTTCAAAATACCCTCTCATAGGAAGATAATGATAGCTATTGAACTATCTTCTTGTTGTACCTTTTATTGTGGTTTAGATGGAAGTGTATGGTTGCTAATGCTCTGTGCTGGCCAAAGGCTGTTGTCTTCTATATAGATACTCTTTGACCCTGTTACTAATTTGACCCTGATGCTATTTTACCTCATTGACTACGTGCTTGACCATTGACTATGTTCTGCTATAGTAAGTTAATCAATTTTTCCCATTCTTGATCTACTGGTAATTATATACTCAACATTCTTTGGTAAGTTTCATCTGCTTCAATGTATTTGGAAAATGAAGGCTTATTTAAAAATAGATGTTTACCTCATGCTGGAGGTAAAATAGATTTTCAAAAGCACTATACAATACCTTTCATGTTGGTACTCCTGAAACCTATGAAGTTGCCACTTGTTGTCTTGCTACATCCTTGAGTTTATCATTGTAATCTCCTTGTTCCATAAGTTTATCATGAATGACTAAGGGATTACATAATCCCTTTTCCTTCAGCTTATCAAACTTAGCGAACCTATCAATGGCTACTTGCATTTCCTTGTTTTTTTCCTCTAAATTATGCATAAGGTCCCTCTTGGTGAGGACTTTCTTTACCTCCAGAATAGTGGCAGTCCTGTCTTCAATTTCCAGTTCCTATAGTTGGTACTTGTTCTTTGAATTTAAGAACTGGATGAGTCTGGTAGCATCTCTAAGCTTGTCGCCTAAATCTACCTTTACTTTTTCAATAGCCTCTATTATTAATCTTATGAGATCAATCTGCTCGAAGATGACCTGTATGAATGGCCAAATATCACTGACAGAGTCAATGATATTGGCCCACGGTTTTTCCTTGCCTTCTCCAGGTGGCTCCTTTAATGTCAAGTCTCTTTCCATTAACTTGAGCTTTTACTTTATCCTGGCAGCCTTCTGTTCCTCCTCTTTCTGCATAATCTTGGCAAGCTTATAGTATGTTTCTAAGCTTGCCACTTGTTCCTTTAGCTTGTTTATCTTGTTCTGAATAGACATTTCTTCCATGGCATGAAAAAGCTTGGCTTCTTCATTTGTTGCTGTTGTAGAAACTTCTAATGTAGATGTTGTAGTGGTGGTGGGCGAGGCACTGACTATAAGAGTTTTTGGAGCCAATGTGGTTGCCAATATAGACGGTACTGCAGTAGTCACTGTAGGGATTACAGTTGCTAGTGTGGTCCCTACCTCACCTTGCTTCAATTGGATTAAGGCATCCAATTCCTTCTCCGTGCTCCTCAACTGATCATTTAGCTTGAGGAATAAATCCATTAAGTCTTCATGCTGAATTTGAGACTGTAACACCTCCTGCGTTTGTGGATGATGCAAGGAGGGTATCTTTAGTTGCTTCTTCGGTGAAGCAATGTCCTTGTTCTTATGTTTTAATAACTCCTTTGTTGCTTTGATATCTTTGGGATCATGTACCATCTCTATGATCAAGTCTTCCAAATACTTGATTATGTTATCCTTGGCTTGTGATGAAGCCTGTTCAAGCTGATACTAAGTTGAGTTGTTATTCAAGGAACTTTATAGTTGATGAACAACTATGGACTTCCCTGTCAGGGTGGAGTAGATCATTTCTCCAGCCTACTTGTGAAACTTGATTTGGTCCACAGGGTGAATATCCCTAGCCAACACCTCAAAATAAACTTTCTTATAGTCAGTGGGTGCCTTTGGTTGCTATACAGTTGGCTGAATGAAGGACACCTACATCTTCCCCTCTTTGATGTCAAAGGCTGACATCAACCTATTCTGACCTGGATTAGAAAGTTTGAAAAGTTAAGCATATGTCTCAGTTTTCAACCTTTCTTTCCTCATTTTTATTTCTTTGAATCTATCTTTGATACTTTTATCCTAGTCTGCTGGCCTGTTGAAATATGAGGCCTCTACACTCATCTGTCTCTGAATCATCTGGGTTCCTCAGTATTATGGGGGTTGTGTTTCCTATGAAGGGGCAGTGCCTTTACTCATTTCAGGCTCAAAATCAGTTATTTCAATTGAGCCCTCGGTGTCTTCCTATTCTAACACAGGATTGAGTCTAGGCCTTTTGATTTGGCCTCTTTCATATTGAACATTGAAGGCTTGCATCCCTGCACTTGATCCTTCCTCCCTGCCCCTTTTGGGATTTTTCTCCTCATTTAGAGGAGTCTGCATGATAGGGGGAGTGCTCATTGTCCCTTCCTGAGGTGGTACCTACATAAATGAATTGTCATCAAGTTGCTTTTCTAGATCTAATAATGTGTTTTCCACAACAACTTCAGTATTGTCCTTGTCCTCTAAAGTGTTTTCCACCAATTGCAATTGGTTGGCATACTTTTCCATCTTAGGGATATGGTGATGGATATAGGGAGCCATCTTGTTTTTCTACCTTCTTTTGCAGATGAAATCCAAGGGATCATATCTCCATATGGAGCTTTGTTTTAATTTTAGTCTCTGAAGGATCACATCTACCACCTTTCCAGCCTCTCTGCTATTACAAATAAAAGGACCTAATTGGTCTTTGATCTTGAGCTGGGCTTCCTTTTTGGCTTTGAAAAAGTTTACCTCATCTGAATTGATTATCTGCCTATAGTACTCCAGGGAAAACAACCTCATTGGGAGGTATTTGGGTAGTTTGTATGGCACAATATGGCACCCATAAATCCTTATTTCAGTGTGGTTTTGGTATAAGTACCAACCTCCCACCTGATGATTGATGTTCAGATGAAGGACTCTCCTGATCTCAGGACTGATTCTTGGTGGAGGGTTTCCAGTGAGCATGTTCATTACAGGATGGACAAATGAATATATGAATTCATTGTATGAATAGGGGGAGGAATATTGATGAACCAATGGGGTCCAGAAGATGACTGATCTTGGTTGGACCTTGGTGTCCAACTTTTGCAAGGTAAGTGGGAATTTATCTACTTGGAAGTAAAGGAACATGTGGTATAGTACTGAGGAGTACTTAAAAACCCTTTCATTTCCTATTCTTGTAAACTGCTCATGCATTCTATCAGCTATGAATGTGGCAAATTCATAAATGGTTGCAGGAGTTTGTCCTGGGGTATAGATGGACATGAAAGCCATGATGATTTCATCAATGTACTCAATAGTGGAGTAGCCTAAAACACAAGATATTATGGATATAATATTTTTGCCCCAAGGAGAAAATATAGTTGCTACATATGGAGGGGGGTCTTTGGGGGCATACTTCTTTTCTATGATGAAGGTTTGGATCAATTAGGCCAATCTTTCATAACTAAGTTTGGGATATAAGTCCAACAGGCCTCCAATTGAGAGGGAAGTCAAGTTTTGGCCAGGCTGGAGTTGTAGCATCTCATTGATGGACTCAGGAGTGATGGTGAAAAGGACTTTCTGGTCATGAGCCATGATGGTTCTACAATTGGGGACATAGCAAGCATAACACATATGTACAATCTCAGGAAAAATGTGGACTTGTGGGAACTGGTATTTAGGCAAATTTGACTCCCAAAGGCCAATCTCATCAGCATGGTTTAAGAACATGTCTCTACTTTGGCAATGTACCTTGAGCAAGAGCTCTATACAGAGGTATCTTTTATTTGGAAATCTCTATCAGCTAAGGGAAGGTGGTCCAGGTCAAAATGGGCCATGGTGACGGGTCTCACGTTCAATGTAATAGGAGCAACCATAATTCAGTTCTTGTGGATTCGAATTAGGCCTGCTCAAGGTTGAATTGGGGTTTTCAGAGGTAGTTTGGTAGTTTCAGGGTTTGAGTATCCAGCAAGGTGTAGTATGGAGTCTATTGGAGTAGTTTTAATTAAGTTTCCAATTTTCAAAAATACTCAACGACTGCTCTAACTTGAAATTGACAGGACACTTGGTGAATTCGGGTTTAAGTACCCGAAACTGAGGCAAATGGACTCTGAGGAGGATAACTGGTAGTTGAAATCGATCGAAGGATGCTTGTGGAAGCTGAACGGTTGACTGGGTGATCTCTGGCATTCTCTGGAGTGAAATTTTCACATGGGTTGACAACTTCGATGTTTTGCAGGTGTCATGCATGCGTATAGAAGCTTGCAGACAGAAATCTAGTGAAAAAATATATTTTTGGGGTTTTTTGGCTTTATGCGCAAAAAGTCAGTTTTTGCAGGTACGGGGTGAACAGTGGTCATTATTTCACGTAGTGGAGAGGCGTTAAGTGGTTAATTTCACATCTCTTATGGCCGTCGGGTGGTTTTTTTTTGGGGGGTGGGGTCCAATTCCACTCAGTGACTGACACGTCGCCAGGGCGGTCTCGTGGAAAACTGCTTTTTCAGGCATGTATCATCCGACGGATGATCCCACCCAAAACGGTTTCTGGGGCGTTGGATCTGGACCTTCATATCAGACGGTGTTTAGGGTGCGATTGCGCATAAATGGTTAATGAGGGACCTGACGGGTGATTAAGTGGGGCGGTATCAGTGTTAATGATGGGTTTAAGGTGGGATTAATGACTGAGGGTTGGATTTTAATATTTTTTAGGGATAAGGGGTAGTAATATAATTTATAAATAAACTAATGGTTGGGGTTATTTTATATAGAGGAGTTAAATATATACGGAATAGTGGGTTTTCGGGAATTAATATATAAAAGTTAGAAGTCAATATGAAATGGGCGAAAAAGGGAGACAACACACTAAGCAAATGCTTTTTTGTGATTTAAATTCTTTTCACATATTAACATTAATACTTAGGGTAATGTGCTTTTGTAGGTTTTTGGGAAAAAAGGGGGTTTTATATGGGGGTAATTACTTTCCCTAGGCAAATAGTGTTTTAACCTTAAGAAAAGGGGTTTTATTAGGGAAATGAATGAAATTAAGGGGGGATGAAGTTTTATGAGGTGATTTTGGTACTTGGTATCCATAAGTCATTGAGCCGAGGGTCCGGTCCCTCCAAAAGTCAGAGAAATGCTCTGAGCCTCTTTGACTTAAAGGTTTTTTGAGCACTTTGAACTTTATTATGGGAAATTAGTTAAGTAAAAGGTGAGATGAATGAAGGCAGTTAATTAATTGACTTTGACATCCATTTGCATGCTTAGTTGCCTATTCACATTTGAAATACATGTTGAAAGATGATAAATGTGCTTTTTTCTAATCAATCATCATACTTCTGCAACCTTTCTTCTACTTACCCATCTACTCATCCTACCATTTTTTCTTCACTTTATTAGGGTGCATTTGAGCTGGAAAACTCTTATCAAATATTTTTCTTTTTCTTTACAATAGTAAACCAACAAAATCTAACCTTATTACATCCAAGGGCTTAGATTAAACTGATGAGCTCATTTTATTTTACTCTACCTAATCTAATAGTTTGCCAAGATTAAACAATTTGGTCAGATTTTATTCTCTAACTATCAGCATGAAATTTAAAGCATGGCATAATCAAGATTAAATTGTTTGATTACCATGGATTATGACATGAATAACAAGCTACAAACCATCATTATTGTGCATAAAAGTAAATAGAAGTGTCATTTTGACTTGCAAACTTTCATGGTTTTTTGTTTTTGGGGTTCATATTTTTCACTTTTTTGGAAATTTTCTTATTCTTTTTGCCCTTTGATTTTTCTTTTAGGACATACCCTCTTTTCATTTTTTATTTTTTCAATATGGAAAACATTTGTAGAAAAAAAAAGGTATGTACATATTACAAGGCTTAACCTTAGAAATTCAAAATTATGACTCCTATTGGTATAGACACCTAACAAAAGGCAGCCCGGCCAAGTGCTGTCCCCATACCTCTGCAACCCATTGTTTTAACCATGTTGTCGTATAGTTCCTGTTATCACTGACAAAATTTCAAAGAAAATGGGTAAGGGAAGAGATAATTGATCCTGGACATATTCATGTTGATCTTGGTCATGTTCATGCAATAGACATTTGATGCAATTCTTATTTTGAGCAAACAAGCCCATGGAGCATAGATCAGAAATCTTCATCAAATTCAAGCGAGGCAGTTCCTCAATTAAGCAAGGCAAGATACATCAGATGGATTAATAATAGGCTCAGACCCAACATCAGAATTATGAAGAGGAAAATTGAGGATTTGAAGATACAACTAAGCCAGCAGAAAGGATTTCCTTAGCTAAGGAAAATCACACAGCAACAAGGTTAAGTCCTAAATTTTGATGATTTACCTTTTTGAAGTTTTCCTTAAAGAGTGGTTCCTCTGCATTCAGTTTTGAACAGCTTCAGGGCACACGAAAAGGGACATTTCAAGATAAAGAAGCTCAAGACAATCAAATTTTGGCATTAAAACTGTGTTTTTGAAATTACACAGCAGTTTCGTAGCGCGCTACGAAACTGCTGAAGATGATGCCTAATGCGCAGCAGTTTCGTAGCGCGCTACAAAACTGTTGTAGCTGCATGTTATAATTTGGTTGACCAATTGTGAGTGACAAAGGGCAAATATTTTTGAAAGGAATTTTATGAAGAGGATCATTAACAAAGTGTGAGCATCCAGCAAGGGAAAAACAAGTAGAGAAAGGACATATATGAACTCTAAAGCTATGTGTTATAAAAATGATCATTATCCATAGCGAGTTTTGTTCATGATGCTTCAAGCAGAATTAAAGAGGTTCTGTTTTCACATATACATGGGCCAAGTCTGCAGTGTATGTAAAACAAGATAATCCAATGCAATTTTATGAATAACAACAGGGATAACTGATTTTGAAGATCCTTGTGGAGACCAAAAGCAAAAAAGGAGGAACTTTCTCTCCTTGTTTTTACCAGTCAATTTCTAGAATAGTTTCTGAGCAGTTAAAAACTCATATCTGAAAAGTGAAAGATGTTTTCATTCTTAAGATACTGAAGTACAAAAACCTCTTCCATTTTCTTCAAATCCATTATGATTTGAGAGAAATGAATGACCCAACTTGCGCTACGAAACTGTTGTATGTGCAGTTTTTCACAAGCATATTTTTACACCTATTTTTCCAAGACTCATTCTGGGCGGTAGGAAAGATGTTTCAAAAAACCAAGAGAATTTTTTGTTCAGAATGGATTGGTTTACAAAAGCCTCCTTCAGGTTTTCCAAATACATTTTTTATGAGAAGCCATGAGCTCTGTCCCAAGACCTATTTTTCAGCGAGAACAGAGCAAGGAACAGTCTCCTAGTTTCTAGGAATATTAAAAGGATGAGTCATCAAGGGCCAGCTGGAGGGTTATGAGCACTATCAAATTCGAATTCATGGAGTAATAGGTGTCAAAAGGAGTGTTTAATTCCTATATAAGGTTGTTTTGATCATAATGAGGAGTTCCACTCCTAATTGTTTTAGGTCTCTAGGATAGCTAGTTAGTTGTCATTTGCATTTAATAGTTAGTTTAAGTGTCAATAGATGTTAGGTCAGGTGAAATTCGAATTTTCCTCATCCTAGAGGAGGAATCTAAGTCATTTAAAGAGCTCTATATATAGGAGAATATCTAATGTACAAAAGGTTGGCAATTTTCAAAGAAAGAAGCACATTGTGCTATTGTATGTGACTGCATGTTTTCAGGTTAATACAAAGAGTTGCTTTCACTACTCAGGATTCAGAAAGGTTCAATGTTTGATTTTCCTCATAGATTCCTTCATATACTTACTTGCAGTGGTATAGACACATGTTACTTAGAATTCATTTGATGATGCTCTAACTTCCTTCATGTGTTTGTAGGTTGTGTTCCTTACATAATATCTTTGTTTTGCTTCTATGTTAAAACCCTCTATGCCCTGACTTCCATGTGAAATTGATCTTATTGTTGTATTGAAACACACTTTGACTCCATAGCCCAATGGAAGCTTGTTGATTGATATTTCAACCATTTATATATTGTTGTTCGAATTTTTCATAGAGTTAGCCATCTAATCTTCAAAATAAAATCTTTAATCCAGTGAGAGAGCCCTCTCAGGTTGAGGAGGTTAAGCCTCAGCAAAAAGCAAGTTTGAAAGAGTTACACAAGGCATTCCTAATCAGCAGCCTATTAGGGTTGGGTTTTGTGATAACAGTTCCTATCCCAAACTCTTCCAACCAGGGCTCGTTCGGCAGTTTCCATGGCTTTGCCCCACTATATGTCTTCCCCCAAGCTAATGATAATGTCCTCTACACTTGATTTCACACACTTCTGTCTTTTTCCCGCCCTATGTCCCATGTCTTTGGCATCCTCCTATGTTCCACTACAAGAAGGGTTTGAAGGGTTAGGGTTCGGGGAGTTCAGTCCACGGCCAAAGGGGAAGGCATCCAAAAGAGGAGGGATATTCATGAAGCTACCTGAAAGGGGAAAGGATATCAAATCAGAGAGGAGGAGACCTTGAGTGGAAAGTGGAGGATTGCAAAGAGATGAAGTAGAGGGGAAATGGGATTCGGCGGATGGCTGAAGGGGAGGGCAACCTCAAGAGAAAGCAACGAGGTCAAGGCTAATTTAGCAGGCCAAAAATTGAAGGGAGGTCAGGGATAGAGGAGGTGTAGCGTAAGGCGGCTAGGCGGGTGGAAACGTGGGTAGGGTGATAACTAAGCAGGAAGGCCCCAAGATCGAGGGTAGGGGAGTGATAGCCTCTGTCAAATCTCTGTTGAAAGGAAAAAACCCCTTTGTTCTTGAGTGTGGGGTAGTCCATATGGAGGCACCCTCGAGAGAGTCTTTCAAATAATCTACTAATTTTGTGTCCATGACTTCTCTGCGTGTTACGCGCTAGCTGCCACCATAATCAGAGATAACCGTCGCTGTAGGAGACCAGCTTCTGCAAATGGAGAATGGTGAGGGCATGACACGGTCACGGGGGAATATGCTCAAGGTTACAAATAGGAGACGGGAGGAGCTCAGTAACGACGTTCGGGAGTACGATGCCAGGTGGGAGATGGAGCTAGTCTAGGTCGTGGAGGAGGGAAATCTAGAAGTCTGTAGACAAACCCTAGCTTGTGTTGGGGTTGGGTCATGACGGAAATCCCATCCTTCTCTCCCAATTGTATTGAATATGTTGTTGAAGAAACTTATGAAAATGAACTTCAAGAAATCAGAGATGATGCTGATGCCTCCTGCTGCACTTGTGTTGTAGGTGCAAAATTTAGCAACAACATAATGTTTGATGAATTGCATAATATATGTGTTCAAATTATCTTGTTTTAAGATGATTGTACTAGCACATATGTGTTGAGACAATTGATATGTACTTGAGTATAGTAAGTGATATTTGTAGCATTATGTCTAATGATTATGATTTGACTATGGGTTATGAAATGTTTATTAGTCTTGATAAAAGTTGATTTCAAATTGATAGGTATGATTGTCTTGATATTTGGAACATGTGGTTGACATGTGTGAGTAGTTGCAGGGTAATATGCTTGGCATTAGTATGACAAGGTAATAATTGATGTGTTTACATACATAACAGTTGGGTGATGTGACATCACATAGTAAGCCTCAATTGCAACAAAGTAAAATGGTAAAGGAAAGGAATTGGGAAAGAATTCCTTTGGATATGCTTGGAAACCCTAATTCCAAATGAATGAGTGCTTTGCATATAGGGAGTCTTCTTAACCTTAATATTGTTTGACATTATGTGGATATATGCTAGATTCATGAACATGTACTTGACATGTATATTAGCTAACGAATTTAGGCTTTTGTGATCCATATCAATTTTGAGAAGAATCTTCGGTGAAAAATCACATAAAGATATTTTAGTCGACGCGTTTCGAACCAACCAGTGTGGTTCGTCGTTAGGACAAGTTGAATGAGCAGAACTTGTTATGCAATATAAATAGATCAGGCATAATATCCCACGACTAAATTTCTAGATCAGGTAACAGCTAAAAAAATAACAGCTAGATTTGACCAGGAAATGGCTAGCTAGACTCTGAAGGGTCTAGCTAGCCATTTCTTGGTCAAATCTAGCTGTTATTTTTTTTAGCCGTTACCTAATCTGGAAATTTAGTCGTGGGATATTCTTCCTGATCTATTTATATTGCATAACAAGTTCTGCTCATTCAACTTGTCCTGACAATGAACCACACTGGTTGGTTTGAAAAGCGTCGACTAAAATATCTCTATGTGATTTTTCATTGAACATTCTTCTCAAAATGTATATTAGCTAGTCTCTAGTTATAGGTGGGTCTGTCAAGATAATTGGAGTGCCTTCAGACATGGCATATATGTGATCAGATATAAGGCAATGTGCTTGGCATAACAAGATAAGGTAATTGGTGTATTGTTATGTTATATATGCAATTACAATTATGTGTTTATGGCGGTATGATGCAGGGGATTGCAGGGCAAAGGAAATTGCCACGAAATCTTGAAGAAGGATCAGGTTGAGCTTTCCTTGGGAACCACGGGGATTGAGTCATGGTGTTTATTTTTAATCTTGTGATTTTGGTCTTTTGTTATTTTCTGGCACTTGATTTGCAGTTTTGTTATGTCTAGTGCATGATCATGCCACTTTGTCGTGGAGTCGTGTTGTTATTTGTTTTCATGGTTTTCTTCTCATTTGTTTCTTATCTTTCCTTTTATGTTTTCAGTGTTGGGAATTGGTTGGGAAAGAGAATATTTAATGGAGCTTCAGGAGAGCTATGTGGTACCCAAAAGGTACTGTAAGATTTAGATGAAGCTTTATGCATAAGTAAGCGTAGCGGAAGGTAAGACTATGACATTAGGTGGATTGGTTTGGTCCATTGACGTAAATGGACGGTGGCAATGAAATCATGAGAAAGGTAACTAGAAAAGGTAAAGTAAATGGATCTAAGGTGTCAATGTCCTTGGCTATATTGGTAACAATTGTTTTCAATGTTGTGTATGAATAAAGGAAGTTCTCTCAACCTTGACCTTGGTATTTAGTAATTATTATATGATCATGATTATGTTGATGTTTATACATATAGGTGTGTATGTATGTCATGTTTTATAGGGTTCTCATGGATCATGATTATTAATGCTAACATTTGTATGTAGACATGTATGTATATATGTCGTTGACTGACTAGATCATTAGTATTCTATAATGATGTTTATGTATATGTATGTATGTATCCATGTATCTACTTCACTATCTGACAGGTCATTAGGAATCATTCTCATAGAGGAATGATTGCTTATGTAGGATAATGGCACGATGAGGTTCATGGTCTTACGAGAAATCAATTGGGAAGAGTAGTCATGGAAAATATATGAGGTCAATATCATGTGGTTATGATTTGATATTATGTGAATATATTATGTCTATGTTATGGATGGGCTATACCAAGGGATACATCAGCAAAATGAAAGCAACGTGGTCTGTGGCAAGTTGGGACAAGCATGGGTAAGACACTGGAAGCAAGGTTGCTTGGCAAAGACAATGTGGTTGGGATGTGTGATACTACTGTTATGCATATGTTGTATATGTTGTACATGTTGCATTTGTGATGTTGTGCGCATGTGGTGTTGTGCATACATAGTGTGTGTACATGTTGTTTATGTACAAGGTGGTAGTACATATAATGTTTATGAATGTGCATATTTAGTGTTGGGTATAGATGGTGCTATGCACATGTTGGATATATAGTCCTATGTACATATTGTACTGTGTGCATGAGGGATATGTGGTTTTGTATGCATATGGTGCTCTTCACGTGTTGGCTATGTGGTGTTGTGTACAAATAATTCTATGTACATGTTATACATGTGGTGTGTTGTGCATGATTATACAAGTGGTGTTGTATGCATGTGGTGTTGTGTACATGTTGTACAAGTGGCACTGTGTGCAAGAGGTGCTCTTTACATGTCATGCATGTGGCACTGTGTACATGTGGTGCATGTGGTACTTTGTACATGTGGTATTGTGTACAAGTTGTACAAGTGGTTTAGTGTACATGTGGCATTGTGTACACGTTGTGTAGGTGGTTCCATGTACATGTGATGTTGTGCACATGTTGTGCAAGTGGTGTGGTGTACAGGTGGTATTATGTACATGTTGTACTTATGGTACTAGTGTACATGTCATATTTTGTGCATGTCATACATGTTGTTTTGAGGGCATGTGGTACTATGTATGTCCATTATGTACGTGCATGTATTGTGTGGTGTTGTACATCAGGTCTAGATGTATTGGGTTGTGTTGTATGTCAGGTGTAAGGGTATGTATTATGTTATGCATTGGATGCAGGCATATGTATTGTATTGTATACACTGGGTATAGGTGTATGTATTGTATTTCAGGTGTAGATGCATTTATTGCATGGTGTGGTATGTCATGTGTGGTTGTATGTGTGGGATTTACACTATGCATATGTGCACCTTGTTGAGGAATAGGAATTGGGTGTTTGTCAGGTGTGGAAAACAATCCAAGGTTCTTATAGAATAAGGACAAAGGTCGAAGCTAAGGATTGATTAAAGGATAAGTATCAATGTTTTATTTCAATTTTATCATGTCTGTGATTTATGATTCTAGTCTATGATGATTACATGTGATTTAAGATTTTGGTTTATGATGATTACATGTGAATTACTATATTGATGGCTATGTTTTGAGCTAACCTGATGTGATATTTTTATACATGTTGATTTGGTCAAATATGCTAGCTTGACTTGTTGTGACAGGAAGTGAACAAGACTACAAATGTACCGTATTGACGAGCTACCAATGAGTTATGATGTGAATTTATTTTAAAATTGATGGAATCTATGTGCATGGTATAGGAAGAATGAACATGCCCGGTTGGGTAGTTGAAATCAACTACAATAATTAGAAAAAATGAATTGAAACATGCAACAGTGTGTTGGTAAAGGACTTCAAGAATAGGGCCATTGTGGGACACGAGTACCCAATAGTGTCCATTGATTGCCATGAGCATGCTATGACCGGTATGATGTGTTGAGGCAAGTATATGCCTTGGTTTTTGTATCGGAAGCCTTACTAGGGATGGAATGCCTGGGATGGGGGTGCCAATACAACTTGGAAGGTGTGTGACTGCATGGAAGGGGTGACCGAATTCCTGAGGGACTGTGTAGCAGAGAAGGGAAGGTCACAAATGGATTTGCTTTGGTCATTAGAATTGCCATATGGAATCAGATGCACATTGGGAGTGAGCCCTGGAACAATGAGTCGATAACCATTCACTGAGATGAAAAGTTGCATGGAATTATAGCACTGGACATTGGATGCAGATTTGTATTTGCATTGGATTCTAGACTTCCTAGGAAGGATGTGAATCCTAGTATTACTTGAGGGTGGAGGTGTGAGCCTCTAGATTCCCTTGTTGTTGATACAGGTATCATATTATTTTATTTTTTGGTTGAGAAAATGTACATATGTGTATATGTATATGTGGTTCTTGTAAATACTGTAATGAGCTATGTTATAAAGCTCTAGTATGCGGTACAGTGTCAAGTTGTCATGATATTTTTATTTTGAGTACGTCTTTCATGGTAAATACTATAATGAGTTTTGTTATAAAGCTCCATGGGAAGTATGTTTTGTTTTCAGTACTCATGTTGGTTATATGTGTCATTGAACACTGAGGATTGTGTTCTCCTAAGGGGGATGCTTTTGTAACAACCCTAGGGAAAATTCCATGTAAAAACATATAAATACCACAGATGATGTGACATGTATTCCAAGCTTAATAGTGGGTGAAACATCCTAGGGGTTTTCATTGGTTGCTTATGGCTAAGGAAATTAGCAAAGGCAATGGCTAAGGTTTTGGAAAGGCATGAGACATTAATTGACAATATATTTATGAAAATAATGGAAAATAGGAGAAAAGGAAGGTGAAAGGTCACAGGTTGCATGTGAGGAGGAAATGGAAGGAAAATAATGAAACATGAAGAAAATAGAGGCCTAATTAATAAAAAGGCCTATGAGGATCAGTTGAGGGGCCCTTGGCTCAATCTTGGTCAGTGAAGACTTGGTTAGTTTAGTTTTGGGTCTCTCTCATTATTCTCTCTCTCTCTCTCATACTCTTGGATACTCTTGGATACTTAGAGTTTTCTTGGAGTAATCTTGGAGGGTGTGGCATACTTGGATTCTTAGAGCAAGAAGGCAAAGGAAGAGGAGGAAAGTCTAAGAGGGCATTGGCATCAACAACTACATCATATTTTCTTGCAGGTACCGAGTTGTATGTATGTTTTGTTCACTAGTTTTGGCATGGATGGCACATGCATGTGGTTTCTTGGTTATGATTTTTCATGGGCATGGAGGATGACCGAGATTGACAGTGGCTTGACTAGTATTACCATTTCCTGGATAGGCATGGTGATTGTGTGTTTACTTTCATTATTTTGTTTTGGTTGGTTCTCATGTTTCCTTAGCTTGGGTAGAGTTATTAGTCCCGGAAGCCCTGTAACAGCTTGGGTTGAGTTACTAGTCCTGGAAGCCCTGGTTGGACAAATGCTCTAGAAGCCCTTATAGGTTGAGTCCTAGAAGCCTTGGTTGGACAAACATTATGGAAGCCCTATATAAGATGTGGGTTGAGCTACTAGTTCTAGAAGCCTTGGCTGGACAAACACTCTGGAAATCCTGGAAGGCTTGGATGGAGACCAATTTGATGATGTTTTTCATGATGTGAGGTGGAATAATTGTTTGATGGGTGAGGTGGATGCCCTCTGGAAGCTTTGGATGAGTTTTTATTGATGTGTTCTATGAGAACCCACATTCATGCTTGGAATATGGCACATGGGTGAGTGACTGAAGAGAGATTTGGATCAACCATTCTACGGTTGGGTGGAACATGGTAGTCCCATCTTTGGTTGGTTCATTTCATTCATTAATGAGAAATTCATTCCCTTGATTTTCATGTGTAAATGTATTGATGTATTTATGGATTTGATGGCTGATATGTTTATTATATTTATGTTCCTATTATGCTAGTTATATGTGCAAAACAGGCCTTCAAAAGGCTCTGAGCTTGGCTAGGGTATTTGGCCACCCTTCACTCATCTAACTCAACCTCCATCCATCCTTCCATACCTTGAACTCATCATGTCCACCTCTTAAGCCTTCTCAACAGCCCTTTTGTAGCATTACAGACCTCCCTGTAGCAATACGGGGCACATGTAGTAGCCTCTTGTAGCACACCGGTAGCAACCTTGTTGGCTTGATGGAGACTGACCCATGTTCAACGTTATCTATGCCAACCAACAAAACCCTAACTGGTAGCCCTTTCAGCAACAATCTACATAGCACAGGCTACAGTCTCACCCGAAGGATGCTAGAACCAAGATTCTGCATCCAAAGGCCCGTGTGATGTGTTCCTGAAGCTTTTATGGCTTAGATCTACCTTCACGTAGCTCTAATCCTTCTGAACAAGTAACTGCTGCAGATTTATCTAAATGAATTCCAGATCTTCACAAAGGTACTTAATTGAACTTATCATGCATAAATATTATAGATCTACCAGTTTCCCACAGTAAATAAGAGTTAATTCACATAAAACATATCATAGAGCGAAGATACATAAACTTTAGCATAAGTAAATAACAAGGCATAAATGCAACAAAATCGTCTCAAAACAGTCTTTATTAAGTATAAACATTCAATTACAGACTTCTTATCCCTGTGCACTCACCTGAAGGGGCCCTCACACTCAACCTGCAGACTTACCAAGGTGTCCGCGCACTAAGCAGAAGGAGCCTTCCCCTTTCGCCTAAGTACAGGAAATAGACTTTTCCTGCCTAGCACCTTGCCCTTACAATGATTCTTCACCAAAAGTTAACTTCTAAGACTTGTTATGACTCAACTTTATATAGCATTTGTTTTTACAATACCATGGTCCGCGGACCATGTGCAGGTCTAAAAACAACTTTATCACCTACCCAACTAAGGGACTAAAGCCCCTTTGACTTCTACTAGATTCGCACTCCACTTACACATTTCACGAAGACTTTACATTCGCTACAAAAAGATGTTACAAAATTTTCCCAAAACTTAACAAAATTGACCCTAGGGACCCCATCCCAATAGGCTCCCATCACAAATTGGGTGACTCACCCTTGAGTCACTCAGCTGGTGCATCAATCTTGTTAAGGAGGTTGTTGAACTCCACCTTCAACACCTCTATGTTAGCAGAACCACGCACTGTGACCTGTTGCACTTCCTCTACCAGCTTTTCTATAGTTGAGCCTTCCATCGCGAGGCACATCATCCTTTTTGTCTGTTGGAGCGTCTTCAAATTCTCTTGGACATATAGAGTAAGATAGATGGCTTCCTATATCCATGGATGTATTCCTTTGTAGCTCTTCAATTTGTGATTGCAACTGTTTTCGTTCTTGCAATCGAGAAAGGTGCTAGACTGGAGCCAAAGTGTGCACAGTCTCCCTGAGTTCATCAAACGTTTGCTGCATCTCCCGGACATATGTACCAAGTTTCTTTAGGTTTGGGTCCTCCTACAGAGTCATCGATAGTTCCATTGCCTGTTCGAAGATCAGTGTGTAGTCTATGACTTTTGCATCTAAAGTGGCCATGCCCTCCCTGATGGCAGCTCTGCATTGCTCCTAGAGTTTTGGCGGAGTGGTTGGTTGCAATTTCAATTCGAGCTTCGAGATCTTAATTTGGAACTCAAATTTTATGCGTCCATCCTCATCCTTCGATTCTTTAACTGCAACATCCAACTTTGAATCTTCTCTGCTTACTACTGCATCTTTTGGAATGTGAAGTTTTGGCAACATATGCCTCTCTAATTGCTGCCTCCAATCTCGGGCTTCATGTGGCCAGTTCTTCCTTTTCCTTCAATGCTTGAACCTTTTCAGCAAATATCTTCTCATTACTCATCTTTACCTCGCTAAAAACTAATAGTGTGCGCTGCTCTCTAATCCTCAGCTCATCTAATACACCTTGATGCGGTGCATGGAGGGTCTAAATAGGCAGCACGACTAAGTTGATACCCACATCCTTGATCTGTCTGAGCTGGGCATTTCCCATCCACCTTTGCACACAGTGAGCTTTCTGGTAATGGAATGACTTTGAGGTCTAGAGTCCTATTTGTGTCTAGCAAAATCATGTTCACTTGCTGCAAGATCGCTTGAATCTTGCCCGCCTGTCCCACACTCACCTGAAGTCGACTTGTTTGAATCTACAAGTAGCACAGATCCTTCTACACATTTCCTAGCATTTGCATGTACTATTCTTCTAACTATCTCCATAGCTCCGTTTTTGTGTCACATACCTTGTCTCCAATCTCATCCAAGTCCCCCTCAGTGAGGACCATTAGATCCACATGTGCATGCTTATAAGATTTTTGTTTCTTTCTGGGCCTAGAAGTGGTCTCTCTGGTTTGCTTCCACAATTTAAAGGGAGTGCTCTTCTCCTCGCCGCCACCTCCTTCCTCCGCAAACCCTTCCTTGTCCATAGTATGTTGAGAAGTAGACTCCTCAAACTCCAGTGTGGCCTCCTTCGTGACGCGCTCCTTCTCAACAGTTGCCTTAGCAACAACTTCCTTCTTTTTCTATGCTTCATTTTCTTGGGCTGCTGCCTAATCAACCTCTTTCTTTTTCTACATTTCTTTCTCTCGAGTGGTAGTTTGCTCAACTTCCTTTTTCTTCTGCACTACTATGGCCTGCATGGAGGAACTTTCCCTAGCCTTGCTTGTGCCTGCACCGAGATCTGATGGCTGTCGCCACTAACTTGGCCATTTTCCCATGACTTCCTGTACATCTACATTAGTCACTAGGTGCGACAACTTGTACCATACTATCTTAGGGTCACACCTCACGTGAATGGATATGTTGTGAAAATTCGCTTTAAACATCGTGTAGGCCTCCAACTACTCAAATAGGGTAGGTGACAACCTTGGCCTCTAGTTGATCACCGTGCGGAGGTCCATCTCAACCAACACCTAGAATATATTCAACTCCATGACCCTCTCCGTATCCTTTGTTGCCCATAGTAAAGTGAATTTCGCAACCTCGATTAAATCGACATCTTGTGGAGGGAACCGACTGTCTTCTGGCAGTGTCCATGTAACTAGGGAAATTAACAACAACAACATCCAGGCATAATGAAATGCCTTTCCATCATCCTTTTCTTTGTGATAATTCAAAAAAACTCTTTGTAGAGATAATGTGCCATGTTGTACTGCACCCCCTTTGTGCATTATGTAGCCAATGAAATGACTGGCGCTGGCACCTCATCCGCGTGACACTTTCTCATGACCTTGCAAGCCAAACTTTGAGCAGAAAATTACATCGCCTTGTCTGTGATGGAGTAGGTGGAGTATCTATGTGACTTCTTTATAAATCCAAACTCATTCTTCATTCTATCCGCAAGTTGTTTTTTTTTACTCTCACCTCCAAACTCCTAAGTTGGATCCCCTCCTTGGTAGGGAAACTTGGTGATACGATGGATCAACATATCTATGATGGGGATGGTCTCTCCCAACCAAAGACACCCATCATGAATGAGTGTAAGGAATTAGCGCATGTACACTACGTTGATAGTGGTTCTACTAAAATGCGGTACCCATAGCAAATTTAGTAACCCAACCTTCTCAACCCACGTGACCCACTTCACGGGTTCCATTCACGTGACTCCGGTATCCTCATAGTATATCTTCTCAAAATATTTGTTTTTCTTTTCCAAATTCAGGAATTTATCATGATCAGCTAGATCCCAATCCTCCAGTTTGAGTGTGGTAGAGTGCCCTAAGATTGCACCATCAAAGGGCACTTTCTCTGGCAATAGTAGTGTAGAGATCATAAACTTGCCAGAATCAGGATCCTTGGGCACCTTCGCTTTTCCCTTCTGTGAAGGGATATACTTCGAGAGCCTAGTGATAGGATCACCCTCCTCAACATCCAAATCTTCAACCCCTTTTTGAAGCTCCTCTTCGTCAAGATCCAGGGGTTCATGTGGCTATTTAGACTTGTCCATCTTCCCTTTCTATAGAACCTCCGTAGGGATCTTCCTTGGTGACTACCTCATTGGTATAGCCTGTGGTTTCTTCTGTTTCTCCTTAGCAGTGGATGGTTTAGACCTAGGTGACCTCGGCACCATAGGCACAAACGGTGTAGCTTCCATTTTTTATGCAATCTCAAGGGCATAGTGTGTTGGAAATGTGAAAAGAAAGGACACCTAAAGAAATACTGTAGATCTTAGAAGGGAAAAGAAGGAGATGCACAGCAAGAAAACAATCATGAAGCAAATGTGGTAGGTGAGGTGTTACAAGATGCTTTGATTCTTTCTTTCAAAAATATCATTGATTCCTGGGTGGTAGATTCAAGGGCCTCATTCCATGCCACACCTGATAAGAAGTATTTTCATGACCATGTTCAAGGATATTTTGGACAAGTACGTTTGGGTGATGATAAACCCTGTAAAATTGTTGGAATGGGTAAGGTTCTTGTGAAACAGTAGAATGGAAACCAATGGTTACTAAAGGAGGTAAGGCATGTTTGAGATTTGAAGAAAAATCTGATTTCAATAGGGCAGTTAGGTGGTGAAGGTTGTGTGACAACTTTCATAGATAAAGCTTTGAAGGTCACCAAAGGAGCCCTGGTAATAGCAAAAGGCAAAAAGGTTAGTACATTGTATTTATGCAATGGTATTTCTAACTCTGTTAATGCTTTAACTTCCAAAGGAGCAGATGTAACATTATGGCATCATAGACTCGGACACATGAGTGAGAAGGGGATGAAGATTCTTCACTCAAGGAATTTGTTGCCGGGTTTGAAGAATGTTGACTTGGACTTCTGTGAGAATTGCATTTATGGAAAACAGAAGAGAGTTAGATTTCTGAGAGTTGAGAAAGAAAAGAAGAGCGAAAATTATAGCTTGTGCATACAGATGTATGGGGACCTGCTCAGGGATCATCTCTCGGTGGCTCTTGTTATTATGTTACTTTTATTGATGACGAAACTAGAAAAACTTGGATTTATTGTATTAAGAATAAATCTGATGTATTTGATACTTTCAAGAAATGGAAAGCTTTGGTTGAGATTGAGACAGGGAAGAAATTGAAGTGTCTCAGATTAGACAATGGAGGTGAATATTGCAGCAAAGAGTTTGATAGGTACTATTCAGAGCATGGAATTCATAGAGAGAAGACAGTTCCAAGAACACCACAATAAAATGGTGTGTCAGAAAGGATGAAAAGAACAATCATGGAGTGTGCAAGGTGCATGAGATTGTATGCAAGATTGCATTTACAGTTTTGGGTAGATGATGTAGATACTACCATTTATATAATAAACAGAGGGCCTTCAAGTTCCTTGGATGGTGGTGTTCCAGAGGAAGCATGGAAAAGTAAAAAGGTAAACTACTCTTTTTAAAGCCTTTTGGTTGGGAGGCCTTTATCCATATTGATAAAGAAAACATAACAAAGCTTGAGGCAAAATAAAAGAAATGTACCTTTATTGGATATGGTGTTAATGATTTTGGTTATTGCTTATATGATTATGAAAATCACAAAATCATTAAGAGCAAAGATGTAATATTCAATGAAAAGGTCTTGTATAAGAATC
>APFE030571156.1:50476-71121 GCA_000404065.3 Pinus taeda
CAAGCAAGATATTTATGAGAAGGAAATGTTGGCAATACTACATGCACTTAAGAAATGGCGACCTTACCGAATGGGAAGACACTTCAAGGTAAAAATGGATCATGATAGTCTTAGATACTTTTTAGAACAACTATTATCTTTAGAAGAACATAAAAATGGGTCACAAATATGCTAGGTTATGACTTTGACATCATCTATAGAAAAGGGAAGCAAAATTTTGTTGCAGATGCACTCTCAAGAAAGGATGAGGATGTGGAAGCATTGTTTTGTGCTATTTCTATTATCCAACCAGATTGGATAAGCAAAGCAAGGGATGAATGGAAGAAGGACAAAGAAGTATGGCCACTCATTCAAAAGTTGCAGAAGATCCCAATACAAACAATATTGCCAGAACTTAAAGAGGAAGGAAAAATCATATTGGAACCTGGAGCAGTCACATAAACAAGAACCTGACGGCTACGAAATCAATCAATTTCAGAGTATCTCATCAAGTGGAAGAACTTACCCCCTGAAGATTCCACATGGGAGGACAAGAATTTTATACAGAAGCATCAAGAACTACTCAAGCGTTGAGGACAACACTTTTTGAAGGAGAGGGCATGTTAGGTCCCTATACTACTAGTGTAACCCCTTATTGTTATTAGTACAACCCCCTTATTATATTGTTGTGCCCATGTAGTCCCCATATTGTTATTATTGTGCCCGATAGAAGCCCACTATTGTTATTATTATGCCCTTACATTCTTATTGTTATGTCGGACTGATTATATTATGACCCCTTAGACTCCTATATATAGAAAGGAGGTCTTGTCATTTGTATCATCGAAGAATTGTTCATTTGTGTAATGTAAAGGATGTTGCCCCCTCGAAGAGGCTGAATTCTAAGGCGTTTATCTATCTTTTCTATCTTTTTGTGAGCTGGTTTCATAACACACCCATTCCGGTTGTGTCTCTTCTCCCCAAGCTTTAGTCCACTACGCCAAGGGATCGCATGGATCATCCTTTCCACTGTATTTTTCAGTCATATGGGTATTAGCATATCCAAACCTCAACTTCATCATTTTCCTGTATTCCTTCCAATCAACGAAGCTATCCTTATGTGTACCCAACCAATGGGCAGGCGCATGGAGAAATGCCAAATCAAGTGCTTGGAATCGATGTTCCTCAGGTACCTTTGCAACTCATCCAAGAATAAATTAACATTATTTAAGCCATCATAATGTGGGATATTCCTTACCTTCATTGATACACACCGCAACGATTTTGTCATCATATTGCAACATAGTGTAGATACTTCATGTAAACTATTCTGCCAGTGTTCGAGCTCTTCATCTAAGTCTGAGGTATAGGAGTTGTCGCTATCCCATGTGATCCGCCCATCTACAGTGGGATTGATCCAATATACGTCACATGTAGTAATATTTTACATTTGATCTAATTCATCTTCCTCCACATAGTCGTGGACCGGTTCAGTGTACTGCACTCCTTCAGCAGGATCCCGTGGCACAATAACCCTAAGCACCTATTTTTCAAATGTCATTCTTTACTTCTTCATATTAATTATTGTATCCATGTCAAAGGACCAATCAATTCCTAGTAGTGTAGGGTAAGGATTGTTGTCATCCATTATTTCAATTAAGTCAAAATCAGACAGAGCACTTGCTCCTTCAATATCTATTTTTACCCCATATAGGTTCCCCATAGGGATGATTTTCTGTTAATTGGCAATGCATAGCTATATAGGAGACCATTGTAGCGTAGTCCTCCCCATCCTCTCCCATGTCTGTTTAGGTAGTACGTTCACATCAAAATCTAAATCTAGGACGATTTGATCCATTTCATATTCTCTAATCTGCACGGTCAGCCTCATCTCATGCCCTATTCGCTTCTTATGTTTACCTAGTTTCCTCATAGTGTGCTGCTATGAAGGAATCTTAATTTTTCCCGCACAATTGTTGATTAGCTCCTACAGCCCTTCCACTGCCTTCTTATCCCTCAACAACTTCATACAAGTTTTCAAAAAAGTGGCTAATAGCAAGGGATCCATGTCTTGCACTTCACTGTTTCCAGCTGATTTCTCTTGACTCCCTGACGTAGAAGCTTCAACAAATTTCTTCTTAGCTTCCATGAAGGTATCTCTATCCTGGTCAAGGTCAAACCCGACTTCCTTTTCAGTAGCCTTGTGCACCCATCCTTCAGTCTCTATCTACTTTCCTTTATCTTCTCCTGTGGCCATACCACTGCGCGTTATGATATTAATATTGTGATCCTCTTTGTGAGGCTCCGCCCTCATTATCTGAATGTTCTTCGTAGGTTGTTGTGCTTTTTTCTTCTGCATCTTAGCTATCAACACTGGGCAATATTCTATCACGTGATAAAATTGTTTGCAATATTGAGAAGATGGATGCATTGGGTTCTGATAGTCACACGTGAAATGACCTACTTTCATGCAGCTCACAGGGGATGAAATAAAAAAAGGCTTCAATTTCATCTGTGTACAGGTATCTATTCAACCATTTCTCCTTGGATAACCGCGGATTTCTGTTCTCCCTAGCTGCAAACCCATGCAACTTCTGATCGAGCCACTTTTTGATTTCCTTCTTAATAGGGAACCATTTATTCAACATCACACATTTCTCAGATAGATCTCGCTGCCAGAAATAGAACCATTTGTTGGCTTGATGGGCCTAACCCAGGTTCAACGTTATCTGTGCCAACCAACAAAACCCTAAATTTTGGCCCTTTCGACAACAACCTGCATAACGCAGGATGCAGTCTCACCCAAAGCAGTATTAGGGGATGCTAGAACCAGGCTTCTGCATCTAGAGGCCTATGTGATATGTTCCTTAAGATTTTGTGGCTTAGATCTGCTTTCACATATCTCTAATCCTTTCGAATACACAACTTCTGCGGATCTATTGAAACGACTTCCAGATCTTTGGGAAGGTACTTAATTATATTATCATGCATAAATATTATAGATCTACTAGTTTCACGCAGTAAATAAGCATTAATTTGCATTAAAAAATAGCACAGAGTGAAGATACATAAAATTTAGTAGAAGTAAATAACAAGGCACAGATGCAACAAAATCGTCTCAAAACAGTGTTTATTAAGTATAAACGTTCAATTACAGACTTCTTATCCCCACACACTCAGCTGAAGGGGCCCGTGCACTCAGCCTACGGACTTACCAAGGTCTCTACGCACTCAACAGTAGGAGCCTTCCCCTTTTTCCTAATTATAGGAAACAAACTTTTTCTACCTTAACACCTTTCCCTTACGATGATTCTTCACCAAAAGTTAACTTCTAAGACTCGCTATGACTCAACTTTATATAAAATTTTCTTTTACAATACCATGGTCTGTGGACCATGGGTGGGTCTCAAAAAAACTTTAGCACCTACTCAACTAAGGGACTAAATCCCCTTTGAATTTTACTAGCTTTGCACTCCGCTACCACATTTCGTGGAGACTTTACATTTGCTACAAAAAGGTGTTACGAAATTTTCCCAAAACTTAACAAAATTGACCTCAAGGACCCCATACCAACAAACCCGTTTCTTCACCTGTTTTTGCCTTTGCTGCAATTTGGAATTAGTTTAGAAGGATATTTACCCTCCGCTATGAATTCATGATCAAGGGAAGCTTCTAGGCTAGTCCAACCCTCCTTTTCCTTCACTGCAAAAACAAAATGGTGTTAGTTTCTTTATCACAAATTTGGCACAAATAGAACATTGATTTATATGCAAGTGTGAGCTACTTAGATGGTACATAGAATATTAAGTTATGGTTTGGTATGTTAGCTTCTTTTTTGCAAGTAGATTTGATAACTAGATGGATTATTGCAAGATAATGTAGTTTCCTTTCTGCAAATAGTTTAGCTCTTGCTTTTACATGAATTAATTCAATAGAATTTGCAAGCTGAACTTAGTAACATTTCGCTTTTCATAGTTAGGTAGCTTCTAAATTTCACCTTCATTAGATATTTTTCATTCTAATTCAGTAGGAGGAATGACCTTGGAGAATTATTTATAGACTGTTCTAGTTGAGGGTGGCATGAGTATAATCTCATCTACTGTGCATATAGCACTGTCACCTTGAAGTTTGTATGAACCCTAGGTTGATAAATAGAGTTGATAAGTCCTTGGGAGTTGCAACACTCTTGATGCAATACTAGGGCTCACTAGGAATCTCCACTACAACTGGGGAGCTCGAATTCTTTGCATGCACTAGTTATTTTGGGATGATTGATCATTTAACTGGATGATCACTGAGTTAGACTGGAGTCCTATAGAACAACTGACCTTCCACTAGTTCCTCCAACAGATAGAACTATTTTAACTTAAAACAACTTGAAATAAAGGACCTTGATTGCTACAAATTAGCAATCACACATGCTTAACTGAATTCTAATTCCTCTAACTCAAATTTTTTGAGCTAACTGAGTGACAAGAGCCATGTCATCTCAATTAACTACATCCAAGTTGTTTGTTGATGTGGAAATTCGATTTTTCTTATTTTAATCAAGGAAAAATCAAACTGAGAATTTCTTGTTGCATTTTTCAATAGATAAAATACTAAGAAATAACATATATCACTTTTTTTGTGCGTAGGGGAATGTATGTAGAGGTGCGGGTTCATCCATTGTGTGGAGCTCGAAAATTCATATTAAGCATATGCTAAGGAATACTAAGACTGGAAAATTACAATCTTCCTTGTGTGGATTGATACATTGTGTGGAGCCTTGAGATTCATATGAAGAAATTACTAAGAAATATTACATATCAGTTCCGCAATGAAATTATTCTTTGTACAATGAAAACCATGTTTGCATTATGCATAGTAAAAATTTCGTACCCACAATAAAATTCATTGTCGACACAATGAAGTGTTTATTGAGCTAGTTCTGCACAATGAAAAATCATCCACACTATTATCTTAAGCATAACAATGTCAGAGCACTCACTAATGAAATGACCACTCAAAAAATTATCTTATTTTGTCCATGCATTAACCTTGCATACTAGTTAGGTTACCACTAATCAATCGATTAAGGCAACACAAGGTACACATTTTGTCGTTATTCCACATTAAGCACAAAATGCAGGATATGCATTTTTTCATTATTTGAGAATTCTTCGTTTCATCTATGTGTTGTTATTTTTGCATCCACACTTATGCATTGTGCACAATGAAAGGTGACTCCACACAATTTTCTGTACACCTTTCCATTCCACACATGTGGTCAGTCAAAAATGTCTTAGAATTTTTTATACATTGTTGAAAGTGCAGAGGTGTAGATTCATACATTATGCGGAGTTCGGAAAATTAATATTGAGAAAATACTAAGCAATATTATATATCAATTTATTTGTTCAGAGGGGAATGTATGCAGAGGTGTAGTGTGACACATTGTGTGGAGCTTGGAAATTCATTTTAAGCATATATTGAGGAATATTAAGCCCAGAAAACTACAATATTCCTTGGGCAAAGTCTCAAGTTTCATATGAAGCAAAAATTGAGAATTTTATTATATTAGTTCCACAATGAAATTATTTTCCGTACAATGAAACCCATGTTTGCATTATACACAGTGAAAAGTTCGAACCCGCAATAAACGTTGTTGTTGACACAATGAAGGGTTTATTAAGATACTTATGCACAATGAAAGCTTATCCACATTGTGAACAATGAAATATTTTTCCACATTGGTGTAATGAAAGCTTCCTCCGTAGTTGCGAATTCCACATAGTACAAGTCTCTATTGCAATGGAGCTTACAGAGATATGAAACATTACATGGAAAAAGTTTTTGTTCCTTACTCGCACACCTATTCTCCTGCACAACACCTCGTTCTCACTCACATTAAAAATAAACTTAATTGAATATTTGATATAAGTATTTAATTAAAATTATTTGAAAGCATCTGACAAAATGAATGTAGATGTAATTTTCCAATGATAAATTTATGTAGAGGACCGCAACATTGAAGATGAAATTTTATGTCACATTACAAACTAAAGTTTTTGTTCCTTGCTCTGCACACTCGTTCTCCCACACAACATTACTTTTTCACCCAAATACAAAAAAAAAAACTTCATTTAATAGTAGATACTAATTTTCTTCTTAAAGAATCGCATTACAAAAACACTTAATTGAATATTCAATAATAAACGTTTAATTAATAGTATTATGAAAGAATTTAATAAAACAAGTGTGTGAAAGAAATTTTCTAAGCATTCGGATGACCAACACATAGTAGATGAAAGTTTATGTCACATTATGAATTAAAGTTTATGCTCCTTAATCCACACACTCGTTCTCCCGCACAACCCGCCTTTCTCACATATAGAAAAAAGACACTTCATTTAATATTGGAATCTAAGTTTCTTCTTAGATTTTAAACAATTTAATGTCTATGTATAAAGTTCCCCTACAACACCGCCCCAAATCATTCATTGATTAATAATATGTACTGTCATGCAGGAAAAACATGTGTGGAAGGAGAACTGAAACATTGCGGGAAAAATTCTATCTTCCTTGCTCTTTGTTGTAATGTTTCATGACAATCATCTCTCTTTGAAAGTGTGGCATACCCTCAAACTCCCTTCCTCCGAACCAAAAATATTTATCCGCATATTCACATTTGGCACAATGAAAGCTAAATAAATTGATTTCACTTTGAGATATGGAAAAATATTTCATTGTATGGAGTGCAAAGATGAAAAAGTGCACAAATGTGCAATATGCACAATGAAATCTTACTTCACACCTCAGAATTATGAGGAAATATATTTTGTATTGGTTATGAAATATAGGTAGTCTTTCAACCGTGAAGATGTCACTATATAAAGTAATTGATTTCTCATTTATTCCATAACAATTCCATGAGCCTTGAACTTGGAAATGATTCTCAATTGAAACAATGGAAAACACTAAATACACTTAGATAATTAGAATTATAAAAATGCTAAACAATAATGCCTATGGTTATGACTCTTCATTAACTACTTCAATACCATGTAAAATGTTTCTCTCTTGTACTATTTCTTTCATATGTTCATAATGCCACTCTCTATTTTCCATATGGCACTGGAAATTGTATAATGTATCCTTTCCGATTTATGATATTTCACATTAGCATCATGTACAAGGGAGTAATCTTTGATTGAGTGGAATGTGGGAGTGCGAGGAAGCACAACGAAATCTTCCTCTGCAATTTCGTATTCCGCACAATGAAATTAATTCAATAATAATGACATAACAAGAGAGTAAAACATATTTATTGTGTTAGAATTATATTCTTAAGAGATGTATGCCTGAGATCCAAAACTGTTGTGAAATGTTCATTTTCGTTTTAATCAATAACACAACATTAAATATAATACAAAGGCTCAAAGCATATGTTCAAAAATGTACACAAAACATTATCACAAAATTCACACAAACTCATATTTGTTCTTGAGAAGCATTGAAGAGTAAACAATATAGATACAATAACAACAACTATATCTAGATTCAAATTCCAATCACCATATCTATAATTCAAATATATATAAGATCATATTCAAAACATTATGCAAGATTCTTGATGAACTTGTTGAACAAAGTCAGATCTGGAATAATAAGAATTGAAAATCTTGATACAAAATCGTAAAAGTAAATGCATTTGTCCCAATGGGAACTGGTATTGGGATCCCGTGAACCATAATATGGAAAAGGTATCTGAAATGAGAAAAAAAAAAAAAAAATTCTATATAGGAGTTAGCTCATGGTAAGATAATCAACAAAGATGAATTATCTAATACTAGTAAACATAAAACTGAATGTTGAAGGATTTGAGAACACTTATAGTATGTAAAAATGTCCACCATGAATGTCTATTTGTTAGGTGTCTATTGGGTTCATGATTTCTTCAAGAAATTTTTCCACTATAGTTTTAAGGAAATATTTGATAGGAGAAACTGTAATCTCCATTTTGACATTTTTATTGAATATCTCATTTTCAATTTTTCTAAACTCTTCTTGTAATTGCCTAACCAAGATAGAGTTTTGTTCATTGATCCTAACAAAAGTAATCATCCATATGGTAATTTATTCTATAGTTAAATAAGTTATGTCATCAAACTTCATTGCTTTTGACTATTTTAGCTAGTCAAGTTCACCTTTTAACATGTCTCTTGAAATTAATTCATAATTGCATATGATGCACAGACTCTGTAGGTCTTGTATAATCTTTACCACCTTCAAAAAGATCATCACCTCTTACAGTTTTTTTGATATCACACTTAGAAATTATGTCCTCTAGTGTTGATTCTCTCATACCATGTAATGATGCGGTGAGAATGATGATAAAAAAATACCTCAAACTCTTCCAAATAGAATTACAATAATTGCCAATTCTTGTAACTATCAAATCAAATCACTCAGGTATGAATCCTCCAAACCCATTTTCATCACAATAAGTTTTAACAACAATTATTTTACCATGCATATCTACTTTGGAAAGGTCTTTGTCTCAATTCAAAATCAAGTGAACAAGTTCCAAATTTTTTAAATATGAAAACAAAACTCTGTTCCAAAGAGTCATATGATTGAAACAAATTTTGGCACTTGAAATTACATACTATGATGGTTTTTTTGCACAATTGGTGAAAATTCCTTTGACCTAGTTTCTAAACAAAACAAAACTACTTTTCTCCACGCAATTCAGAATTCATTTTAGATTGCATGCATCTCAATTTGGATTTTCAAAGAAAATAGATCTCAATTTCCAGGAAATCGAATCCCCAATATACTCATAAAAATAAAATGCCATAATATCTCACCTCAGTACAATTCCAAATTCTTCTTCTCAATTGACGACAGTTGGAACGATCTTCTGCTAAGCACATTTGTTATCATTTGCAAGGTTCAAATTTGTGGTTTTCTTCAAGACATTCACATTGGCTTGCAGGGTGATTTCATTCTAAATAGATGTATTCAACGCCTTCCCAATTTGAAGCAATCAATAAATTATCAATCTTAGATACAAAGTTCATTTCTCTGTAGCAAGATTATTAGTTGACCTCATTTCAATGCAGAAACAATCCTAAGATTAAAAACGCTTCCCTCACGCCATAATGCAGTAACAATGCTTCTCCCATAATTTTGGTTACAAATTTCTTCATCATATGAAAGATTAAACACTGAGTCTATCATTTTTTCCACATTCACCTGCATAAGATGAAATTATTACATAGACACAAATTGCACATTATGAAATTTCATTTCATTTCATAAATATGAAAATATATTTACTCAAGGTCTCGCTCTATTCCTGGGATGATTTACACCATCCAAATGGTCGTGCCAACCCTATCCATTCTCATCCCATCACACTCTATCTCCTATATTCTCTAAGTCCCATAGAGTTACAAATTTATACAAGAATATCCTACACCAAAAATAGTTCAGATCCACAAAGTACTCGCCAAATACCATAATATCTCTCTATCCCTATGGTCATTCCATGATCAAATCAAATGGATTTACATACTTATCAATATCTAATAATTTGCTTGACTAAATAAATCACAAAAAACACCATCTATGTACACCAATTATAGACTCATCCTCTTTAGAATAATTAATAATTACAAAAATTAAAATAATTTGCATGACGAACCAACACCCTCAAAAATATTAATAATGTCTAATAATATCTATGAAAGTTTGCCATGCTCCTACATCACTATCTAGATTCCACTTGCTTTATTTGATTAGCATCCGGGAGTCCTTTGTTTTCTTTCTCTATATTAGAGAGTAATTCAAGCTTTCAACTAAAAGTAAGTAAATCATTGTCAACAAATTTCCTATCTAGGTTAAGATTACTCTCAACCAAATCCACAAGTGTCTTAATTTCCTATTGAAAATGCAATAAATCGAAAGTTTATTTCCATGGATGATCAATAGTTTCTATTCTTTGGCATATGTTATTGATGATATATGATTTCATTGCATTAAGGAGATTTATAGCTTTATTAGATCTATGCAATGTAGCAAGAGTAGAAATTGGCAATGGTGGTGTCTGTATTGCTAGTGGAGTCATTAACAGAGGACCCATATTTAGAGTGTCTTCTAACTCTTTTATTATTTTTTTAGTCACAGATTCTTTGCTTCTTGTTCATTAATACACTATGAAATTGCCTCGCAAGTATATTGATTGAATACCATGAGCCTATTGGCTCCAACTCTAGCCACATCAATATCCATTTATTCTTGATCAATAACCTTTTTATTTAAAATTTTACTTTTTCATTTCTCAAATTTTTGTTGCCCTTGTCATATTTTTCATTTTACAATGTGACAAGATACTCATAAAAAATAATGACTTCTTCTGAAATTTGCTCCATTAAATTATGATTCTATGTTAAATAAGAACTAACCCAATCATGTGGTACATTGTTGCCATTTTCCACATCTGTAACTTATTCAATGCTTTCTCTTTTTGAGGCACATTTGGATTTGGCTATTTGAACCATTTGTGCTTTGTCTAGGGTGAATCTCTAAGGAGGCTTTTCATCGTCTCCACCACCTGATAGCTCACCATGAATGAGTTCTCCAGTGGTAGTACCTTTTCTCATTTTTTGACTAGAGGATGAAGTTGCAACAACACTGGGTGTGGAAGCTGCAATTTGTTGTGTATGATTTACTCCTCTTTGCTTGTATTTTTCTTCCTTGTTAACGTTGGTTTCTTCAACAAAATTTTCAGTATCCATTAGTGGTTCTTGATTTTTGATTCTCTATAACTGTTTCAAACATCTTTTTTGTATTTAATAGTACCTAGGTGTATCGTAAATAATCCTAATGTATAAAAACCTCAATTAGATTCAACTTCCCTTGAGTCAAAAGTACCTAAAGATTTTGTAAACTCTGCAATGTAAATTGCATTATTCACAGTGACTTGAAGAAAAACAAATTGCAAAAAAATAAATTGTTTTTTCTTTTTGCGTTCAAGTATAACTAGCCAATTATGGTAATTCCTATAGAATTCAACCATAAAATACCCATTTATAATGAATTTTGGTTACAACAATGGCTTACCTTTAAATACATAACTTCGAATAACAATATTATTTTCTTTATCTTCATGCACTCCTTTCCCCATAGGAAAACGTGGCCTTGCACATATATTCGATCTAGATTTTGTCCAATTATCATGTAAATCATCTACTGTGCAGAGCCATTTTGAATTAGATAAATATTTAAACAAACTATTTTCTTTCAAATTATGGGATACAAAAATTCATCGGTTCTTTGTTAGGGTATGTCATAAAATACATGACATTATAAAGAATCTATTGTTGTTGGACAAATTGAGTAACTGTAAATCTAATTCATTGAAAATCATATTAGCTTAGTTGAATATACAATCTATTTTGTATTAGTAATAAATAAAATAGAGAATGGATTTTGGGACATATGTTGTAGTTCTTGTGCCCATCAAGCAGGGAAATAGGCAATATAAATCCCTAGAAGACTATGTAAATAAAGAAATAACTAGAAGAGAAAGATGGGAAGGAACCTGAGAAGTTGAAGAGATCAAAATTGTTAAATATTGTTAACCCCATGTGATTTTGAGTTCAATAAACTATTTTCTTCATACAATTTTAAGCACTTATTCGCTACAACATTCGTCAATCCACTAGTGTAAATCTCACTGCTTCTTTTCTTTTCTGTTGATTGATTCACATACCTCTCATACGTAGATGACCAATGAAAGGTCTCATCTATATGATCAAATTAGTTAATTGTATGAGTGAAAACATTCTCTTTCCTTATTTTGCTACCTATTTTCACTTTCAATTATGTTTAACTTTGTAATTCTCCGCTCCAGTCATGATCACCAATTATTACTATTTATCATGTGAAAAATGTTACATACAACACTCTCAATAAATAACAATTGAAGATATCAAACTCAATGTTTACGAGATGTAATGGAAATAAATACTGAAAATCCAAAACCGACTTGTCCATTTACTACACATTTTTCTCTTTTTTTAATATCATTAATACACGTGTCATAAGAGAAAAAAATTTATGATATAATATAATTATGAATTATTTGTGATCATGAAAATTAGCTTTGAGACTTTCAATAATCACTATAACTATAAAACTATGTAAGGACAATCACAAATAAATATTATGCGCGGACCTGCTCAACTACCTCTACCATTGAATTGACTTGGTGGCTGAGGTGGTCCCCGCCACTATGTTGATGTCAATTCATTTTATTTTATATCAAAGTAAGAAAGAACCAAATTTGATTTACGAATAACTTGACACATGGTTTTGAATGCTACGATACAAATTTAACCGTCACAAAACATTCCAGTCAACTGCACCGAGCAAGGAACATAAACTCTCTTTTTGCATATTCTGTGTCTTTGTATACATTCCCCTCACACATTTCTTCCACATTCCTACCTTCCACACGAAATTAAATATTAATAAATTGGTTAGCCATTTTCTCTTGTTAAATTTTCTACAATTAAAACTCTGGTTTATGTGTATATCGGATACAAATACTCACAATATAAAAAAGCAAAGATTGCAATTGTTAAAAATGGCGACCTCCTTCCACATTCATGTTTTATTACAAAATTATTCACCCACTAATGCTACCAACCTTGAATTGATAGTTTATTCCAATAGCTTTATGTTCAATGTGTCTATTTATTTGTCTGAAATCAAAGACTTTTGGAACACACTTCGCATTTGTCAATTCGCTATTCCAAATCTTATTGCTATTATTCTCCTCCATTGTTGGGCTTAGATACTACATATATGCACTTGATCAGTAGAAGAAACCATGGATAAAAGAAAGTGAGTTAATTGTATCAATTGAAATAACTTTTTTTTCCTCTGCTAACCATTTAATGTTTTCAATGCCATTTAACTATATATTTATTGATATGTTATGTAATTAGTAAATGTTACTATTTGGCATGTGAGATCTGTTACACATAACACTCTCAATAAATAACAATTGAAAATACCAAAGTGGGTGTTTATGGGAAGTAGTGGAAATAAAACTTGAAATTTCAAAACCCTCGTTCTTTTGCTTCACAAATTGATATTTTTTTAATATCGTCAATATATCTATATTAAGTGGCAGAAATTATGAAATAAGATTAAAATGAATTCACTATCATCATGCCAATTTTTGTATAGGTTGTTAATACAACTGTAAAGAAATATTGTGCACAGACATGATCAACTACCTCTAACATAGAATGGCTTGATGGTTATGATGGTATTTTCTATGTGGCGTCACCTACTATTCTTGCAATTTTCTTTGAAATATACTCAACGCAAAATGCACAACGGACTTATTACATGTCAAATAGCAAAAAAAAATCCATAATGATTTGCATTTAATTTTTTAATGTTGAGTGTAGAGTCCTCTGCACATTGTTGCTTTGTTTACAACTACTAATCATTACATAATGTGTTAGATTAAATTTTATTAAGCACTTGAACAATGTATTGATTACATGTCACTTAAGTACAACTAGCACTATTACATCCCTTGTATTATGTCTATACACATTTAAGAACTATATTTAGATTTAGGGACAATGTAGCTTTTGCTAGTTGTAGAAGCAAGGCTTAATTATTTTTTTAATAGACGTTGATGCACACTGCCAAACATTGATTAATTTTATGTGACATTTCACGTGTCAAAAAATTGTGAAAATTGATGCCTTGAATACATGCACAAAAAGAGAAAGAAAAATAAGATCGTTGTGATAGCATTGATAAGATTTTGTAAAAAGAACCAAATGAAATACATATTACTAACCCAAGATAGAGACTTATGCAATTGAAATGTGCAGAATAAATGTTAGATGACATCAATTTGTACAACAGGAAAATGTGTGTGGAAATGGAAAAATCATGACATAAAGGTACTCCCGCACAATCCTTTTGTTCACATTCATTAGTTTTAACATTAAAAACAATTTACCTTTCACATTAAAATGATAATTTGTTTAGTGTGAACGAATGTCCATTGAATCATTATTTTGCAGTGTTACTATATAACATAGTACTTTAGCTTACTTGCAGTTCGATGTATATAGCAATAATTAGTGTTATGTTTTCATTGTGTGGAATGTGGAGGTGAGGAAGAAGATTTTTCTGGGTGGAGTACGAAACAAGCACAATGAATGATTCTTCCACATTTCCACACTCCATACAATGAAATTAACTCAATTAAGAACATAGGATTTAAGTATTTAACATTTTCCAAATTTTAAAAGATTAAAACATATAATTACAAGATTTTGATAATGAAAATAATAAAATTGGCCTACATTATATGTTTTCATTGAATTTTTTTATTGAATAATGCAAAAACCTATAGCGATGGACACTGAGCATGTTGTAGGTGTTTCAACAACCAATATTAAAAAGATAATAATGGCTTTCCCCACATAGTTGCATAGATTAGAATCATTTTCAAATCCACTTGTGCGAAGGTAATTGGAAGTTAGACTATCTATATATTATTCTAACTACTCATATAGAAACATGGAAAAATGAAGATAGTGTATAGACCAATGCAACAAGTGTATGGAATAAAAAATGACTACCGATTATTGTATTTAGATTTCCAATGAAATTTACATATAAACAAAATGAACAATGAGATGCAGTGGGGAAATGTTGTGGAGATAAAAAAAGCATAGTGTAAAGGTTCTCTGACAAATAATCTTTTTATGCACATTCATTATTTTGCACACTAAAAACACCTCACCTTTCACATTAAAATGATAATTTGTTTGGTGTGAATGAATGTCCATTGAATCATTATTTTGTAGTGTTACTATATAACATGGTATGTTAACTTGTTGGGACGGGGTCCCCTGGGTCGGATTTTATTAAAGTTTTGTTAAGTTTGTAAATATATTGTAAAGTCTTCGCATTTGAGGAGTGGAGTGCGAGTAGCGCAAGTCAATAGGAGTCAAAGGGGATTTGGGAAGGTCAAAGCCCCTTAGTTTGTTAAAGTCAAGTTGTTTTGAGACCCTCCCATGGTTTGCGGACCATGGTATTGAAATGAAGGAAGAATATAAAAGGAATTCATAGAAGAGTCACAGGAAAGCAAGGCAAGGAGTACATGAGTTGGGTTTGAATTTGTCTATTATGTACTTGGGTGAAGGGGAAGGCTCTTGCAATTGTGTGCACGGAGACCTTGGTAAGTTCACAGCTGAGTGCGCAAGCCCCTGCAACCATGTGCGTAGGGTTGGAAGGAGTTTGTATTTGAAAATATGAAGTATAATAAATACATATTTTAAAGTGATATCTGTGTATCTGTGTATCACTGTTTATTTCTGAAGTTGTTGTATTTATGAAGTGTTGAGTGCATTTAATCGGGAAAAGTACTTAATAGGTTCGCAAAGACATAGATATGCTTATTTGTATGATCTCATGCATGTTTAGCACAAATGGCGAAGGACATAAATCTGTTAACTATTATTTAATGTAAGTTTTGCATTACAAGGATTAGGGTTCACGAAGGTCAATATAAATATTCCCTAGATTTGCAGAAAATGCATCACATAGCCCTCTTGATGTAGAAACCTGGTTCTTGCAACCTCGAATACTGCCTCGGGTGAGACTGCAACCTCTGCTACGTGGGTTGTTGCTCATAGGGCCGGCAGTGTAGGGTTTTGTTGGTTAGCACAGCTAACTTTGAACCTAGGTCCAAGCCCCATCAAGGCAACAAATGGTTCTATTGTTGGGATCATGATCTATTTGAGGAACGTGTGATGTGGGGTTTGTGGAGACCGACAAAGAAGGAGATTGAAAAGTGGATAGATTGGAAGCTGCATGAGTTTGTGATCCAAGTGGATCTCCAGACGCCAGTGGCATGGAAAAGGCTCAAAATTCAAAATGACATAAAGTTGATTAACTTGACATCAGATTGAAGTGCTTGTCGCCCTGATTCCAATGGTGTGAATGACACTCCAATCCGAGTCCGTATGAAGAATATAAAAGAAGTCAAATTTCGGGGTTGACTTACCCATGTGGCAAGCTTAAGGAGGGCGCAATTTGGCAAGAATATGGCACCAGAATCTGGCAAGTTTTCTGGGAGAAATTGTTGGTCTGTTAATTTGTCTAATATCCCTAAGGTTCTAGAAAATTAATAAGTTCGGTGGAACCGTATTTTTATTTAAAAAAAAAAATTAATAAAAATATATTAAAAACTGGGGCGAGCGGCCGTGACCCCGCCACCCTCAGAACCACCTTGACTAAAACTTAAAATTTAATTGGGGTGGGCGGACATGACCCCGCCACCCCGGAGTCCACCAATAAAAATGATGCATATATGGTGGAGGGCGTGGACTGTCAACCCCACTGCTCCTCCTCCTCCTCACCCATATACAATGAAGGGCTGGCGGAAATGAGGCGTGGACCACCCAAAAAAGTGGATCCACCACCCAATATTATCACATTAAAATATATGTAGGTTAATTCAGGAGGGGTGGGATTTGATCCCCCGACCCCTCCTCAACCAGTTTCCTTGTTTACCAACACACCAACGTGTTATAGACATATTTGGGCACTTCAACCCCAATCTTATATGTTGATAAAATAGGGCTCTTTAACCCCTAAAAGTGTTGTTTCATACCCTAAAGGATCATGGTCAACTGATTGCATCATTCCCCAGAAGTTCCACCTCAAAAACCACTCAGAACTGGCCAAAACAGGACCATAAAAACTGCTCCACTGTCAGGGTGCGATGCATACTGACTGCTACACTAGCCAGGTGTGATGCATACTGATGAGGGCTTTTGTAGGGTGCGATGAGCAAGGATGGACAAATGTCCAAGACAGTTTGCTAAGTGGATGCTCATGGAATCTTCTAGAAACTTCTCTTATGACACGTGCCTCTCTAAATTCGCCCAAGGATGACTAAGAGATCCAAGAAATCTCCAAGTGGAACCAAGAAAAACAAGTGGAATAACACTAATCAAAAATTCAGAGATGACTCACACCCTTGCACACAACTATAAATGGATCCCTCATCTGAGAGATCAGGGGGCTAGAATTTTGTAATTTGCAAGGAAGTGCTGATATTTTGTCTTTGAGAAGGAGCGTTGTATTGTTGGGTGATCTTTCTTTTCATGAGGTGAAGAGGGATTTGATGTTGGGAGGATCATGCTGGATCAAACAGCTGGGTTGTAATTCTCCCTTCATATTTAATAAATTTCTTTGAATTTTCCTCCATACAATTGTGTATTTGTGAATGTCATTATTTGTGAATGCCATTGTATGTTCATTGTACTTCTGATTCTGCAATGTTTATGATATAATAGATCAAGATGCTTTGATGGTGTTTTGTTACTTTGTTTCTATAGGTATTCTCTAAGCGGGATAAGTAGGAGAGGAGTTGCAATCTCTATCAAGGGGGAGAGAGATCAAGCAAGGAGTCAAGCGGAAGATCCAGGTTGGTTCCTTTGCCCCTCTCTCATCTATCATACATAGAAGAAATCCCAAATTGCTTTGATTGTTTGTTTCTAGGATAGCTACCAATCCTAAAGGGCTAGCAGATCGAAAATACACTAGCTTTCCCAGAAAAAAGATGGCGACTCCACTGGGGATCAAATAGATGATTGTTTGTTATTGTTGTTTGCTTTATAAACTATAAACGGAGTCTGAAGTTAGCCAGATAGCCTTCGAACTGCTCTTGCTCTGCAAGTGCATAGTAGATGAATGTTGCTTCAGTCAATCTCTGGCTTACTTTATGAACTGAACATCTAACTTACAAGCATTCTAGATGCCCTTGTGGTAGCTCAATAACCTCCCAAGATCATTCCTCTGTACTTTTCTCTTTACTGTCCATCATAGCTCAGCTTAAATCATTGAAATCAGCTACAAATTTGAGCCAAAACCCACCTCAGTTGCACTCCCTAGCCCATCGCACTGTTTTTCACTGTCAACCAGTATGCATCACACCTCCCAAGCCTAAAAGTGTGATTCATCCCTATTTCTGTGAAGCCCAGGTGCGATGACTAACTGAACCTATTTCCCTCCTTGAAATTTGGGTTTTTTGTCCTTGTTTTCAGCTCTATTTAGTTGATTTGTTGCTTATGAACAATACCTCATTACTGAAGCCTGCTTGCGTTACATAGACTAGCCTTCATTTATTAGGATTAGTAAAAAAAAATTATGTATTTTTCCATCATTTACAATCCTTTGTCGAAAAGTTTCTTAAATCGATCTGTTGTTTTGGTACAAAAGTGTCGTAACTGTCGTTTTGTGTCAAAAAGAGAAGTGTCGTCAAGTCTCCCTTCTCTGAATAGTCGGTTGAACTTTTTGTCATGTATTTGGTTTGATTTGTTATTATCTAAAGTGTCGAAAGCATTTTCTATTTGAAATTGAAAAGTTTCGTTCAGTCTCTCTTTCTATTTTGAAAAAGAAATTGTTGAAATGTCACTTTGAGTGAAATATTTCAGATCTATACTTAGTTTTCCTTTTTGGCATTTCTTACATTAAGGGAACGAAAAACAAATACATGAATTTTGCATTTGCATTTAGCTTGTGTGAAAAAAATGATTTAGGAAAGTGCATTTAGAGTGTGCTCTTTGCTCTTTGTTTGAAAGAATCGTAATTTTCTTTCCCTAGTAGCTAGGATTTTCATTGATCAAATTAAACAATGTTTGCTTATCATTGTAGATTTCATTTTTAGGAATTTCAAATCAACATCATGCAGTGAACCTTTGAAAGACAAACTTTTAAACAAGATCAACTCTAAAATAAATATCAATGAACCTAATAATGCTTTGGAACCTAACGTAACACATCTAGAGGTCTAGGCTAGAGACGTGTTCCTGCGTCATAAAATCTAGTAACTATCGTTTTCATCGAAGGTTGGGTGGTTCCTCCTCTTTGATACGACAAGTGCTAGTATGGACTTGTGCTCCCTGTACCATCGAGTATATATCGGGAGACTACAATAGGCTTACATCCTTTATCCATAGGAAGTCGTGTTTGCTGCCCTATCGATCGCAATGCACTGAACACAGCATTCGGGAAGATTGATTTCCATACATAAGTCCTTGGTAATTTCTCTTTAATTTATCACCAAGGTGTATATTGTAGTTTTTCTATTGGTTTGGTAATCCCTCTGTCTAGATTTCTAGAGTAGTCATCTTCGTTCCTTTTCAAATTCTTAAAAGAAAAGGTCCATCTGAGCACTTGTCACTTCAGGCTCATTAAAAATCGAAGGGGACTAGAGTCATCTTTAGCTTTTTCTTGACTCTTAAAAATTGAAAAAGCAAAGTTGTGTCAAAGCATCTTTAAAATTTATTTAATTTGAAATAACATCCATGTTCCTTCGTTGATCTTAGGTTGAGATATATGGAGACAAATCTGGGAACCACCAATCAAGGAATCCCTTTTGAAGGGAATCCTAGTCCATTTTCCTTTGGGGAAATATTGGTGCTCCGTATATGGCTACATTGTCCCTTCCAGGAATCACAATTTCCCTGCCAGTATGGCTATTCTCAACCTTTGTCATTCAAAATACCGTGATTCCTCAACAATCAAATCAACAACCAGTTGATACTGAAGTTGACCCTTCACCTTCTTCTTCGTTTGTTTCTCCCTCTCCTTCTTCCTCTTCGCTTGGTGAAAATAGTGATTCCAGTAACCAAGTGACTGAGAAGAAGAAGAAAAAGTGAGTTAAGCAAGGGGGAAACCATGTAGCATCTAGTCAAAATCCGCACACTAAGCTTTTCAAACCCAAAGATCCATGCATAATTTGTAGAGGAGACCATCTTCACCGAGAATGTCTGTGCATTCCTTGGATCTTGAGAGAATGGTCCCCCCATTCGCACCAAGCAGTGTTATCAACCTTTGCTGATAAAGTTGACAGCACACCATCAACTAGTAATAATGGGCAGAAAAGAAGGGTCCAAATTCCATGTAAGTTATGTGAAGGGGATCATACCCTTCCCCATTGTCCTCTTTTGGACGAAGCCAAAGGATTCTTGCATAACCGTCCTGCTTCACCGCAGCGACTTCCGCTTGGACACAGGAAAATCTCTCCAAGTCCTTCACTAGTTGAAAATCTGACTGGCATAACTCAACTGTCAGTCGAAACACCTATCGTTGAAAGTGAATCTTCTGAGTCCATACCGGACCAAATTCAACAGGTCGAGATGGCAGTCAACCCAATTTTACCTTCAGAAGGTCCACCTTTAGAAGATCATACACATCCTCAAGAGAGTGTGAACGATACTGTTCAAATTCTTTTTATCACTTCAGAGTCCAATGAACTTGGGACAATCCACCCATTCTTTCACAACAGGAAGAAAATCCCCCAGTTCCCGCTACTCAAGGGGTTATTTCAACCGTTTATTTAGTACCCCCTCCAAGCAGTCTAGTCACTTCCTTTTGTAGGTTTTAACCCCGTACAGAAATTACTTGCATATGAATTCTAAAACACAGAAAATATATAATGCGAGAGCATAACACATAAAACACATATACACAAAGATTTTCCCTTGGATCCCAAAACCGGGACTACCAGCTTGATTTTTCATTATGTTCATTTCAATGTTATAATACATATTTATACATGC
>APFE030571156.1:73444-112729 GCA_000404065.3 Pinus taeda
TGAACACCACATCTCGGTTGTACACAACCTTCCGTGTGACTGGGTTCCAAAGCTTATAACCCTTTAAACCATCTTTATACCCAATAAAGATGCATTTTTCATATTTACTATCCAACTTGGTTCGTTTCTCCTTTGGAACATGTACATATGCATCACATCCAAATACCCTCAAATGGGAAAGAGAGGGTTTCTTACTAGTCCATACCTCTTGTGGAGTCTTATCCTCCAACATTGATGAATGTGACCTGTTGACCAGGTAACATGTAGTATCCACTGCCTCTGCCCAAAATTCCTATCCTAACCCGACACCACTGAGCATGCTTCTTGCCCTTTCCATCAACGTCTTATTCATTATTTTTGCAACTCCATTTTGTTGAGGTGTATATGGAGTAGTCTTCTGTCGTGCTATTCCACACTTCTTACAGAATTCTTCAAATTCCTTGCTGCAAAACTCTCCACCATTATCTATTCTCAGCACCTTTATCTTCTTCTCTGTCTGATTTTCCACGAGAGCCTTAAATTCTTTAAACCTGTCAAAGGCTTCATATTTCTTCTTAAGGACATATATCCATGTATTCCTTGAGAAGTCATCTATAAATGATACACATTACACAGACTTACCCAGTGATGGAACCTTCACGGGTCCAAACACATCACTGTGCACAAGTTCTGATATTTATTTCTCCCTCTTACTACCAGAGGGGAAACTCACCCGATTCTGCTTCCCATATACACAATTTTAACAGAAAACAAAATCTAGAGAGCTATTACTCATACCTTCTACCATACCTTTACCATGAAGTATTCAAAGGCCCTTCTCTCCAAAATGTCCAAGCCTTTGATGCCACAACATGGTCTTCTCTCTAGTGACCACTAGAATTTTTGCTCCACTTTCAAGAACCACAGAACTGTTGCACCCATCAATAACAGTTATGCCTTGTAGCTTGTACAGAGTTCCAATTCGAACTCCTTGCATCAATACCAGTGCTCCCCGAACCATTTTGTAGGTATCCTTTTCGAACACTATTTTTACACCTGCATCATCCAGCTTGCTTACAGAAATCAGATTTCTAGCCAATGCAGGAATATGCAGAACACCCAGAAGTGTTCTAACCCTTCCACCTTGCAACTTCAACTTTACTTTTCCGCGACCAATGATTCTAGCCTTTCTGTCATCCTCCAAGAAGACATCACCACCATCGTATTTCTCATACTCGTAGAACCATTCTCTATGGAGAGTGAAGTGAAAGGATGCACAAGAGTCAATCAACCATGCCTCATGATCTACATGTGTACTTGAAGAAGCCAAGTACACATCCCCACCTTTATCTGAGGTGGTTTTTGCCTCTACAAAAGGAGCACAATTTGTCAGGCTTCAACAAAGGAACCGGTCGACCATTAGGGATCCTTCTTAAGTTACCCATAACTTTGAGAAGGAAAACCGTTCACTTGAACGTGATAGTAGTCCAAGGATCACTAGATTACAATCTACTCCTTGGACGTGACTATGTTTATAACATGGAAGCTATTGTTTCAACACTCTTTCGAGTGATGTGCTTCCCGCATGAAGGCAAAATTGTCACTATTGAGCAGCTTTCATTCCCCGGTTCAATCATAGCTCCAAGTCGATCATCATCCCTAAATGTTCCTTTTGCGTTGAGAATGTCTCTTCAACCTTCATTCCATCCACCTGATTGCCAGGAGTAGTCTGGTGAATGTAACGAAGCTTAGGGGTCATGCACTCTTGTCTATTTTGAGATGAACCTAGCTGAAAAGATAAGTTTCCTTGTAGGTTATGTGATTGGAAGTGACACCCACACCATTCACCTTTGTCCACTATGTGGATGAAGCCATGGAAGTGTTTTGTTACTATGTTTTCCAAGGAAGTGTTTTGTCTAATTGCTGACAAAAACCATCCTGCTTAACCACAGTGATTTCCATATGGTTACTAAGAGACTCTCCTTTTCATTATGCTAGGAGCATGCAACTTTTTCAATTTCATTTTCTAGCCTTTTAGCTTTTAAGCTTTTTAGTTTTTTAGCTTTTTTCAACTTCTTAGGTTAGATGATTGGTCTAACACACCATTCACCTTTGTTTTCTCTGCGGACAAAGCAAAGGAAGAGTTTTGTCTAAATGGTGATGAAACTATCCTACCTAACCTCAGTAGTTCCTTAGCTTTTTAGTTTTTCTAGCTTTGTCTTTTCTAGTTTTGTCGTTTCTAGCTTACATGAAAAGAAAAACTAAAAACTGAGCATGTTGTCGCATGGTTTAAGCTCATTAAAAAATAAACCTACCACTGAGCATATGTTACTGCAAGGTTCAAGCTCATTTAAAAATAAACCCGCCTTCGGTGAATAACCTTTTTGATTGCAATGCTATAAGCCTATTGAGCCTTGGTTGTGTTCTGCCATCACCCCCATCCTTTTGGCCAATCAAACGCTTCCACTTGATTTGAGGAACAACTGCAATGAGTGGTCCTGTTACCCAACCTCTTCACATCACCATGTTTTGAGAAGTTCCAAGCTTTCCCGGAACTAGTTGCTACCCTAAATGCCACTCGTTCCTCAAAAGCGAGTCTCCTTTAAACTCTTTTCAGACTCGTTAAATATGAAAATATTGTCGAGCTATTGGCTTTTCCAGCTCGTTAAAGTAATCGAAATTCCATCCCTCCTATATATTTTAATTATTTCAAACCCAAGGGATTATCTCATGAAAAGTTCGAGTGCTTGTCTTTTTCAGCTCGCTAAAGTGATCGAAAATTCATCCCTTTTGTATTATTTTGTCTTTTTTTGGACTTAAGGGATTATGCTACGAAAAAGAATTGCTGGAGTTTCCTTTTCATCCCTTTCCAAATTCTCTAAACATGAAAAGGACCAAGTTGTCTTTGTCGTTAAACTTGTTAAAACAATAGCGACGAACTTGTCCACCCAGGCAAGAATGAGTTTCAGTGTCGCTAGACTCGCTAAAATGTAGCAGCAGGTTTGCCGAAGGGAAAATTATAGAACAAGCATATGTTATCCTCCTCAAGCTTGACAAAAATAAAGAGGTACTGGTCAGCAATGACTGGGGAAAAAAGGGAAGAAAACTTGAAGAATTTTATGGTAGCAGGTCGAGCTTGAACATGACACTTTCACTCCATCACCATGAATGAGTCGGGTTGGGTTATTCCATTCACTGGTCATTTCACCATTGGTCCTCCCCACCATCCATCATTTCGGGTTAACGCTATCAATCCATCTCAGTGTCACACCGATATTTTCAAGAGAAGTCATTCAGTTGAGAAACCACCATCCAGTTAATGCCTCGTCCACTGCAATACCTTCACCCTCCATTTTTCATGACTGCCATTCCTGAAACTTGTGTCGTCAAATCGTTTTCACCTCCAAAAAATCATTTTCTTCATTTCGTGTTGTAGATGTGGGATACATTAAGGCCCTCCTACGACAGGTCACTTCTTGTTGACATCAACTCATTATCCAAGAAGTTGACTTAGAAACAACCCTTTCAGTACTTTGAAGCTTACATGCCTCAATGGCAATTTTCTCACTTATGGCAACAGGTTGACATCACTAGCCTTCGACCGAAAGATTTTGCGTGGTGTTCGACATGAAGTCATATATTCACACCACGTGACTTGTACTGTAGTACCTTGAGGGTCATTATCATTATCGGTGATTCCTCTCGCGTCTATTAACATCTCACATTATTGGCTGGTAATCAGGCGATGTCTTTCCATGTTCAACTTCAAAACATCCTTTCGCATGGATTGACTTGTACATCTAGCGAAGATTGAACTAGTTTAAAGACCCCAAATCTAGTTTCATCCATTCAGGCTGCAATATATTCAGGGATATAAAGACATCAAATGTACACAGAAGCTGTACAGATGGTCATCCAAGCTAGGGATGATGACTCTACATATAAAGAATCACCTGTCTACAACTACAGACGATTATCTATTCTATGTACACGAAAATGAATTTATAAAGCTGAGCATGGGAATGCCCACCTCAGCTAGATCATGAAAATAATATGATGATGATGTATTGTATTGTATTGTATCTTATACAGGTCACCTTCCAGTTCGAATACCTCGGATTCTCGTCATAAAGCATTTCACCCGACATTAAAGATTTACGACTTCATGCTTTCTGGGGCAACTGTTATAGACATATTTGGGAATGTCAACCCCAATCTTATATGTCGATAAACTAGGGCTCTTTAACCCCTAAAATTGTTGTTTCATACCCTAAATGATCATGGTCAATTGATTACATCATTCCCCAGAAGTTCCACTTGAAAAACCACTCAGAATTGGCCAAAACAGGACCATATTGACTACTCCACTGTCAGGGTGCGATGCATACTGACTGCTACACTAGCCAGGTGTGATGCATATTGATGAGGCCTTCTATAGGGTGCGATGAGCAGGGATGGACAAATGTCCAAGGCAGTTTTCTAAGTGGATGCTCATGGAATCTTCTAGAAACTTCTCTTATGACACTTGCCTCTCTAAATTCCCCCAGGGATGAGTAAGAGATCCAAGAAATCTCCAAGTGGAACCAAGAAAAACAAGTGGAATGACACTAATCAAAAACCAAGAGATGACTCACACCCTTGCACACATCTATAAATGGATCCCTCGTCTTAGAGATCAGGGGGGCTGGAATTTTGTAATTTGCAAGGAAGTGCTGATAGTTTGTCTTTGAGAAGGAGCATTGTATTGTTGGGTGATCTTGCTTTTCATGAGGTGAAGAGGGCTTTGATGCTGGGAGGATGATGCTGGATCAGACAGCTGGGTTTTAATTCTCCCTTCATATTTCATAAAGTTCTTTGAGTTTTCCTCCATACAATTGTGTATTTGTGAATGTTGTTATTTGTGAATGCCATTGTATGTTCATTGTACTTCTGATTCTGCAATGTTTATGATATAATAGATCAAGATGCTTTGATGGTGTTTTGTTACTTTGTTTCTACAAGTATTCTCTAAGCAGGATAAGTAGGAGAGGAGTTGCAAGCTCTATCAAGGGGGAGAGAGATCAAGCAAGGAGTCAAGCAGAAGATCCAAGTTGGTTCCTTTGCCCCTCTCTTATCTATCATACATAGAGGAAATCCCAAATTGCTTTGATTGTTTGTTTCTAGGATAGTTACCAATCCTAGAGGGCTAGCAGATCGAAAAGACACTAGTTTGACCAAAAACTGAGCATGTTGTCGCATGGTTTAATCTCGTTAAAAAATAAACCTACACTGAGCATATGTTACCGCAAGGTTCAAGCTCGTTAAAAATAAACCCGCCTTCAGTGAATAACCTTTGTGATTGCCATGCCATCAGCCTTTTGAGCCTTGGTTGTGTTCTGCCATGACCTCCATCCTTTTGGCGGATCAAACGCTTCCACTTGAGTTTTTACCCTTTTGAGGAACAGTTGTGATGAGTGGTCCTGTTAGCCAACCTCTTCACATCACCATGTTTTGAGAAGTTCCAAGCTTACCCGGAACCATTTGCTACCCTAAACACCACTCGTTCCTCAAAAACGAGTCTCCTTTAAACTCTTTTCAGACTCGTTAAATATGAAAAGGATGTCGAGCTATTGGCTTTTCCATCTTGTTAAAGTAATCAAAATGCCATCCCTCTTGTATATTTTAATCTTTTTCAAACCTGAGGGATTATCTCATGAAAAGTTCGAGCGCTTGTCTTTTTCGGCTCGCTAAAGTGATCGAAAAGTCATCCCTACTGTATTATTTTATCCTTTTTTGGGCTTAAGGTATTATGCTATGAAAAATAACTCCTCAGTTTCCTTTTCGTCCCTTTTCAAACTCTATAAACATGAAAAGGACTGAGTTGTCTTTATCGTTAAACTCATTAAAAAAATAGCGACGAATTTGTCCACCCAAGCAAGAACGAGTTTCATTGTCGCTAGACTCGCTAAAATGTAGCGACAGGTTTTCCCGAAGGGAAAATTATAGAACAAGCATATGTTATCCTCCTTAAGCTTGACAAAAATAAAGAGGTACTGGTCAGTAATGACTGGGTAAAAAGGGAAGAAAATTTGAAGAATTTTATGGTAGCAGGTCGCTCTTAAACATGACACTTTCACTCCATCGCCATGATTGAGTCGGGTTGGGTTATTCCGTTCACCGGTCATTTCATCATTGGTCCTCTGCACCATCCATCATTTGGGGTTAACGCTACCAATCCATCTCAGTGTCACTGATATGTTCAAGAGAAGTCATTCAGTTGAGAAACCACCATCCAGTTAATACCTCATCCACTACAATACCTTCACCCTCCATTTTTCATGACCGCCATTCCTGAACCTTGTGTCATCAAATCGTTTTCACCTCGAGAAAATCATTTGCTTCGCTTCATGTCGTAGATGTGGGATACATTAAGGCCCTCATACGACGGGTCACTTATTGTCAACATCAGCTCATTATCCAAGAAGTTGACTTGGAAACAACCCTTTTAGTACTTTGAAGCTTGCATGCCTCAATGGTAAGTTTCTCACTTCCAGCGACAAGTTGACATCACTGGCCTTCGATCGAAAGATTTTGCGTGGTGTTTGACATCAGATCATATATTCACACCACGTGACTTGTATTGTAGTACCTTGAGGGTCATTATCATTATCGGTGATTCCTCTCAGGTCTATAAACAGCTCATATTATTGGCTAGTAATCAGGCGATGTCTTTCCATGTTCGACTTCAGAACATCTTTTCACATGGATCGACTTGTACATTGGGCAAAGATTGAATGAGTTTGAAGACCCCGGATCTAGTTTCATCCATCCGGATTGCAATATATTCAAGGATATAAAGACATCAAATGTACATAGAAGGTGTACAGATGGTCATTCAAGCTAGGATGATGACTCTACATATAAAGAATCACCTATCTGCAACTACAGACGATTATCTGTTCTATGTACACGAAAATGAATTTATAAAGTTGAGCATGGGAATGCTCGCCTCAGCTAGATCATGAAAATAATATGATGATGATGTATTGTGTTGTATCTTATATAGGTCACCTTCCAGTTCGAATACCTCAGATCCTCATGATAAAGCATTTCACCTGACATCAAATATTTACGACTTCATGCTTTAGGGGGCAACTGTTATAGACATATTTGTGCACTTCAACCCCAATCTAATATGTTTATAAATTAGGGCTCTTTGACCCCTAAAAGTTTTGTTTCATACTGTAAAGGATCATGGTCAACTGATTACATCATTCCCCAGAAGTTCCACCTCAAAAACCACTCAGAACTGGCCAAAATTGAACCATACTAACTGCTCCACTATCAGGGTGCGATGCATACTGACTGCTACACTAGCCAGGTGTGATGCATATTGATGAGGCCTTTTGTAGGGTATGATGAGCGAGGATGGACAAATGTCCAAGGCAGTTTGTTAAGTGGATGCTTATGGAATCTTCTAGAAACTTCTCTTATGACACTTGTCTCTTTGAATTCGCCCAGGGATGAGTAAGAGATCCAAGAAATCTCCAAGTGGAACAAAGAACAACAAGTGGAATGACACTAATCAAAAACCCAGAGATGATTCACACCCTTGCACACATCTATAAATGGATCCCTCATCTGAGAGATTAGGGGGCTAGAATTTTGTAATTTGCAAGGAAGTGTTGATAGTTTGTCTTTGAGAAGGAGCATTATATTGTTGGGTGATCTTGCTTTTCATGAGGTGAAGAGGGCTTTGATGCTGGGAGGATGATGCTAGATCAAATATCTGGGTTGTAATTCTCCCTTCATATTTCATAAAGTTCTTTGAGTTTTCCTCCATACAATTGTGTATTTGTGAATGTTGTTATTTGTGAATGCCATTGTATGTTCATTGTACTTCTGATTCTGCAATGTTTATGATATAATATATCAATATGCTTTGATGGTGTTTTGTTACTTTGTTTCTACAGGTATTCTCTAAGTGGGATAAGGAGGAGAGGAGTTGCAAGCTCTATCAAGGGGGAGAGAGATCAAGCAAGGAGTCAAGCGGAAGATCCAGGTTGGTTCCTTTGCCCCTCTCTTATCTATCATACATAGAGGAAATCCCAAATTGCTTTGATTGTTTGTTTCTAGGATAGTTACCAATCCTAGAGGGCTAACAGATCGAAAAGACTACAATAGCATCCTGCAGCTTCAATATTTTATTAGCCCATACAGGTCCTCCTGCTAGTAATTCGGCACTTCAGCTATCACGGCATCTGACACTGTGATTTTCCTACCTCTTATCATGGATTGCCTATTTTGCAAATTTTGTAGGAATTCAATAGCAATTCCTTCGTTGGGTTGCTGAAATCGTGTGAAGTATGTTATCTATCCAGCTCGGGCTAGACTTTCTTTGGCTGCATCAGAAACAGCTAGTATTAGCAGCTACGTGCTCACTATTCTTCCTCCCATACTACCTGAATTCTACAAACAGTTAGTGTAGCAGAGATATCACAACAATAGACAGAGTTGAGTGATGGAACAACAAGTTTTTATAATGGTTATATCGGATGATACTTTACAGGCATAAATATTGTTATCTAGGACTTGCTATTATACCACATACTCCGTAATCATGGAATGTCGTATTGCCCTGCAAAATCAAATAGAGAAATGACATGCACACATAAGTACATTAGAGGTTGCTCCTCGCCCCTGTTTGAAATAATAGGTCGCCTTTGACTGAATGAGTGAAGGAATAACGTGCTAGTGGCGAAGTACAGGGGTGATAAAAGTGGCAAGGTATGCATATTAATGAAAGGATCCCAAAAGATATCAGAGTGCTGAAATCAATGCATATAACGAGAATTATCAATAAGTGAGGAGATGCCGTGAGGTGATTGGAAAAGGAAAAAGAACAACTGACGTAGGAAAGATACTTTGTCGTCATCATTTCAGTTAAAGCTACTATGATTGAATTTTAAAAGATATCGCATGCATAAAGGTTCAAAAATAGATTCGAAACATAATCTTTGTGTAGTAAAGGTAAAAATAAGAAAAGGGAATTATAATAACTATTGATGTTGAAAATACGACTTCAATACCATCAGCAGAGCTTCTGTTGCCTGCAGGCATTTATAGCATCAACAGAGTTTCTTTTTCACCCTTTGGAACCATGATCCTCTATGTATAATTGTTGAAGTGCATTATGATATCAGAGTAGAGACCAATGTGCTGGCTTGGTAACCAGATGAACACAATGTCATTCACTGGGAAGGAGCGAAAGGTGGGCAGGCCGACTCATAATGAGACCTCCTGTTCCAAGGAATTTTTTCTTGATGCATCCATTGGATCATATTCCTGGTGTGGTGGCCATAGTGGGAATGCCACTTCGCTACTTCCTTATGATCATGGTAGGCTGGCTTGTGATGAGACCCCCTATCCTCCATCTGTAAAAATCATAGCATTGTTAGTTAACATATGTATATTATTATTATTATTATTATTATTATTATGATTATTTATTTATTTTTTGAATAGCACTTCCTATTTATATATAGAGGGTGGCTCAACACTCCTTCGGAGTAGGGATGGCAAAAAAAGTCTGAACATATCAATAGAAAAAAAAAAAAAGTATGCCCTTAACCTTATTTGATGAAAATGAATAGAGAGAATTATAGGGGTTAGGGGAGAACCAGCATGGTACAAATAATCAATCAATTCGATTTATAGTGAAAATAAGGACAATGAAGTGATATATATGGTTGTGTCCTTTCTTTTTCGATCAATAAAGAGCAATCTTGTTAAAGATGATAATATTCAGTTTGCTTGTTCCAGTAAACTTCAGATTTTGTATCCTTACATATATATTTGTACACTTGTGCCCTATAGAGGATCATAAAGAGTGAGCAAAGGAAAGAAATGATGTTCTCAAACAAATATTCACAAAGTGTTATTTCCTAAAGGAAACAGCAAAAGAAAATCTCACACAAGAAGTGTTGTTCCTTATAGGGAACAACAAGGAAAAACACACAAAAAGGGTGTTATTCCTTAGAGGGAACAACAGTTGTTCCCTGTAGGGAACAACAAAGAAAATACATACGAAAATTGATGTTGCTTAGAGGGAACAACAGTTGTTCCTTGTAGGGAACAACAAGGGAAATACACGCCAAAAAAATTATTGTTCCCCACTGGGAACAACGAAGAAAATACACACAAAATTATTGTTCCTTGCAGGGAACAACAGTTGTTCCCTATAGGGAACAACAATACAAAATGCACACTGAAACTGTTGTTCCTTAGAGGGAACAATAAGAAAAAAATTGCACAAGAAATTGTTGTTCCTTAGAGGGAACAGTGGTTGTTCCTTAGAGGGAACAACAGTTGTTCCTTAGAGGGAACAACAGCTATTCCTTAAAGGGAACAACAAGAAGAAAAAAAGGTAGAATAGTGCACTCAAAATTTTTGTTCCTTAGAGGCAACAACGGCTGCTCCTTAAAGGGAACAACAGTTGTTCCTTAAAGGGAACAACAAGAAGAAAAAAAGGTAGAATAGTGCACTTGAAATTGTTGTTCCTTAGAGGGAACAACAACTGTTCCTTAAAGGGAATAACAAGAAGAAAAAAGGTAGAATAGTGCACTCAAAATTGTTGTCCCTTAGAGGGAACATCAATTGTTCCTTAGAGGGAATAGTAATTTTTCCTTAAAGGGACAACAAGAAAAGAAAAAAATTGCACGCAGAATTGTTGTTGCTTAGAGGGAACAGCGGTTGTTCCTTAGAGGGAACAACAAGAAAATTTACACACAAAATTGTTGTTCCTTAGAGGGAACAGTGGTTGTTCTTTAGAGGGAATAGCAGTTGTTCCTTAGAGGGAATAGCAAGAAAATTTACACATAAAATTGTTGTTCCTTAGTGGGAACAGTGCCTGTTCCTTAGAGGGAACAACATGAAGAAAATCCACACAAACATTGATTTTCTTTAGAGGGAACAACAATTGTTCCTTAGAGAGAATAGCAATAGAAAAAACAACTTATATACCATTTATACAAGAAAATTCAATCAAATAGAAAGGAAATTTTATGTACAAATTTCAAAAACAAATAATCTCTTCACTAGACTGATGCTGTGGACGGGTTTCCTTCCTCAGCAAGAATTTTTATAGTGGAATCTTCCCTAACCGTTGGCAAAAGGACTCCCTGGTAAGCAGTTTGAGATAGAGTCATACTCGATGTCCATTCGCTTTAAAAGAGTAGCCAGACCCATCAATGGTGGCTAATGTGAGGGTGCCATTATCATGCACCTCTTGTATCTCATAGGGGCCTAACCATCTGGTTTGGAGTTTTCCCAAGAAATATTGGAACCTAGAACCATACAGAAGTGCCCAATCACCTTCATGGAAGATCTTCTTCTTAATAAGGGCATCATGCCATTTCACTCTTTATTATTGGATCAGTGCAGTATGTTGAAGAGTTGATAGCCGGATTTCATCCAATTCATTGATTTGATGTAGCCTATTAATCTGTGCTTCATTTAAGTCCAAGCCTACCTCTTTAGATATTCTCAATGTCTGAATTTCAAATTCGATTGGAAAGATAGGTTCTTTGCCAAACGCTAGCTGTTATGGGGAATATCCCATGGTATTTCTCCATGTAGTGCAGTATGCCCACAGGGCTTCTGGCAAGCGGGTAGCCCAGTCACGTCTATGTGATGCAATTGTCTTTGTGAGTATTGCCTCGATTACTTTATTTGTACTTTCTACCTAGTCATTTTCCTGTAGGTGGTATGGAGTTGTGATTCTATGCATGATATGATGATTTTTTAATGTCGCGGCAATCTTATCGCCCATAAATTGTGGCCCTCCATCCGTGATTATTTCTCTAGGTAGGCCATACCGCATGAATAGTTGGAAAAGAAAGTGGATTACTAAGTCCTCTATTGCCCTTGGTAATTCTTTTGCCTCCACCCTTTTAGTCACATATTCTGTTGCGATTAGTATGTATGTCTTTTGATTAGATGATGGGTTTATTGGACCAATGAAATCTAATTCCCATCGCTCAAAAGGTTCAATGAATAACTGCGGATGCAGGGGCATCTCATCAGACCACCCAGGGCGTCCCACTCTTTGGAAACTATCACATGCCTGGACAAACTTCTTGGCATCTTTAAAAATGGTGGGCCAATAATAGCCCGTCAGTAAGACTTTGTGACCAGTCCTGCAGTCTGCAAAATTTCCACCACAAGGCCCATCCTGGCAAGCTTTCAGGATGTTGAAGACTTCGTCTTCCCTGACACATCTTCGAATGTACATATCAACCCCTGTATGAAATAAATATCCTCTAATCCAGGAGAACTAAGTGGTACGTTGTACTATTTGTTTTCTTTCACTGGGTGTCAGGTGCTTGGGTAATTTTCCCACTGCTAGGTAGTTTGCGACATCCGCTTACCACAGTGTTTTCATGGTTACAACAAATAAATATTCATTGGGGAACTGGTCTTCTACTGCTGCTGAGTCATCTCTCTTTGGCATACATGAAAGGAAGTCTACTATTGGATTTTCTTTTCCTGGTCGATCTTTGGTTGTTGTGTCAAATTCCTGCAAAAGGATCAATCATCTTGTCACTCTTCCATTTGTAACAGGTTTATTAGTTAGATATTTAATAGCAAAGTGATCAGTATACAAAACCACAGGGTATCCCATTATATAATGTTTGAATTTATTGATAGCGTGGATTACAGCCAAAAATTCTTTTTCGGTCACAGTATAATTTAATTCAGCAGGAGATAGGTTTTTGCTAATGTAGTATATTGCATATGGCTTCTTATCTTCCTCTTGGTCAAGAACAGCTCCAATGTTCGTATCTGAAGCGTCAGATGAAATCTAGAATGATAAATCCCAGTTTGGGCTCCGTAATACTGGGGTTGTTAATACAATCGTTTTAAATCTTCAAAAGCAATGTCACATTTGTTAGTCCAAATGAAATCGATATTTCTTGTTAATGCATATAATGTGCTGCAATTTGAGAGAAATTATTTATAAACCTCCTATAATATCCAGAAAATCCCAAGAAACTACATACCTCAGTTTATGTGGAGGGGGTAGGTATTAAAAGAATTATCTGAATTTTTGTTGGATCTACCTGAATTCCAGCTGCTAAGATGTAATGACCCAGGATGAGGCCCTCAATCATCATCATGTGGCAGTTTTCATGGCTTAGACAGAGCCTGGTAGCAATGCATCTTTGTAGAACTTTCTCTAATGTTTGTAATGCCAGCTCGAAGTCATCTCCATAAGGTGTAAATTCATCCATGTACACCTTGAGTCCTTCGTTTATCAGATCTGAAAAAATGTTGAGTATAGCCCTCTGGAATGTGGCAGGTGCATTGCACAGCCCAAAAGGTAAAAACCTATAAGAAAATGTCCCCCAAGGGCAAGTAAAGTTTGTCTTATCCTGGTCTTCAAGGGCAATTTGAATTTGATTGTAGCGGCTAAAGCCGTCTAGGGAAGAAAATAATTTTTTTCCTACCAATGTGTCCAAGACCTGGTCAATGAACGGAAGGGGAAAACGGTCTTTTTGGATTTCTTTATTAAGCTCTCTATAGCCAACACATATACGCCACTTTCCATTCTTTTTAGGCACCACTACTAATGGAGAGACCCATTTGCTATCAGATATATGATAGATGAAAGTTATATCTAACAGTTTTTGTAGTTCAGCTTTAACAATATATTTAAGGTGAGGGTTTAACCTTCGTTGAGGTTGTCGAATTGGCCTGGCATCTTTCTCTGTATAGATGTGGTGCATGCATAATTGGGGATCAATCCCTTTCATATCTGGATAATCCCATGCTAAAGCCTCTTTATATTTTCTTAAAAGTTGAACAAGCTTCTGTTCTTGGTCATCAGTCAAGTTTTTGTTGATATTTAAGGTTTTCCCTGGCTCAATTTCTATGGTTTTTCTATTATAAATAGAATTCGTTGGTATTGACTGGTCGTTAATATCTTTTAAGGGATCTTCTTCAATTTCGTTATCCAAAGCTACTTCGATCATGTGAGATTTTGAATGGGATACGATATCTGGTTGGTTAATGTAAGTGTTAATGATGTCGTCTTTTGTTTGATCCTTGTATTCAAGAGCATCTTCTATAGTTAGTGGTAATCTAATGTTTTTGGTTAGATATGATACAAGTTGTTTTCTAGTTTTTAATATTGTTAAAATTGGCTGAGCTGGAGGATATAAGGCTAAATTCTTCACATTACTTCCTCTTGCTATAGTCATGCTACCTATTTGACAGCTTATGTAAGCATTTGTGGTTGCTAGCCAAGGTCTTCCTAGAATTAGGGGATGTCCGTCTAGCCGGTTTCTAGGATTGATGATCAGAAAATCTGTTGGGTATTCCCAAGAATCTATAGACACCATTACATCCTATAATGTGCCTTCTGGTTTGACTATCGATCGGTCAACCAGTTCCAGCAAGGTTGTGGTTGGGTCCAAGGATGTAATGCAAATCTTTTGACAAGTTGTTGTTGTAAAAATATTGATTGCTTCTCTTAGGTCAACTAATGCATTGGGGAAGGAGCGTCCATTTATTTTCACTGTGACTATAGGGTTTCCTGCGTCCTCATATTTTACTGGTGTTTCTCTACCTGATAATAAATCAGACAAAGTACTGACTACATGGATAGTTAGGGCTATTTTTATTTTCCTCTTCGGCTTTTTCGTACACAATTCCTTAATAGTTTTTGCATAAATTGGAATGTCCTGGATAGCCTAGAGGAGAGGTATCTTTAAATACAAATTTTTCAATTTTCCCAAAAGATCAAAATCGGGATATTCGATTGGGCAAGGTATGATTAATCTTTCTGGGAATGGTGGAGAAGAGGTGATCGTTTGATCGTGAGTTTTTTGTTTAACCATGTTCTCCACTTGTGGTGCTTGTTCTACAGGTAACGGCTCTTCAATTTGTATATTTTTATCCCCCTCTAATTCTATTATCCATCCAGACCTTAATTTAAGCTCATTACACTCCCTCAACTCAGTTTCTGGCTCTAGTCCTTCAATAATTTGCACAAATTAGACCGGTCTATTGTTGGGGTTCGTGTTGGGCTGGGCTAGGAGCTACGGTCATAAGTTGGTCTGAGGGTTTTGTTGCAATGTGTAGGGTGTTGGCAGTGTAGGTTGAGGTAAGGGGATTGTTCCTGCTAGCTGGTTTATAGGTCTTTGCTAGCTTGAATGCCAACTCTGGTTTTATGAAGTGGAGGGTGGCCATTGAGATTTATATGCATTATTCTGCTAGAATGGTGGGAAGTAAGCAAAATTTGGCCAATTGTTATTTTGATTTGATTGGTTGGGCCAAGGTGGCAGAGAGAATGGTTATTGTGACCAATTGGAAAAAGGTGGCTAGTTTTGCCACATAGCTCCTGGGTATTGTTGTGAATTATATTGCAAGGGCTAAAAGAAAAAAGATGGGTCAGTAGGCGTACCTGTTTGTCGTGGTTTCCACTGGCAATGTTGATTTAGCTAGTAGACTAGTTTTGTTTCTTCCTTTGCCTCCTTATAGACTACTTTTAACCCTAGGAGTGATGAGCAGCTTTCTGTGGCATGATCTTTAGTACATATGGCACAGGTCTGTACCATATCTAGTGGGCATTCTTTGTGAATATGCTTCTTCCCGCATCTAGGCGCTTCAGCCTGCTTTTTCTTGGCTTATATGATGTCTAATTGCGTCGTCAAAGTTCCCAAGATATATGTTTTGAAATCCTCTAGTAGGTTGCCAATTTCTGCATGAGTTATACTTCCGCCAAAGATTTTGCTGTCCTTAGTGGTCATGTCGCGTTCTGCTGGTTTCAATATCATACTGCCTCTTGAGCACCTGATACACAATTTAATAATATCAGCATAGTCTTCTTGATATATATCACCTTTACCCATAATATTTAATGTCTCTATCCATTTTTCTTTCATCCATTTAATTTGTGTAGTTTTTAGCACATTATCAGGTAAAGGCAGAGTTGCATAGGGAGACCACTAGAGGTTATATTGAAAACGTTCCACATATTCTTCCAATTTTTCACTAGGTCTTGCTACCATTTGGAATATTTCGTCTTTCAATTCCCTAGATCTGCAATAGTCCTGATATTTTTTAAGGAAAGTTGTTTGCATTTAATCCCAATCATTTATTATGCCCCCACCTAGTCCCACAAACCAACGTAGGGTTTCTCCTTTTAATGTAGAGGGAAGCAACTTTAGTTTTTAAGGGTCGGTGGTATAATCATAACCCCGGCATAATACATCAAATTCAAACAGAAATGCATCTGGATCCTCTTATGTAAGTCCATGAAAGGTGGGAATATTTTGTAAAGGGATAACTTTCATGGGTGCATTGACAACTGTGTCAACGATGGGATGCTGTAATGTAGAGGTCTCAGGTGCTTGTGGGTTTTTGGCTATAGGATCAAATATATGCCAATACCCTTCTAGGATCTCTAGAGAGTTATTCCTAGGGTGATTAGAAGGGGTGAGAATGATCTTAACAACACTCCCTCGATCTAGGATACTAGGTGTTCCTTGTTTAATTACTACTTGAGGGGATCTTGGCTCCTCTGTTTCCCCTGTTTATCTTCCTCCTTCACAAATATTACAAGAATTCCATTCTTGGAGGAAATTGGGCGCAAATTGGGATACTAGTTTGTTTCCAGGAAAACTAATGTCTTTTTGATCTGCTAGCCCTCTAAGATTGGCAGCTATCCTAGAAATAAACAATCAAAGCAATTTTGGATTTCCTCTATGTATGATAGATAAGAGAGAGGCAAAGGAACCAACCTGGATCTTCCTCTTGACTCCTTGCTTGATCTCTCTCCCCCTTGACAGAGCTTGCAACTCCTTTCCTACTCATCCCGCTTTAGAGAATACCTATAGAGACAAAGTAACAAAACACCATCAAAGCATCTTGATCTATTATATCATAAACATTGCAAAATCAGAAGTACAATGAACATAAAATGGCATTCACACATACACAATTGTATGGAGGAAGACTCAAAGAACTTTATTAAATATGAAGGGAGAATTACAACCTATCTGTCTGATCTAGCATCATCCTCCCAGCATCAAAGCCCTCTTCACCTCATGAAAGGCAAGATCACCAAACAATACAATGCTCCTTCTCAAAGACAAACTATCAGCACTTCCTTGCAAATTACAAAACTCCAGCCTCCCGATCTCTCAGATGAGGGATCCATTTATAGATGTGTGCAAGGGTGTGAGTCATCTCTGGGTTTTTGATTAGTGTCATTCCACTTGTTGTTCTTGGTTCCACTTGGAGATTTCTTGGATCTCTTATTCATCCCTAGGCAAATTCAGAGAGGTAAGTGCCATAAGAGAAGTTTCTAGAAGATTCCATGAGCATCCACTTAGCAAACTGTCCTGGATATTTGTCCATCTTCGCTCATCGCACCCTACAGAAGGCCTTATCAGTATGCATCGCACCCTGATAGTGGAGCAGCCAGTATGGTCCAGTTTTGGCCACTTCTGAATGGTTTTTCAGGTGGAACTTTTGGGAAATGATATAATCAGTTGACCATGATCCTTTAGGGTATGAAACAACACTTTTGGGGGTTAAAGAGCCCTTATTTTATTGACATATAAGATTGGGGTTGCAGTGCCCAAATATGTCTATAATAATTTCCCCCTAAAGCATGAAGTCGTAAATCTTTGTTGTCGGGTGAAATGCTTTATCATGAGAAACCGAGGTTTTCGAAACTGGAAGGTGACCTGTATAAGATACAAAACAATACATCATCATAATATAATTTTCATGATCCAGTTGAGGCGGGCATTCCCATGATGAACTTTATAAATTCATTTCATGTTCATAGAAAAGATAGTTGCTTGCATATGTAGACTGGTGATTCCTCAAATGTAGAGTTACCACTCCTGGTTTGGATGACTATCTGTGCATCTTTTGTGTGCATTGATGTCATTATATTCCTGAATATATCATAGCATGGATGGATGAAACTAGATCTGATATCTTCAATCTCATTCAATCTTCGCTTGAAGTACAAGTCGATCCATGTGAAGAGATGTTCTGAAGTCGAACATGGAAAGACATCGCCTGATTACCAGCCAATAATGTAAGTTGTTAATAGACACAAGAGGAATCATTGATAATGATAATGACCCTCAAGGTACTATAGTACAGTTCACGTGGTGTGAATATATGATCCAATGTCGAACACCACGCAAAATATTTCGGTCGAAGGCCATTGATGTCAACTTGTCGCTAGAAGTGAGAAACTTGTCATTGAAGCATGCAAGCTTCAAAGTACTGAAAGGGTTTTTTCTAAGTCAACTTCTTTGATAATGAGCTAATGTCAACAAGAAGTGACCCATCGTAGGAGGGCCTTAATGTATCACACATCTACGACACGAAACGAAGCAAATGATTTTTTGGAGGTGAAAATGATCTAACGACACAAGGTTCAGGAATGGCGGTCTTGAAAAAATAGAGGGTGAAGGTATTGCAATGGATGAGGCATTAACTAGATGGTGATTTCTCAACTGAATGACTTCTCTTGAACATATTGGCAACACTAAGATGGATTGGTAGCATTAACCCCAAATGATGGATGGTGTGGAGGACCAATGGTGAAATGACCGGTGAATGGAATAACCCAACCTGACTCAATCATGGTGATGGAGTGAAAGTGTCATGTTCAAGAGCGACCTGCTACCATAAAATTCTTCAAGTTTTCTTTACTTTTTTCCCCAGTCATTGCTGACCAATACCTCTTTATTTTTGTCAAGCTTGAGGAGGATAGCATATTCTTGTTCTATAATTTGCCCTTTGAGCAAACCTGTCGCTACATTTTAGCGATTCTAGCGATAGTGAAACTCGTTCTTGCCTGGGTGGACAAGTTCATCGCTATTGTTTTAACGAGTTTAATGACAAAGACAACTCAGTCATTTTCATGTTTAGAGAGTTTGAAAAGGGACAAAAAGGAAACTCTAGTAGTTCATTTTCGTAGCATAGTCCCTTAAGTCCGAAAAAGGATAAAATAATACAAAAGGGATGACTTTTTTATCACTTTAGCGAGCCGAGAAAGACAAGCGCTCGAACGTTTTCGTGAGATAATCCCTCAGGTCCGAAAAAGATTAAAATATACAAGAGGGATGGCATTTCGATTACTTTAACGAGCTAGAAAAGCCAATAGCTCGACAATCTTTTCATATTTAACGAGTCTAAAAAGGGTTTAAAGGAGACTCGTTTTTTAGGAACGAGTGGCGTTTAGGGTAGCAACTGGTTCCAGGTAAGCTTGGAACATCTCAAAACATGGTGATGTGAAGAGGTTGGCTAACAGGACCACTTGTCGCAGTTGTTCCTCAAAAGGGTAAACAATCAAGTGGAAGCATTTGATCGGCCAAAAGGATGGAGGTGATGGCAAAACACAACCAAGGCTCAAAAGGCTGATAGCATGGCAATCACAAAGGTTGTTCACCGAAGGCGGGTTTATTTTTTAACGAGTTTGAATCTTGCGGTAACATATGCTCAGTAGTAGGTTTATTTTTTAACGAGCTTAAACCATGCGACAACATGCTTGGTGGTAGGTTTATTTTTTAACGAGCTTAAACCATGCAACAACATGCTAAGTTTTAGTTTTTCTTTTCATGTAAGCTAGAAATGACAAAACTAGAAAATACAAAGCTAGAAAAAACTAAAAACTAAGAAACTACTGAGGTTAGTTAGGATGGTTTCATCAGTAATTAGACAAAACACTTCCTTTTCCTCGTCTGCAATGTAGACAAAGGTGAATAGTGTGTCAGACCAATCACCTAACCTACGAAGTTAAAAAACTAAAAAGCAAAAAAGAAAAAAAACTAAAAGGCTTGAATGATAAAAAAAGGTTTGCATGTCCCCAGCACGATGAAGAGGAGAGTCTCTTAGTAACCATATGGAAATCACTATGGTTAAATGGGATGGTTTTTTGTCACCAATTAGACAAACACTTCCTTGGAAAACACAGTAACAAAACACTTCCTTGGCTTCGTCCACATAGTGGACAAAAATGAATGGTGTGGGATGACACTTCCAATCACATAACCTACAGGGACACCTATCTTTTAAACTAGGTTCATCTCAAAATAGACAAGGGTGCATGCCCCCTAAGCTTTTCTACATTCACCAAACTACTTGTGGTAATTAGGTGGATGGAATGAAGGTTGAAGAGACATTCTCGATGCGAAAGGACCATTTAGGGATGTTGATTGACTTGGAGCTATGCTTGAATCGGGAAATGAAAGCTGGTCAACATTGACAATTTTGCTTTCATGCAGGAAATACATCACTCACAAGAGTGTTGAAACAATATCTTCCATGTAATAAACATAGTCACGTCCAAGGAGTGGACTGTAATCTAACGGTCCTTGGACTACCATCACAATCAAGTGAACGGTTGACTGGTTTCTTTGTTAAAGCCTGAAAAATTGTGTATGGCAGGCATAAGTGATGGCGAACCAAGTGCTTTCCAAGCAGTTGAGGAAAGGATACTCACTGATGACCCTTCATCTATGATAGTGCCAGACACAATCATTTTGTAAACTTGTACTATGATTTGGAATGGTACATTAGAAGGAAGGCGAGATCTTGCTAGTTGATTCCAATCAAAGGAAGTGACCAGACTGCTTGGAGATGGAACTGAATAAACGGTTGAATTAACCTCTTGAGTAGTGAGAACTAGGGGATTCTCTTCCTGTTGTGAAAGAACGGGCAGATTGCCCCCAATTTCATCGGACTCTGAAGTAACAAAAAGAATTTGAACAGTATCATTCTCACTCTCTTTGGGAATGGTATCATTTGAAGGTGTACCTTCTGAAGGTAAAACTGGGTCGACTGCCATTTCAACTTGTTGACTTTGGTCCAGTATGGACTCAGAAAATTCACTTTCAATGATAGGTGTTTCGACTGACGGTTGAGTTATGTCAGTCGAATTTTCAACTAGTAAATGATTTGGGGAGGGATTCCTGTATCCAGGTGGAAGTCATTGCGGTGAAGCAGGACGGTTATGCAAGACTCCTTTGGCTTCATCCAGAAAAGGACAACGGGGAAGGGTATGGTCCCCTTCACATAACTTGCATGGAATTTGGACCTTTCTTTTCTGCCTACGATTACTAGTTGATGGTGTGCTGTCAACGTGATCACCAAAGGTTGATGACACCATTTGGCGCGAACAAGGTGACCATTCCCTTAAGATCCAAGGAATGCACAGACATTCTCGGTGAAGATGGTATCCTCTACAAATTATTCATGGATCTTTGGGTTTGAAAAGCTTAGTGTGCGGATTTTCACCAGATGCTGCATGGTTGTCCCCTTGCTTAACTAACTTCTTCTTCTTCTCCTTCCCTTTCTTCTTCTTCTCAGTCACCTGGTTACTAGCATCACTATTTTCACCAAGCGAAGAGGGAGAAGGGGAGGGAGAAACAAACGAAGAAGAAGGTGAAGGGTCAACTTCAGTATCAATTGGTTGTTGATTCAATTGCTGAGGAATCACGGTATTTTTAACGATAGAGGTTGAGAATAGCCATACTGGTAGGCCAATTATGATTCCTGGAAGGGACAATGTAGCCATATACGGAGCACCAATATTTCCCCAAGAAGAAAATGGACTAGGATTCCCTTAGACAGGGATTCCTTGATTGGTGGACTCCATTATCTCAACCTAAGATCAACGAAGGAATAGGGATGTTATTCCGAATTTAATAAGTTTTAATGATGCTTTGACACAAATTTGCTTTTTCAATTTTTAAGAGTTGAGAAAAAGCTAAAGATGACTCTAGTCCCCTTCGATTTTTAATGAGCTTGAAGTGACAAACACTCAGATGGACCTTTTCTTTTAAAGAGTCGAAAAGGAACGAAAGTGACTACTCTGGAAATCTAGACAGAGGGATTATCAAACCAATCACAAAACTTCAATATACAGTTTGGTGATAAAATAAAGAGAAATTACCAAGGCCTTATGTATGGCAGTCAATCTTCCCAAATGCTATGTTTAGTGCATTGCGATCGATAGGGCGGCAAACACGGCTTCCTATGGATAAAGGATGTAAGCCTATTGTGGTCTCCCTATTATACTCCATGGTACAGGGAGCACAAGTCCGTGCTAGCACTTGTCATATCAAAGAGGAGGAATCACCCAAAATTCAATGAAAATGATAGTTACTAGATTTTACGATGCCGGAACACGTCTCTAGCCTAGACTTCTATATGTGATGCGTTAGGTTCCAAAGAATTATTAGGTTCATTGAGATTTATTTTAGAGTTGATCTTGTTTAAAATTTTGTCTTTCAAAGGTTCACCGCATGATGTTGATCTGAAATTCCTAAAAATGCAATCTACGATGATAAGCAATCATTGTTTGTTTTGATCAATGAAAATCCTAGCTACTAGGGAAAGAAAATTATGATTCTTTCAAACAAAGAGCAAATAGCACACTCTAAATGCACTTTCCTAAATCATTTTTCACACACAAGCTAAATGCAAATGAAAAATGCATGTATTTGTTTTTCATTCCCCTAATGTGAGAAATTCCAAAAAGGAAAACTAAGTATAGATCTGAAATATTTCACTCAAAGCGACATTTCGACAATTTCTTTTCCAAAATAGAAAGGAAGATTGAACGACACTTTTCAATTTCAAATAGAAAACACTTTGGACACTTCGAATAACAACAAATCAAATCAAGTACATGACAAAAAGTTCAATCGACTATTCAGAGAAGGGAGATTCGACGACACTTCTCTTTTTGACACAAAATGACAGTTACGACAGTTTTGTACCAAAACGACAAATCGATTTAAGAAACTTTTCGAAAAAGGATTGTAAATGATGGACAAATACATAAAAACATTTACTAATCCTAATCAATGGAGGCTAATCTATATAATGCAAGCAGGCTTCAGTAATGAGGTATTGTTCATAAGCAACGAATCAACTAAATAGAGTTGAAAACAAGGAAAACAAACCCAAATTTCAAGGAGGGAAATAGGCTTAGTCAGTGATCGCACCTGGGCTTCATAGAAACAAGGATGAATCACACTTTTCAGACTCAGGAGGTGTGATGTGTACTGGTTGACAATGACAGACAGTGTGATGGGCTAGGCAGCGCAACTGAGGTGGGTTTTGGCACAAATTTGTAGCTGATTTCAGTGATTTAGGCTAAACTATGATGGACAATAAAGAACAAAGTACAGAGGAATGATCTTGGGACGTTACTAAGCTACTACAAGGGCATTTAGAATGCTTGTAAGTCAAATGTTCAGTTCATAAACTAAACCGGATATTGACTGAAGCAGTGTTCATCTACTATGCACTTGTAGAGAAAGAGTAGTTCAAAGGCTATTTGGCTAACTTCAGGCTCTGTCTATAGTTTATAAAGAAAACAACAATAACAAACAATCACCTATTCGACCCCCAATGGAGTCTCCATTTTGTTTCCGAGAAAACTAATGTCTTTTCGATCTACTAGCCCTCTAGGATTGGCAGCTATCCTAGAAACAAACAAGCAAAGCAATTTGGGGTTTCCTCTATGTATGATAGATAAGAGAGAGGCAAAGGAACGGGCCTAGATCTTCCGCTTGACTCCTTGCTTGATCTCTCCCCCCCTTGACAGAGCTTGCAACTCATCTCCTACTTATCCCACTTTAGAGAATACCTGTAGAGACAAAGTAACAAAACACCATAAAAGCATCTTGATCTATTATATCATAAACATTGCAGAATCAAAAGTACAATCAACATATAATGGCATTCACAAATAATAACATTCACAAATACACAATTGTATGGAGGAAAACTCAAAGAACTTTATTAAATATGAAGGGAGAATTAAAACCTAGCTGTCTGATCCAGCATCATCCTCCCAACATCGAAGCCCTCTTCACCTCATGAAAAGCAATATCACCCAACAATACGATGCTCCTTCTCAAAGACAAACTATCAGCACTTCCTTGCAAATTACAAAACTCCAACCTCCTAATATCTCAGATCAGGGATCCATTTATAGATGTGTGTAAGGGTGTGAGTCATCTCTGGGTTTTTTATTAGTGTCATTCCACTTGTTGTTCTTGGTTCCACTTGGAGATTTCTTGGATCTCTTACTCATCCCTGGGCGAATTCAGAGAGGGAAGTGTCATAAGAGAAGTTTCTAGAAGATTCCATGAGAATCCACTTAGCAAACTTCCTTGGACATTTGTCCATCTTCGCTCATCACACCCTACAGAAGGCCTCATCAATATGCATCGCACCTGGCTAGTGTAGCAGTTAGTATGCATCGCACCCTGACAGTGGAGCAGTCAGTATGGTCCAGTTTTGGCCAGTTCTGAATGGTTTTTCAGGTGAAACTTTTGGGGAATGATATAATTAGTTGACCATGATCCTTTAGGGTATGAAACAACACTTTTAGGGGTTAAAGAGCCCTTAGTTTATCGACATATAAGATTGGGGTTGCAGTGCCCAAATATGTCTATAACATGGGTGTTCCTTGTTGAATCACTACCTGAGGGGATATTGGCTCCTCTGTTTCCATTGTTTCTCCTCCTCCTTCATGAATATTACAATAATTCCCTTCTTATGAGGAAATTAGGTGCAAATTTTCAATTTCTTGAAAACTCTTCTCAGTTCCTATGTTTTCATTGTGGACCTCAGCATAGGCTACAGATGGTGAGCCTGTGGCCCGAAGGGAGATAACAGGTTGTCTGGAGGCAACATTTCGAGGACCTACTGATGGCTGAGATTCAACTTTCTTTAATATGTTGTCTATGAAAGTTGATCGTCCAAGGGTCACCGGTCCCTTAGATTTGTTGGGTTTGGGTAGTGGAATTGGATTGTTTTTGGTTTTTTTCTTCTTAGTCATTCATGCAAACAATTCAAATGTTTATCTCTACCCTAATTTCCTAACAATTCTGCTGGAAAGCGGGTGGGGGAGCAGGCATTTTAAGTGCTCCATATGCAGGTTCTTACCTTTCGTTTTTAATGCCCAGTTCTCTCTCAACAGACAAGCATCAAACACCTACCTTAGTTTTATGTAATTGTGCTGAAAAGCGAGCGGAGGGGCAAGCACTTTACTTGCTCATTATGTAGGTTCTTACCTTCCATTTTCAATACCCAATTCTTCCTCAACAACAATTATCAAATGTACATCACTCTTTGTAAATGGCTACACTCTCCCTGGAAATGGTGCCAAAATGTTGACTGATAAAAGGTGCCTTTTAAAACTCCTAATTATCTTCACATTAATTATCAATCTGGGCAAGTATTCTTATTTCAAGAGTGTACACAGTATGTGGTTGCTATTTAATTCAGAGAGTAATGTTTTATAGATTGCAATATAGATCTTTTAATACAAGAGTAAATGGATGCATCTAGTAAATTCCCATTGCAATTAAAGAAAACTCAATCCTCTAACATAATTAAATCTTACAACAATTCAAGTAACAACAACATCAGTTCAGAGTACAGTAGTGCTAACTCATCTCTCCGGAACTGATTTGATCTAAATAAAACTCACTCTTCATTAAATAATCTAAAAAGCAATGATAGCAATCTAAGAGTCTAACAATGATAGTTAATACTCTTGACATTTGATTACATCAAGCAGAATATTTGTCTAAGTAACTCGATCCGAAATGATAGTAAACTGAATCAACGACAATACTGTAAATTATATAAAGTAAAGATATTATGTCAACGCCAGAAAATAATAAACAACGAAGGAGATAAAATCACAGAAAGCAAGAATACTATCAAACCATCACACTTGCGAGAATTGGAAATGTATGACACAAAGAAAGCAGTGGAATCCACTAGAGGTCGGGCCCTTAGCTGCCAACGAACACTACCAAGTTACTTCAGATAATGCGAGGGAACAACAACTTCACTTATATATTAATCATCAAACTAAATGAGCATTACAATATATTCATGTTCTTCTCGACAGTGAGAATCTATAATTAAAATTACAATTTCAATAGTAACAGAGATGCCCTCTAGGTTCCCCACGGGAGAATTAGCACGGTTTCAAGGGGTAAGTTATCCAAAGCTCTTGAATTTAGAATTGGTCGTGCTGTATATCCGTCTCGATCTCTCTATGTGTGTTTAATTTGGTCTCTGGGTCATTCTTGCCATACCCCTGTTCTTGCCCCTGGTCTCTCTGGTCTCTCTGCGCCTTCCCCTGCGCTTTTCATAATGGTTCGACAAAGCAGGAGGAACCATTCCGGGGGGCATCGAGGCAGTGGAAATAACCCATCCATCGTTCATTCTGGGGACCCTGAACAGTTGCCCATTAATCTTCCCTCCTCTCATGAGGATTTGCCTCCCCTGAGCCCTGGGCGCAAGCCTATTCCAAACAGCGCTTTCCAAACAACGTACTTCAAATTTCAAAGCAATTTGAATAGGCCTCTGATTACCACTCACATTACCATAATCCTTTCGGAAGAAGAAAATCAAATTTCCCCTCTGTCATGCATTGCTCCTAATCCTTCTCAAAGCAGTGAGCATTCAATGGATGAGGGAGGTCCGGAGATTCGGCAAAGTGACAAGTTTGGTCAGGAGGACATTCCGCCCAAAATAATTCCACCCCTTGAGGACATATGCCCAATTGTTGGGGATGGGACTCTTGGTGCCACAAGTCACTCCTTGGCGAACCCTGTTAGCGTGACAGATGGCAATGAAAGTTTGAGGATTGGCAGCGCGTGTCTGGTTGCGGAGAAGACTCCTGGTGAGGATATGGAAGCTTAATGCCACCTGTGACTGCTTTTCTCCTTTTTGTTTTTGATACTGCTCAGATGGCCACCTCCAGGCTTTTCTGCTCATAGTCAAGGTTCATCATCTTCAGTCTGCTGTTTTGGCTTCCTTTCGGGGAAGTGGTGGTCTACTTACCGACTGGTCTGCTACGAATTTCGGCTTTTCTGCTATCAATGTCTCTATCTTCGTTCTACAAGTCTATCTCTGGGTTTAATATCTGTTTTCTAGCTCTATGTAATTGGTCTCCCCAGGTTCTTTTTGTCACGGGGCAATTTTGTTGTGTTGAGTGCTCTCGGGCTCTGATCTCCGAGGCCTCAACTCCATGTAAAAATATTTCAATTTACAGTTAATAGATTTTAGTCTTTGCAGAGAAAAAAAAAAACAAAGATGCCCTCTTCCCTTCTTACAAATGTCTCCTTTTATAATAGGAAAGGGTATAAGATAAATGATAAATGTGATCCCTCGGGATCTCTCGATCCTAAGGGATTCGCAACGGATTTCTAACTTCAGACATCCTTTCCTTTCTTATGTTGATCCTTTTGATTTGCTTTGGCCTTATCTGCAACTGTCGTGTTCCTTCCTTAGCTTGCCAATTTTTGTTGTTCCTTCATTAGGGAACAACATTTATCCCTTTTGTTGTTTTCCTGCATAAAGAAGGGTAATAATTATCTAAGTCGTAATTGTAGATAATTCCTTCATTTCTTACCCTAACTCCTTAATAGATTGATGCATTAAGATATAGAAAAGATAAGAATAAAGGAAAATGATGATGAGATTAATAGTAAATGCATACCTATTCCATGACTCAACACCTTGTAAGTGTAGAACAAATGAAAAGGTTGGTGAATCCAAGTAAGGGTTGCATGCTTATGGTTGTAAGGGGGAAATATGTGGAAATAACCGATGCTTTCCATGGTTGTGATCATGTGCATAAAAAGGAATTATGTGAAATAATTTCTAACTATGATGAGATATTTGAGGAACCAAGGGGATTACCTCCGAATAGGGAAATCTAGCATGAGATCCATTTGCAGCATGACACTCCTTTACCAAATATTGGCATGTACAGGATGTTGACTATTGAGATGGAGGAGATCAAAAATTAGGTGCAAGGACTATTGAACCAAGGGGTCATCAGATCGATCACTTCTTCGTGCGGCTCACCAATTGTCTTAGTGATGAAGAAAGATGGCACATGGAGGATGTGTGTGGATTACCAAGCACTAAACAATATCATGGTGAAAAATCGTTACCATCTCCCGTGCATTGATGATTTACTAGATAAATTAAAGAATGCTATCTATTTCACCAAATTGGATCTGCGTAGTGGTTATCACCAGGTCCGAATTGCAGAGCAGGATGAGTGGAAAACCACCTTCAAGAGAAAACAAGGGTTGTTCGAACGGATGGTGATGCCATTCGGATTTTGCAACACTCAAACTTTCATGAGGGTCATGAATGATCTCTTTAGGACTTTCATTGATGAATTTGATCTTGTATATCTAGATGATATTCTTGTCTTTAGGAAAAATTGGAATGAACATGTATGCCATGTAAGGAAACTGCTTGATGTATTGAAAAAATAAAAACTCTATGTAAAATTGTCAAAGTGTGAGTTTGGGAAAACCTCTTTGGTTTGCCTAGGTCATATTGTTGGTCACGGGCAGTTAAAAATTGATCCTTCTAAAGTTGAAGCAATTGTAAATTGGCCTAAGCCTACTAGTGTAACCGAGGTTCACAGCTTTTTGGGTGCAATGCAGTATTGGAGGAGATTTATTGCCAATTTCTCTATTATTGCAGCACCTCTACACACACTGGCAAGTGTAAAGCAAGTCTTTCAATGGGGAGGAAAGCAACAAAAGTCCTTCAAAATATTAAAAGAATAGATCAGCACCACACCAATCTTGGCCTTACAAGATCTCATGTAGCCATTCAAGATCGAGACAGATGCCAGCGGATATGCCATGGGAGTTGTGTTGATGCAGCAAAGGAAGTTGATATGTTACCATTCTGATAAATTCTCTTAGGTTGTGATAAACTATCCCACTTATGACAAAGAGTTATATCCCTTGGTCCAGAGTGTGAAAAAGTGTAAACACTACTTGATCGGCAAGGAGACCATCATCCATACAAATCATCAGCCCTTGCAGTATCTTTAGTCAAAACCAAGTTGCAGCAAGCTCGTCATTTCAGGTGGATGGGTTTTCTTCAAAAATTTCATCTGGTAATAAAGTATAAGAAGGGCACTAGCAACAAAGTGGCTGATATGCTATCTTGCCCTCCTATTTCTACTTCTGTTATTTTGCATAATGCTTCATTATCTTTTGAGAGTTATGTTGAACAATATGCTAACGATGATGAATTTAAGGAGATTTATGCAAAAATAACCCATGGTTCAAAAGTGAACAACTATTACTTGCAGGGGGAACTGTTGTATCACCTTGGTAAATTGTGCATACCCACATGGGAAAGGGTACATGTAATCCTGGAGGCCCACACCTCCCGTGTGTCTGGTCATTTTGGTGTTGAAAAAACTTTGTGTCATATACAAAGATTTTGCTTTTGGCCTCATATGAAGAACATTGTGACTCGCTATGTAAAGGGATGTGTGATGTGTTCTGTTTCAAAGCCCTCTAATAGAAAACTCGGGCTTTACACACCACTCCCTATTTCGAGTCATCCATGGAAAGTGTGTCGATGGATTTTGTAGGAGGTTTGCCTTTGTCTAGAAAAAGTCACAACTATTTGTATGTCATCATTGACCATTTTAGTAAGATGTGTATTTAATGCCTTGTAAAAAGCAGATCACTATAGAGTAGACTATGTATCTTTTCTTTCAGCATGTTTGGAACCATTTTGGGTTGCCCACATCAATTGTGTCAGATCGGGACTCTCGCTTTCTCGGAGAGTTTTGGACCAGCTTTTGGAAGATGATGGACACCAAGTTGAAAAGAAGCATGACATTTCATCCACAAACTAACGAATAGATAGAGGTTTTCAACCGCACCGTGGTACACTTGTTGCGAGGCTATTGTGGGAAACATCCTAAGTTATGGTATGAGCATCTTCCATATGTGCAGCATTCCTACAATTGAGCAGTGCACTCATCTACACATTGTTCACCATTTGAGACATGTTTTGGCTACCTACCCAAATATCCTTTTGATATGGCCTTTGGAAGGGAAGATGACTCCAGTGGATGTGATGATAGGGACAAAGCATAGTGGTTCATTCAGCGGATCTAGTTGATTCACCAAGCAGTACATGAGTAGTTGGAGAAAATTCAAGCCTGGTACAAGGCTCAACATGAAAAACACCGAGTCGACCATCAATTTCAAGTGGGCGACAAAGTGTGGCTCCATATTAGCAAGGACAAAATGAAGGGAGAAGGGAAGAAGTTGTGACCAATCTGATATGGTCTGTTAGGCCCCTATACTACTAGTGTAACCCCCTATTGTTATTAGTACAACCCCCTTATTATATTGATGTACCCATGTAGTGCCCACTATTGTTATTATTGTGCCCTTACATTATTATTGTTATGTCGGCTCTGCTTATGTTATGAGCCCTTAGACTCCTATATATAGAAAGGAGGTCTTTTCATTTGTATCATCCAAGAATTGTTCATTTATGTAATGTAAAGGAGGTTTCCCCCTCGAAGAGGCTGAATTCTAAGGCGTTGATCTATCTTTTATATCTTTTTTGAGCTGGTTTCATAACACTTGTATTTTGTAAAAGAAAGAAAAATGATTATTTATATTGTTGAGCTTGGGTTTCTTGTCCAAGAAGTTTGTTTTATAGGTCAAGCACTAATTGAAAGTGCTTCTAGGGTTGTCCTAGGTTAAGAAGTCAAATAGGGACATTGTCATAATATGAAGACCGCATTGAGCATCTTGTAAATTTTAAAAAGAATTATTTTTGTATTTTACTGAGTCTTCCAAGACCAAGTTGGCCTTCTAGCCTGTCAAGTCGAACTAGAAGTTGAAATTCGTACCCCTGGAAGACCTATATATAGGAGACAATTCAACCTCATTTTGACACATTCATTCCTGTCTCTCTTATGCGAAGGAAGAAGAAGAAAAGGGCAGTGAAGAAGGCAGAAGAGGGAGAAGAAGTGTTTTGGGTTCCTCTCTCTCTCTCTATCTCTCTCTCTTTATCTCCACACATGCGAAGAAGAGAGTTGAAATTCTGCAGCTTTTCGCTAAGGTTTCTGTTGCTTGGCTAGGGTTTCATTGTGAAGGTTTGATATGATTAAAAAGAGATGAAGGAAGGGCCAACAAAGTCCCCTTCTATATCCATAAGACAAATTAGGTAAAGCGAGGTAGTTGAAGGCAAAGAAGAAGCAGTTCTAGTCCACACGTGTGAGGTAACAAGTACTATTAGGGGGCCGAAGTTGCAGATCTACAGTTAGGGCCGAAAATTTGTGGCTGGAGGTCGAAGAAGTGTTGCCAGAAGAGATTTTTCTAGGTTTCGAAAGAAGTAAAGCAAGCTTCACATTATTGAGAAGTTGATCTTGGTCTTGTAAGGGCTTCAGAGTTGGTCAAAGGTCTTCGTATTCGTCAATAAAGATTCTATAAGAAGAGATTGAAGGGTTTTCCTCTTAAGAGGAGAGGTTTTTCCCTAGCTTGGAGCTTACATCTCGTGTACTTGTATCTTGCTGATCTTCTTGTTTTGGTAGTTGTTTGATGATTGAAGAACACACTATAATAAAAATAAGAAAAATATAACCTTAATAAGTAAAAATACATCACAAGCAGTTATCATAGTTAGAAGAATCATTAATGTCATCATGCCCTAGATTCTTCAACAAAATATTTCCCTGCATAATTTATTTGAAAACATACTAAAATTGTCTTAAAAAAATTGACCGTACTTTCTATTCAAATTTTCCACACATTTTCCTTTAATGTTTTCCTTAAAAAACAAAATAAATCTTTTACTTGAATTTTGTAACATTAACTAGGTAATTAGTTAATTTTTATAATTTGTATTTTATTTTTTATCCCATATTTAACAAAAGTTAATCTAATCCTATAATATTAACTATATATTATTTTTACGTAATTTTAATTTTAATTCCACATTCAAGAAATGACAAAGTAATCTCACCATCTTCACTATATAATAAATTCCATTTCTTTCTATTCCTCACATCACATCAAATTTTCTCTAGAATTTGTTGAAAAGCTTGGAGCAATTTTTTTAATATCATATTTTAGGGGGAAAACTACATATAAACGTCACATTTTTTACATCTTTATAGGGAAAAAAATCATATTTGTAGGATTTTTAGGGAAAAAATAAAGAAAAATCATATTTTTTTGGGCTTTGAAATGTAAAATCAAGTTTTCAATTTTTCTTTTGTCTGTGGAAGGGTAGTAGGTCAATTCATTGTTTCAAAATTTATGAAATCTTTGAAATGTTGTATTAAAATATTAAAAAAAACTGTTAATTGGCACCAACACAACGCTCCTCTGTTAGCTACCAGCGACATTCAACATCGATTGCGTTATGGTTTAGTATATATATATATATTATATATATATATATAATATATATATAATATATATAAGATATATATATAATTTTGTTATTTAAAATTTGTTTAAATTTTAATATTTTATTTGTTAGTTTAAACGTTTAATAACTTTTCAATATTTATATTTTTAATTTTTGTGAGTATGATTTCGACAAAATCACATAGAAAATCATTTGTCGACGCGTTTTGAACCAACTAGTGTGGTTCATCGTCAGGACAAGTTGAAGATCAAATCTTGGCGATAAGTTAAATAGGGAATGAAGGTCCTTCCAACAACTATATTTGACTTGGAAACGGATAAAAAAAGATTTCTAACGGCTAGATTTGACTAGGACCCAGGTGGGAGGGGTCAAGGTTGTTAATTTTTTTTTAAATAAATCATTAAAAAATCTATATTATTAATTATAATTAAATTATATTATTATTCTTATAATTAGTATCAATATTAGGGAATAATTCTATTAAGAATAATATACTAATATTAAAATAATTTTTATTATTAGGGTAAATCCAACCAATATTTAAAGAGACCATTGTTTTATAAAGATGTTAATATTATCATTCTTAACTAAATAAATATTATTACTATTATTAATAATAGTCTAGGGTAAAAAATAGTAGTAATATTATTATTATTAACTCCAAATTAATATTACTAATAATACTGTAATATTAATACTAGCCTAGGGTAAGTAATCCAATATTACTAATTTATAATGTGAATAATTCTATTAAAAGAATATTATTATTATTATTATCTATTGTTACTATTTTTATTATTTATAATTGTTAATGATAATAGGGATATTGTTATAACTTTTATTATTAGGGTAAATTCATTTCTAAAAAATAAAAGTGACTTAATGTTAAAAATATATCAATAAGATAATACTAATAATATAATGGTCTAGGGTAAAAAACTCTTTTATTAATAATTATAAAATTAAAGAGTAAATAAATACAATTAAAACCTGATCCAGAGAAGATATAAGATAACAAAGGACAAAGGAAAGCTAAAGGAACCAAAAGGCCAAGGAAAGGAAAAACGATGAACAAGATGAAGAGGCTAGGAAGAAAGGGCTGGGATCTAGCAACTACTAATCTTCCATCCGTCATCCCTATTGAGATTATTAGGCATTTTCTCGATTTCAAGGGCTTCCCTAAATTTTCTCGATTCTTTTTTTATCTGTAGCCAAGTCAAATATAGTTGTTGGAAGCACCTACATTCCCTATTTAACTTATCACTCAGATTTGATCTTCAACTTGTTCTGACGATGAACCACACCAGTTGGTTCGAAATGCGTCGACAAATGATTTTATATGTGATTTTTCCGAAATCATTCTCACAAACATGTTATGGATCACAGAAGTCTCAACTCTATAATAATTTTTAATTTTTGTTATTGATTTTTTTTAATTGTTTAATTTTTATAGTTGCCATAAGGATGTTTTTGTTTTTGTTGTTGTTGTTGTTGTTGTTGTTGTTTTTTTTTTTTTTTTTTTTTTTTTTTTTTTTTTTTTTTTTTTTTTTTTTTTTTTTTTTCACCTGGAAAATTATTTCTTTGTTATCCATTATGAATAAAAAAAGTACAATTTTCTATTGTGGGAGACTAGAATTTGTCCCCATTTTAGTGGATCACATAACAATTATGTTTATCATCTCATTCACCCTATTAGAGGGTTTATAATTCTTTAATTTACTGATTTAGACTTCTATAATTATGGTTGTAAGTGCATAAATAATATGGGTGGTAACCCTATATCATTCATGCTTACATCAATAAATAAAAAAGTTGTTTGCCTATAATCTGTAAAATTTACAGGAATAATATGCTTGTTTATTAATTTGTTGGAGTCTTATTTCTATATTTTGTATAATTTGTGAGGGCGCTTGCAGATCTCCTTAAATTTGTATCTACTTCTACTCCTGTTGAAACACTGAAAGACAGTTCAGTTGTGTTAGAGAAGTGTTGATTTTATTTATAATCTAACAACCAGACAGTTCTTCAATTATAATGTGTCTTGGCCCCAATGTTAGTGCTCTTTTTGATACTCTATTTGCACAATTGTTGTATTCTCTATAGATATGTTGGAATTTGATATCTTGGAAGTGACCTTTGATTTCTCCAATTCGAAATTCAATACCTCTAGCTTTGTTGCACTTGAAAGCCAATCTGTAACCCATTTTGAATCCTCCAAGATCATGATATTTCTTATTTTTCTATGCTTTGCAATAGTCATAAGGGTCCAAGCAACAATGAGCTCTGTTTTGGTATTAGTGTCAAGACCAATACCAATTTTATATTGAATAGATCTGTAATTGGAAAGTTTTATCAACCCCACTCCAATTTTCTTGGGCAGCCCCATTGAAAAATCAAATAGGAACATTTGATGGGATATCTTGGGTAGGTTACATTGTAATCATTTCATAGTCAAAATGCTTTGACTTTCAATTAGTTCTGATAATTTAAAAAATATTTTATAACGCCTATTAAATTTTTGAAAAAAATAACTATTAAATTGAATATTTGAACATAAAAAATAAATTGAATTCTTGAAATTTGAATTTCTATTTTTTTATGGTTTGTTATAGGTGAAATTGACTTAATTTTATGGGTTATAAATAGAATTTGTTAGAAATAAAATTATTTTAAAAAATAAAAAATTAAAAAAATTTCCATACGCCACCAAATGTCATTATAGTACACACATCAAATCTCAATATTTATGAAAAATGGTACACACATGGAATCTCAATATTTATGAAATTTTCATTATTTCAAAAAAAAAATCTTATATGCCACCAAGTGTCATAATAGTAGACACATCAAATCTCAATATTTATGAAAATTTCATTTTTAAATAAGTGTGTCAAACTCCTGTTTAAATTTTAATTAATGTATAACTTTTGAAAATAATTTACAAAGTTTGCTCAAGTTTTTGAAATTTTTTAACAATCACATTTTATTTTATGGTCTTTATTTGGTGGTTTAATATATATATATATTATATGTTGTGTGTGTGTGTGTGTGTGTGTGGTGTGTGGTGTGGTGTGATGTGTGAAATTACTTTTTATATGATTTCACTTTTATATATAATATTAACATTATATAATCTACTGAATATAAGAAAAACATCTAAAATTATTATGTCACTATTTAAATAAAATATTTCTAATTTATAATGATTTTTTTTAGCAATTTTTTTTAAGCCTTACTACTAGAACTCCAATGCTATTGCAATAACTACAAAAAAATCAAACAAACACATTTGTGATTTTCTATCACTTCATATATCAGTATAAAAATATTTTGAAAACACAATTTAAATTCTTCCTCTAAACTCTTGTTCCAAGCAATTTTTTTTAAGCCTTACTACTAGAACTCCAATGCTATTGCAATAACTACAAAAAAATCAAACAAACACATTTGTGATTTTCTATCACTTCATATATCAGTATAAAAATATTTTTGAAAACACAATTTAAATTCTTCCTCTAAACTCTTGTTCCATTTGAATCCCTTCATACATTAATACAACTTGTTTAGATAGATGATCAATATATATATATATATATATATATATATATATATATATATATATATATATATATATATATATATATATATATAATATATATATATATTATATATATATATATTATATATATATATATATAATTATCAAAATTGTTTTTTACCTCCATAAATTGATTTCTAATTGGAACTCATATTCAAGTCTCAATTTTACATGTATTGTCTAGTATTGTCATGGAAATTAGAGTAGGCTGAAATTTTTGAGTATCTTTGGGCTTGTTTGCTTATCTTTTGGTTGGTTATTTTCACTGGGTTTGAGACGTGATCTAAAGCATAATTTCTAAGGCTAATTCTGTGTTATTTGAGGCTAGGTTAATGGCCTGTTCTATGGCTTAATTTGCATCAATTATGAGGCCTAATTTCGGCCTTCTTCAGGCTATGTGTGAGGACATAGTCACATTGTTTAGAGGCCGAATTTCGGCCCCCTCTTCAGGCCACTTTTTGTTGGACACCTAATCCTAAAGGGTTAGCGTGGAAGCCGAATGGACAAAGCAGTCCAAGAGACCTTGGGATGTGAATCCCAACGGTCACCATATTGTACTATAAATGTACATCTATTGTTAATAAAATATGTATCGCATGCTTTATCTTTCTCATATGTTCTCGCTCATTCATTCTGGAGTTACCCTGGCCTGACATGGTATCAGAGCACAGGTCCCAGTAATAGTTGTAACTCCTACCTGAGAGCTGCTCAGTCTCTGACATCCCTGAAATCGCTGAAGACTGCCGCTGCCTGAACACTGCCGCTGCCTGCAAACGCCTGGAATTTCAATACATCGAAACGCCTGAAATTGGTAACCGTTTCATGTTTAATTTTGGTTCGCTGCCTGTATTATTTCCGCTGCCTGGAACGCTGCCTGTATATGAAATGATGTTTAAATCACCTGGTCCGCTGCCTGTTGAGTTTGTCAAGCATCCTATGCCTGGGAACATTGAGCCTCTTTAAACGTTTCTTCAATTCATGCGCCATGATGTCTCTGCTATCCTGGTATCCATGATGTCTCTGCTATCCGCTCAGTAGTTGCAGTCATTTTTCTTTGTTTCGACATGGCCTTAATATGTGAAGATGCCGTGGTCTCACTCTATTTGGATGCCGTCTGAAACTCCAACAACGGAACCGTATATGGTTGGGAAAAAATCCTTTGATATGTGGGTCATTCAAAAGCCGCATCGCAACACTAATTCTTGTTCGATAATTCTTGTACAGACCCGGGTTCGTTTCCCCGCTGGTGCAATAACAAATTTTTTTTTTTGTTGCGACAGTCAAAACATTTGCTATCAGTGAAACGGAATGAAACGAAATTTTGCTGTTAAGAGTGCGGTTTGAACACACGCCCTATCGAACCAGAACCCTAATCTGGAGCCCTATCTAACTATGAATTTCGTATCATAGTTGCTGTTGGGGAGGGCCGTAAGGGAACAATAATACGTTTTGTTTAAATCTGGTGTTTTCGATGCTTTTCTGTCTAGGATACTTGTCACAGTGTGCGTGCGGATTGAGACTATCTAGCAGAATTTTAAATGATATATATGGTGATTTTTAAGCTGAGATATATATATGGTGAGCAGTCATACAATGTTTTGAGTTTAATTCAGCCGTGTGGAGCATTATTGGATTTATTACGAGAAGGGCTTTGCACTTGTGCGTTTTCTCTTTCAAGATTGGTGTATGAAGAATGTTATTGGTGACCTTGAGTAATTCTTCATAGATTCAATGGTTGGACCTTCCAAACAACTACAAAGTTCTGAAGCCTGTGAACAATTGGAGCAGCACCTAAATGGTCATAAATCACATCCTCTGCCGTAGATTTTCTGTGATAATTTGTTTTGATTAGCTGTGAGTGATTTGTGAGCTGGAGACTGTCTCCATGCTGCGACTGTTTGATCTATTGGAGATTGCCAGTGTGTTTTGACAACGATGCTGCAATTGTGCATTGTTTTCTTCGTGTTGAGGAATCACTTGTACGCAGGCATACTGTTGACCAAGAGTTGACCACAACAATGTCGTTGTTGTTTGCTACGGGATCCAATCGTGGACCGATCAGGAGAGTCTATCTGCGTGGGCTGAGTTAACTTGTGCATTAAGACAACAGTGTGTGGAGCCAACAACGCTTAGAAAAAAGAACCATCATTAGAACCTGCGTGGAGGAACCTGCATAAAAAAAAAATTGTGCGTAGAACCGAAATGCTTTAATATCTCCAACGAATGTTTAAGCCTATGCAGTACTCCATATCCCGCAGATTATGAAATTTGGTTAAAAAAAAGGTTAAGCAGAGCACTGCCTGGCAATGGTCATGGAAAGATGATTGACTATAGTGCTGCTTCAGTGAGGAGTGACGATGTAGCGGAATCATCAGGGACCTCTGCAGCATCTTTGGCCTGAAGCCATACATAATTTTAATTTATTATTGATTAGCTGTAACTATGTTGGATCCTACAGCTCGACTTTAAAGACAAGTTTGTGGCATATATCATGCATTTGGAAATATTTGCTCCATGTATCTGAACTGGTTTTCAGGCCATTTTTTCAGGCCATTTTCCAATTTTTTATTTTAAACAGTTTGATACCAAGGCTTAATCCCGAGGCAGAATTCATTGGTCAGCGATGCTATTGAATCATTTATTCATGCTGATGATGCTACACAGTTCCAGAAGCTAGAATTTCCTTTCATTGATACTGTATTCACAAACTGCCTCTGCCCACACCAAATCCAACGAGAAGAAAAGTTTTACTGGTAAACTTTAAAGTATATAAGAACAGTCATTCTCAGATTTTTTCTTGCATTAAACAACAGTATATGAAGGTATATTGAGAGCCTACATACTTGAAGATTTTTGAAGACAAAGTGGTATACAAATCAATTTTTTGCAGTGATATTATTGTGAAATGGATAGAATGGGTATTGTATTAGAATTATTGAATACTCTAATATACTCTACCATGGACAATACAATTATGATTGATAAATCCATTGTTGCAGACATTCAAATCTGTTTGAAAAATGTACAAGAAAACATTGAATTCTTGCAGTTGGAATCTCAGCTTCAGCAAGAAGAACTACAGCAATGGAGTCATCTTTCTGAACCTGTTTCTGTTCAGAACTACATGCAGATGCAGAAGTTCAGTCTGCACCTCCCAAGCCCATCATCAGACCTTGGGAACAGCTTGTCCACAACAAGCACAGAACCGGTCTTGGATATGACAAGGACTTGTCCTTTCGTATTCCAGACTACTCAAATCCCATTCAGTTTCAGAGTGCTGGTTTCATTAATGACAGTTCACCTGCTCCTAATGACAGTTCAGTGTCAGCTGTTCCAGACTCTGCCCCTCTTCCACAGCAGCAACAACAACAATAGATCGTGAAATGCCAACACTGTGATCGAGTTGGCCATCTGAAAGATCACTGTTT
>APFE030571156.1:113203-124028 GCA_000404065.3 Pinus taeda
TGGTCATCCTTAAACCATCACAGGTTGAGACTTCCCTTTTCAGGTTGAAGTTTTACCTTTTATGTGGGGTGAGGCCTCCCTTTTACGGTTGAAGGTTTCCCTCTTTAAAACAAGGATCACTTCCTCTAGCAGAAGACTTACAGCTTCTTGCCAGTTTTGGAAGAGTTCCGGGAACTGCACTAAGCGTTCCAGTGTTGGTGGCTATCCTTAAACCACCGCCCTTTTTTACCAACATTTCATAGAGCACATTCAGCCTAGTGCTGCCATGCGTTATTGCACATTTTGTATTACAGCTCTTTTCTTGGACTCATACATAACCCTTCGGATTAAGGGGGGGAATGTTGGACACCTAATCCTAAAGGGTTAGCGTGGAAGCCGAATGGACAAAGCAGTCCAAGAGACCTTGGGATGTGAATCCCAACGGTCACCATATTGTACTATAAATGTACATCTATTGTTAATAAAATATGTATCGCATGCTTTATCTTTCTCATATGTTCTCGCTCATTCATTCTGGAGTTACCCTAGCCTGACACTTTCTGAGTCCAATTGAGTTATTTGAGGCTGATTCCGAGTCATTTCACAACATATTTTCGACCATGTTCTAGGCATTTACAAGGCAAGTTTGTGTGGTTCCTAAGGCTTGGATTAGGGCATTTTCATCTGACATTTCAAGTTTGTTTTGGCCAAATATAAGGGTAGTAGATAGGCTCTTGTTAGGGCCACTAACAAGGGCCCAATTAAGCCACTAACAACTTTGTTGGTGCAAGGCTGAATATTTCGTTGAGAAAGGGCTAGTTTTTGGACCAAATCAAACACTTTATTGTTTGTTGGAAAGAGGCAAATTAAGGATGTAATTTGTGAAAATCAAGGGGCTATGATAGGACTTGCTATTTGGACAAATTAAGGTCAAAACTAAATCCCATTTGAAATGCAGAATAAGTTCAATTTAAGGCATGTTCATATAGCTGAGTGTGAAGGTCATACTGGCCAAATTTCAAGGACAATATAGAGGCTAATCTAGATTGAATGTTGAGCTTAGATAATGGTACCAGACCTGTTTTGTATATCATGTTGAAATAAACTACATTTAAGGTATGAATTTCTCTTTTGGTTCTATTATATAAATTGACAATCACTAGCACAAAGATATATGAAGTTATAGCCAGATCAGATTATCAAAGTACAAGAAGAAAATTGTTTATCAGTAGGGGTAGAAGTGAAGTGTTTCGATAGTGATCAAATTCTATTATAAGTGGGTCATTGCCCCTAGTATGGGAGCCCACACTTATTTTTCTATCTTTTATCTTAAGGGTGGTAGGGTAGTGCAAGGCGGAGATTGAAGTATCTTTCAGGTTGGAGCTTGAGAACACTTCATAGTGGTAGGGTGGTGCGAGGCCAAGTTAGAGCTGGCAAGGTGTTGGAGCTAATAAAACTAGGGAGTTGAAACATCCTTCCAGTCGGAGCTTGTAAAAATAGAGTGTTGGAGCATCCTTTCAGGAGTTGGAGCTTCATGATAAACATAATGATTTTCTAATAGAGTACTAGGAGTTGGAGTTGATAAATTATTGTACTCATCAACTATATTAGAAAGCATTCGATGATTTTTCTCTTGCAAAGGTTTCCACCTAAAACTTTCATGTGTACTGTTCATGTGTTGTGATGTTGATTTTTATGTTTTGATTTGATGTTATTGATATAATGCCTAGAAAGTTAAAAGTAACTAATTGAAGTGAAATGCTGATTCACCCACCTCAATATTTCCAACAATTGGTATTAGAGCAGTTTCCTTCACAAACAGTTTAACCATTGGAAGAGAGATCATGAATTGCGCCAAGATTGGAACTCCACTGTTTAATGGACATAATTATGCATTTTGGAGTGTAAGTATGAAAGCATATTCACAAGATCAAGCATTTGATGTCTAACAGAGCGGTAAGTGGGTACATTGAACCGCATGCTCCTCCAACAAATGAAGCTGGTAAGAAACTTTATGAAAGGAATGCAAAAGCTAGGAATGTCATTTTAAGTGGCCTACCAGGTTCAATTTTCACTTTGTAAAATAGCTTTGGGACAAGATTCAAAGCATATATAAAGGAGATAAAAAAGATAAAGCAACCAAATTTCAAAATTTCAGAGGGCAATTTGAGCAACTGAAAATGAGGTAAGACGAAAATATTGCAACCTAATTTCTCCGTCTAGATGAAATAATGAACACCATTGAAGGATTGGGAGAAAAAATGGAGAATAAAGTGGTTGTTTGAAAGGTTGTAAGATCTCTTCCGTTGAGATTTGATTCTAAGGTCTCAGATCTAGAAGACAAATCATATCTTGCCACATTAAACATGGATGAGCTACATGGTATACTTATAACGTATGAGATGAAAACAAAACAAGAAAATCCATCTAAAAGAGAATCAACTTTCAAGGCATCTAAGAAAACAAGGAAGAACAAGCAACAATTAGGGCCAAGTTCTAGTTGTAGCTTTAGCAAGGCTTCAGATGAAGAATTAACAAACTTGGTGAGGAAGCTAAAGAAAGGAACTGAAAAGCACAAAGGTAAACTTTCGTTGAAATGTTTTAATTGTGGTAGAATTGGTCATTTTGCTTCAAAATGTCCATATTCAAAGTATTCTGACAATGATGAAGAAGAAGAGGCTCCTAAAAAAAAAATCAGAAAAGGAACTAGAAGCAAGGTAAAAGAAAAATCTTCAAGAAATGTCTCTATTCAAAATAAGACAACTCCTCATCTGATGATGAAAGTGATAACAATAATGAATTAGAAAGAGTGTTATTCATGGAATTGGAGGATAACAATGAAGAAGTAGAAGGAGAAGTAGACCTAGAGAGAGAATTGGTTAATGCTTTATGTTGAAGAAAATATAACTACGTTTGGTCTTCATAAATGTAATTTTGATCTTTGTACATGTGAAGAAAAAGATTTTTTATTTATTTATTTATTTTAATTTTATTTTATTTTTTATTTTAATTTTATTTATTTTTTATTTTTTTTAATTTTTAATTTTTTTAATTTTTATTTATAACAATGAGTTTCTTGCTCATTGATTAGGTCAAGCACATATTTAAGTGCTTCTAGGAAGTCAAAGAGTCAATGTATTTTAAAGATCCTTATGGGCTTGCTACACTATGTAATAATATGTATTAGAGTTATAAGAAGACCTCCAAGCAAAGTCACAAGTCTCTGATAAGTGTTGGCACCATCAAAAGGAGAAATCCGAATTATATAGAGCAAGTCATCTTCAAGTCTTCATGCCAGCCTCACGTCGGCCTAAAAGAAGGAGACAAACTCCTATATAGGGAGCCATTTGACCTCCTCAAAGTATTATCATCTCATCTATGAAATCAGCGAGAAGGAGGACGAGCAAAGGGTACAAAGAAGTCAAGGAAAGAGGTCTCCAAGTGCAGTGAAGAAGGAAGGAAGTAAAGCGAGTTTTTTTGAAATTGTTCTAGGGCTAATTACAGTCACACGTGAGGAGGCAAGAAGGCTATTCTGCTGTCATATCAAGCTCCCCTATTGTACTCATAAAGGAGAAGTGTTTGGGCTAGAAAAGAGTGCTTATAAGGCCTCTCATTCAAGCGATAAAGAAGGCTACACAAGCGAAGGAAGAAGAAGGAATCTAACAAAGTTTTTGTGAAGGTATCCCCTCACACATGTGAAGAATTAGGGATGTATTACTGTTGCTCTAAGTATTCAATCTTCGTGAAGAAAATAAGGCTTGGTTGGGAGGTGACAAGTATATCTTCTTAAGTTAGAAAGGCTCCATCTCAAGCGAAGGAAGAAAAATGACAAGGATCACTCTAGGGCATAACATCTAGGGTTTCTACAGTTGCCAAAAGAAGAAGAACAAATTGCCGAAAGGAGGAAGACGAAGTGCTAGAAGAGGGAGGGCGAAGTGTTGCAAGATGAAGTACTGGAAGAGGGAGGATGAAGTGTTGCAAGATGAAGTGTCGAAAGAGGGAGGACGAAGTGTTGCAAGATGAAGTGATCTTGAAAGGGCTTGACTTGTGCTTGGAGGATCTTCTTGTCAAGGGTCTAGGGTTTGGCATTGATCAATAGAAGCTTCAATAAGAGAAATTTATGAAAGGGTTTCCCTCTCTAAGAGAGAGAGGTTTTGCCCTGATAGAGAGCCAACATCTTGTGTTCTTGTTTCTTGTGTTTTGGTAGAAGTTTGATGAAGTAAACACACACACTAATAATAATAAGAAGAAGTTCATGCTTACAAAGATAAATGAGAAAAGTGCTTCACAAATTGTTATCAAGTCTAGAAGAATCTTACTATACATAACTGCCTTTGATTCTTCAACATGGTATTAGAGCTAAGGTGACACATTAAGGTGCAAAAATTTCTAAGTTTACACATCAGAAATTCTACTGCAATCACTAGTTTACCATCTCTTACTTTTTTTTACATTGAACAGGTTATTTATTTAATTAAATAGCGATAAAACACTATTGCAGACTACACATATATACAAATCATGAACTTAAGTGAATTGAGACAAATACAAAAGGGAAACCATTATTTTTAGATAATCGTCGCTAGAAAAACCCAATTCAGGAAAACCAGTGCAACATATAGAGGGTTTGTATTATTAAGCATATTTTTGAATACAACTAGGGTGCCAAATCTGGCTCACCCAACAGAGAATAAACCCAGCCAACACCTGGATGAACAAACCCTATAGGTGACTGCACTGTTACCAATGCTGGGCAGCGATGGCTGCTCCAAGCTCTGCGTCGGAATTGCGTCACCTCCTCTAGGAACTGTGTCACTATGTCACTGAGACCCCTTAGCCTCCACTGCGTTAGTGCATCATTGCGTCATTGCAACACTGAGACCCCTTAGCCTCCACTGCATCACTTTGACACTGTGTCGGAGCTCTCCCTCTGCGCTATATCTCTTGGTGCTGCTCTACCTCTCTACTATGTATTCTTGGCCTTGAACTGAAGTGCCTCTACCAAACTACCCCTCTCACTGCAACATATCACTTGTTCAATTTTCTCAGCAAACCATGCCCCAGAAAAATTGAACTCTTTGATTTCTCAAGTGTATCTCCAACTCACCCTCAATCCTCCTCTTATACTTTTCTTGTTGATGAATCAATGGTTGAGATTAAGTCCCTAATCAATGGTTGAGACTAAGTCCCTCCTCTCATACTTGAACCTCTCCACTTAGAAGTTTCTCACCCATATTCTTATTGATACCCATTAATATTTTTATTTTCCTAAGTTTAGACTTGGAACCCATTAAAAATATTATTATTTTAATAACTCCTCATCCGAATGGAATTTCTTGAAACGATTTCTGGGTTTTGGAGATATAAGGTGTTCTAGCCCCTCCATAAAATTATGGAGCAAGAGCAAATCCAATGCTACCCAAAATCAACACTCTCGTTTAACACGGAATGTGCTCTAGTAATACTTCCTTATAGAAGCATTATATTGATCTACTGCATCGGTCGTCTGTGATGTTGATGCTTAGTTTGATGCCCTTCATCCATTGCAATGCTGCTTCTTGTACTGTTGCCCATGACTCTGCCACTGCCACTGCTACATATGTACTACAACTTCCTCTCAAAATGTTTCCTCATGATGCCCATAACAGTGCCACTGCTACCTGCAACTCAATTACTGAGAAGTAAGTAACTGAAACTTCATCCAAAAATTGACGTGATAGTCAGTTTGGATGCCTCATGATGCTGAAGCTACCTCTATTTCTAATCTGTGCTCCCTCTTTGTTGCTACTATGTTCCTGCAAATTGATCTGTGCCTCTTTCACTACTACAAAATCCACTACGCTGCCTCAAACTTTGGCACTCTAGCTCTGCCACTGTCGCTCCATCACACCTTGCTCCAACCGACACCCGTCATTTTGTTATTGTTGTTAAGGGCTCCCGTAGCCATATGTGATGCAAGAGTTTGGGTACCTCAAGGATCCTACCCCCATGTAGTCCTCTCCACTACAACTCTATGTCGTCCCACCTCTTCTCCAGAGGCACATGAGCACTGATGGCACAATCACCATCCTTGCCTTCCCTGTCAGCTTTCGCTGGAGTAGCCTTCAAGTCAGAAGCCTCCTCCTTGCCCTTCTTTCGGGGGGCACTGAGTGGAAAATGTCCAAGTTCCCCACATTGGAAGCATGTTACCTTGGTTATGTTCTTCTTTCTCTTTTGCCACCCTTGCTGTCCCGATAATGCAAGAGTTGCATCCTCCTCCTCCTCCTTCTTGACTAGGGCTCCTTTGCCGCTACTCCCTGCCTTGGTCAACCTCCTGATCTCTTCTTGTCGAAGATTTTCCCACATCTCCTCCCAACTGAGGAGAGTCACTCTGCCCAAGATACTTTAAACAAAATATCTCCCAGTCCTCGGTGACTGCACTCAGGGCAGTCCTGACCATGAACTCAGGATTTGGTGTAGACCCCACGGAAGTCAACTAGTTGCGAATCCCCTACAACATGAGGAGGAATGTATCAATCTCTTCTCCCTTCTACATCTGGTACTATCTCATCTGATTTTCTAATAGCATCTTCCGCTAGATGGAAGTTCCCTGGTACAAGGTGGTCAACGTCTCCCACATCTCCCTTGCCATTTCCTCCTCAGCAATGTGTGGTACTACATGATCATTGACCCCGCCTAGGATCATGTACTTGGCCTTCGCTTGGGCCTCCTCATACTTTAACATATCAACATAAACCGGAACAACAACTACTCTCAAGGCATAGTCCTTGATGCGATGTTTATCTAGGATTTCCAGGATCCTGGCCTTCCAAATGATGAAATTGGATGCTCCATCCAATCTGTCCTGATCCCTCAATCCATTCACTGCCATCTCTGCTAAAAAATAGGACTGGTTCTCTTCTCCCTCTCCTACTGCCAATCTAGCAAGACTTGGATCTGGATTTCCTTGGTGCAAGAAACCCTCTAAGGAATAATCTCCTCTACACTCCCTCTTAGTCCTGATTTCCTTCACGGAAATCCTCCAACCAAATGTCGGATCACTCCTCTCCAATCATCCTTTTCTGCTGCAACCCGGATCTAGATTTTTTGTCTAGAACTCTGTCAAGGCAGTGACTCCCTCTACCTCGCCTTGTCTCCATAGACACTATTTTGCACCAATAGAAACAATGTCCCACCAGCTCCTCAGATCGAATCTATTCCTCCAACCCCGACAACTCACTGATTCGAACCTCTCAGGCTCCGTGCTGGCTCAGAGAGCAGACGTAGTCACTGCGTGGGCTCCTCTCTGGCTCTACATCACCCTATGCAGGTTCAAAATGCTGACATAGGCACTGCATGAGCTTCTGCGTCACTCCTTTGGCTCTGCGTCACTCCTGCACCTGCTCCTCTGCCTTTGAAACAATATGGTCACTCAGGACAACTACTACTCTGCAAAAAATTCTCTGGATTCCTTGGTTGGTGTCTTTAGTCTCCTATGATCTGCAATGCTCTGATACCATGTGAAATTTTTTGAATTTAAACATAAGAAATCCTACTGCAATCACTAGATTATCATCTCCTACTTGTTTTTACATTCAACAAGTTATTTAATTATTTAAATAGCGATGAAAACACTATTGCAGACTACACATACATACAGATCATGGAATGAAATGAAATGAGACAAATACACAAGGGACACCGTTAGTTTTGGAAAATCATCCCAGGAAAAACCCAATTCAGGAAAATGATGCAAAATATAGAGGGTTTTTATTATTATGCAGATTTATGAATACAACTAGGGTGCCAAATCCGGCTCACCCAACAGAGAATAAACACAGCCAACACTTGGATGAACAAACCCCACAGGTGACTACGTTGTTCCTAGTGCTGGGCAGTGATGGCTGCTCCAAACTCTGCGCTGGAACTGTGTCACCTCCTCTAGGAGCTGAGACCCCTTAGCCTCCACTGCATCACTACATCACTGTGACACCGAGATCCCTTAGCCTCCACTGCGTCACTGCGACACTGCGTTGGAGCTCTCCCTCTATGCTGTCTCTCCTGGTGCTACTCTACCTCTTTGCTATGTATTCTCAGCCTTGGACTAAATTCCCTCTACCAAACTGTCCCTCTCACTGCAACATATCACTTGTTCGATTTTCTCAGCAAACCACGCCCTAGAAAAATAGAACTCTCTGATCTCTCAAGTGTATCACCAACTGACCCTCAAACCTCCTCTTATACTTTTCTTGTTGATGAATCAATGGTAGAGATTAAGTCCCTAATCAATGACTAAGATTAAAACAGAATTTATCCTCGTCACTTAGAAGTTTCTCACCCATATTCTTATTAATACCCATTAATATTTTTATTTTCCTAAGTTTAGACTTAGGAACACATTAAAAATATTAATTATTTTAATAACTCCTCATCTGAGAGGAATTTCTTGAAACGATTTCTGGGTTTTGGATATCTCATGTGTTCTAGCGCCTCCAAAAACTTTTGGAGCTAGAGCACATCTAATGCTACCCAAAATCAATGTAAGGAAAGGACATTTCAAGAACACTCATAAGGTGACTCATCAAGGAAGAACATCTCAAGGACAACTACAAGGTTGAATCATCAAGTCAAGAAGTATCAATCACATCAAGAACAAGAAAGGACTACAATAAGACTACAAAGAAAGAGAAGAAGCCTTTTGTATAAAGGCACCTACAAGAAGAGCAAATCAAAGAGGGACCTACATCAAGCTACACCATCTTCAAAAAGGAAAAGCACTACAAGCCAAGTCATCAAGCAAATCTCATTATCAAACAAGTCCATTTGAAGAAAGAAACTTGAAGAACATCAAGATCTAAGGAAGGCAAGCCATCAAGTCTTCATGAAGAAAGCAATTCCAGTACATCTCAAAGTCTATCAAGAAAGTATATGTCCCCTTCTGAATATACCTCAATGTCTTTTTGCAAAGAAAGCAACAAATTGGCTGGGACCACTAACTTCCTTGCATGGAAGAAGAGGACTGATTTACTTCTCAAAGAGAATGAACTTCTAGATCACATCAAATGGAATATCACTATCCCTGTGAAGGAACAAACTCAAGCCTTATCCAGGTACAATAAGGATGAGGAAAGAGCTCAAAGGATTCTAATAGAATCCATCAAAAACTCTTTCATTCCTTATTTTTCCAAATTTGAAAGATAAAAGGAAATCTATGACAAGCTAATAGAGCTATTCTAGGTAAGCACAACTAGAGAAGTGATATGTCTACGAAATGATTTGTACAAGATGAAGATATCAAAGGAAGGAATATCTCCATACTTCGTGAAGATCTCTGAGATGAGGGATCAAATTCAAGAGCTGGGAGAAGTCATGTATGACAGAAAAATGACAACCATAGTATTCGATGTTCTACCTGAGGATTGGGGCAACTTCACATCAAGCATATATGCCAAGAAGGAAGCTACCCCACTAAATGAATTTTGGTCTCTATGCAAGATAGAGGAAACTAGACTCAAAGCAAAAGATGATGTGGGATCAAAGGAGCAAGCATTTGCAACCATGGCAAAGAGAAAGGGAAAACTTGGCAAATTTGGTCCACAAAGAACAAACAATAGAGATATGTCCAAAGTCTAATGCTTTGGATGCCAAGAATATGGACACTACAAAAGGAATTGTCCTAAACTTAAGAGGGACAACAACAACAAAAGAAAAAGGGAAGAAGCTCATATAGCTCAAGAGGTGAAAGAAGAAGACAAGAAGCAGAAGAAGGAAGATCCTCCAGATCTCTACTATGACTAAGTCTACTTCTTTACTTAAAATCTTCTTTCAAAGTTTTGAGTAGTATAGGGGCATGTAGAAATAGAACAAAATGCATGGTTAGAAATATATTCTAGAATGTAGGAGCATGGTGTACATATAGCCCAAAATATTCATGTAGAAGGAGCATACCTATTATAGGACATCATCCATGATAAAAGAATAATTGATCATAATTAAAAATCATGGAAGGCCTCCATCATCAAAAGGAAGAAACATTTGCATGATGAGAGTCTTCAAGATCCTTTGACAATAATCTTCAAAAGAAGGTTCATAAATAAGAGCAGATGTATCAATGGGAATTCCATTCATGGAATACAAGGAAGGATGATACGCAGACAAGAAAAGATGAAGCAAGAAAGGCTACACCAATAAAAAGGGATCATCAAATGAAGTCGAGATTATAAAGGAAAAATCTAGATGAGGTATGTATGCATCAACGTTTAGGTCATGTCATCATATATGTCATTGGGTCATGGGTATAGTTATAAAAACATGATCAAGTACGCAATGATCTCTTTCATTGAAGACATAGTCAAGAGCATGTACTACATCTAATAAAGGTCAATAAAAAGAAATGCTCACATAAGGAGTATAATGTTTTTGACTAGTCCAAGAAGCAAGTGAAGAAGAAATGTTGACTAGTCCAAGAAGCAAGTGAAGAAGAAATGTTGACTAGTCTAAGACGTAGGTAATGAAGACAATTCTCTCATGAGGAAGTATAAGGTTGTTGTTGAGGTCGGGAAATCCCCTCTGCGGACAGAGGCGATCCCACTAGCCCGACAGGGGTCTAGCAACAATCATACACGCTGCATGCAAGTTCCTAATTGCATAGTTTAAAGGTTGATCAGAAAGACCTACCTGGAATCCAACGCTATTTGTCGTGGAAGAAACATCACTCCTGTCCTTTAGCTTTGGCCGGTCACTATCCTTACGTTCTACGCATGGACACCTGCACAAACAAAGAACAATACAAAACAAGCGTAAAATCCAATATCATACAATTATATATCAGTCAAGCAGGATATAACTCAAATATCATCAGAAGAAT
>APFE030571169.1:0-21844 GCA_000404065.3 Pinus taeda
TATGGTGTTGCCCTACCTTAAGGGTTTGATAATAAAGAAGCATTTCTATCTATTTTGATCTTGTTATTTATTGGGTTATTTCTGTTATCATATATTTATGGGGTAGATATACAACACTCTCAGTGAGAGAATTATTTAGCCCTTCATTCGTCTTTCTATTTGTGAAATAAGTATAGAGTCCATCATCTTTCTGGTACCAAAGCCTCTTTTTGTTTCTGGTTTAACATGGATCGAATGATGAAAGCATTTTCTTTGGTTAACCAAACTCGTATAGATGAATTAAGTAGTAGACAAATTGAAGATGACGTTGAAGACCAGTCTTTAATAGACACATCCAAATGGAATCCCCCAAAGCTCACAAGCTCGCAGGTCTATAAAGATACTACTATACCTGTACTCACAAAGAAAATCATACTTAAAGGAGTAGAATTGAAAATTCGTATCGCAGGGGAAGAAACTCAAATAGTTTGTCTAAAACTCTTTCAGGATAAAGAGTTAGAGAAATTCAAAGAATATGTAAAAAACAAAAAACATGCATATATACATTTTGGAGGCATTAGATTAGGTTTGGTTCCATTATTTAGAAATGGAATAAATGCTCCAGCTTTAACCAAACTTTTCGACTCAAGACATATAGACTATGAACAGGCTAGAATTGGATCTATAACTGGAAATCTTATTGCAGATTGTCAATATGGTACAATCTATCCAATATATCCACGCTCACCGCACCAGAGAATTATTTATCCCTTCATTCATCTTTCTATTTGTCAAGTAAGTACAGAGTCCATCATCTTTCTAGTATCAAAGCCTCTTTCTATTTCTGGTTTAACATGGATCGAATGATGAAATCATTTTCTTTGGTTAACCGAACTCGTATAGATGAAGTAAGCAGTAGACAAGCTGAACATGATGTTGAAGACCAGTCTTTAATAGACCCATCCAAATGGAATCCCCCAGATCTCACAAGCTCTCAAGTCTATAAAGATACTACTATACCTGTACTCACAAAGAAAATCATACTTAAAGAAGTAGAATTGAAAATTCGTATCTCACGGGAAGCAACTCAAATAGTTGGTCTAAAACTCTTTCAAGATAAAGAGATAGAGAAATTCAAAGAATATGTAAAAAACAAAAAATATGCATATATACATTTTGGAGGCATTAGATTAGGTTTGGTTCCATTATTTATAAATGGAATAAATGCTCCAGTTTTAGCCGAACTTTTAGACTCAAGACATCTAGATTTGAACAGGCTAGAATTGTGTCTATAACTGGAAACCTTATTGCAGGTTGTCAATATGGTACAGTCTATCCAAATTACACAATCAGCCTATCATATATGCATCTAAAATATGCATGGAAGCTAATGGTAGGAGTACAACATCTAAGGATGTTATCAGAATCAGAATATTTGTCTATTATTATGTAAGCCTCATTCCAATTGACAAATACAACTCATCCCAAAATGAAACATCCTATACTTAAAGATTGTGTTAGCACAAGTTTAGCTACAGCAGATGCACAAGGAGTAATATATGAGGAAGTAGGACTGCTTGAAAATTGGTACTTCGAGTATCAGGTAGCCAACAAGGAAGTAAAGAAAGAAAAACGTCCGCAGAGGATAGTTTCATCAGAAGGAAGGATTCAAATTGTTCCTTCACACTTAGATCAGATAGAACGACCCATTTTTCGACAACCCAGGTTATCAATAGATATCCCACAAAATTTGGTAGATTCAGAAAGGTCAATTCGACCCAATAGAAGTCATTCACATAGCTCTGAAAACAACAATCGTCTGATCATTCCAGAAGAAAAACATTTCATGGCTAAAGCCTTCATATTCAAAGGGATAATATTTAAAGAACAAAAGCAGTCCTTACCAAAAGGTTATAGGTCATTAGCAGACTCTATAAATCAAAAAGCTTTCAGGAATACAAGTACATCCTCCATACCCCCAGTGGAAGAATGGCGGTTTCAAAATAAGAGGTTTCACAAAGGTGGAAAATGGCCACCCAAAACCAAATACTACATTCCTAGTGATAGTACATCAAGGCAACCAAAAACAAGAGCAAATTGTGCTCCATTAATAGAGCACGCAGCGACATCCCCAAAAGATTTAGTGGAATCTTACCAGTTGACAAATCATCTTTCAAATTGGTGTAATCATGCTGAAGTAGCTATAGATGATTTAGGATGTCAAGGCAAAGAAATTATACAAAATCTAAAGTTAATCCAAGACAATTTAGCTTTAGACAGACAAGAAAAAAGTGAACGAAGAAAGAAAAGAGAACTTAAAAAGAAGAAACAATCTGCATTTAACAGATTTGAAAATTTAGGATCATGGCAAGATTATCAAGAAAAAGAGTTAGAAGCCACAAGTTCTCGGTCTATACAAAATACAGAAGTTTTCTCTTTTTCTGAAGGAGAGAAAATAAGTAAAGAAAAAAAGAAATTTCCTGATTTCAAAACAGCAAATATAAAGCTAGAAGAAGTAGCTAAGAAATTTCCAAGCTTTATTCATCCCAGTCTAAAAAAAGCACATGTTTTCCATTATGTACCAAAGTTTCCAAGAATAGAAGAAGATCTAATGCCATCAAACAGAAATGGCTACATTTTAGATTTAGATCATTCAAGTAACCCTGAAGATGCAATTCAGGTTTGGATTGGTTCTTTATGGCAAATGCAAATAACAACCAAATTAGATAATGATGCAATCTTTAATTTGGCAGAAAAGAGAATGATAGGAATAGTTTATATTTGGTGGAAAGGGCCATCTCAGAATGAAAGAGAAGAAGTCATAAAATTTGGTTTGCGAGTTTTTGAACAATTACTCAAAACACAGTACTGTATAGAAAGAGAATATTAAAAAAACAGGCTATGGTTGATCTAGCCAGAATGGAATTAAAAGATGCAAAGAATTTAGAAGAATTTTCCAGAGAATATTTCAGGTTAGTAATAACCTTGGAATTAAGCAATGATTTAATGACTAAAGTCACATTCTTGTCAAAACTTCCACATAACATAGGTGACTTGGTAATAAAAGATCTTGAAGAAAAGGGTAAAAATCTGCAGGATCTTTTTTGGGTAGATCTGATAAATCATTGTAAACAAAAATTGAAATATCTTTGTTGGCAGAAGAATGCTCAAGAAAACACTACTAAACCCTCACAAGATTGTTGTAAAGAAATGCTCCCATGGTCTCCTCTTAAAAAAAAGACATCATAAGAAAAGATTCTATGGGAAATATAGGGTAAAGAAAGTAGCAAATCCAAGAAAACCATTTACAAAGTATAGATACATCAAAAGAAGAAATGCTCCAGTCAAAGATGGATGTTGCTTTATCTGTAAGAAAAAATGACACTTTGATGCTAAATGTCCTAAAAATACATCATCTAAATTAAAGAAATGTCTGGAAATGGATGATTTCATAGATAATTGGTCTATCGTTGATAGTGAAGATGAATGCTCTGATGTTTATGTTTTATTTGAAGCTAAATATTTAGAGGAAGAAGCCGATATCAAGGCAAGCCAAAAAATGAATATCTGTTTTAATTCAGATTGTGAGACAGAGTATGAATCAGAAACCATAGATTAAACCAACATTTCAGAGTTCAACGAAACAGATGACATCTCAAAAAGATCAAAGGACAACAAAGAATTTGTGAAACAAACAAAAATCAAAGGAAAGGAAAAGGTGAGTGACATTTACTCAAAAGTTCCAAGTTTCTATCCCATACCAAAAAATATTGGCTATTCTACAAGCTTTCAATCTACTCCACAATATGATTCAGAAGCATAAACAAATTTGATGAAGAAAATTTTCAACGCAAATGATTTGTTGTATATAACAGTAGAATTACAGTTAGGAAAATATTGGGTTGAGGTAGACGCCTCATTGATTCATGAGGATCAAAAAAATTGGCTTGGCCAAGTTTGTTCAAATCCTCATGGAAACCATTAAGAAATATCATCAATTCAGAAACCATTTGTGGTAATGTAACTCTGACCCATTATGTAGATAATATTCCTATGAAGGTGGGGGGGAAGCATTATAACGATCTCAACAATTAAGTATTATGATCAGTAAAGTAGTCTAATACTGGGAATGCCTTTCATAACATCAATCCTCCCAATGACAATAGCTAAAGATAAAATAATCTGCAATATAAAGAAAAAGGCAGTTTGTGTAAATAGAATTTATTTAGCGAATTCTGAGGTAAAGCACAAAAAAGTCAACAAAAAACTAAAAGTAAGAAAACCAAAAAAAGATAGGAATGATTGGCAAGAAGTTTTGCAGACCTATGAAGAAAAAGAAAAACAACAGTGTCTTAATAAAGCTATGAGAGAAGAAGGCTGGTCAGAAGAACGAAAAGAAATTCAAAAGAAACTACTCCATTTCTGTTCCAGCAATCCCCAAGAATTTTGGGATAAAGAAAGTCCAATGCAAGACATTAAAACACTCCACGATAATGGAGTACAAGGAGGCGTTATTCCATGCACACCTCAAGATGAACAAGAAATGAAAACCCAGGTAAAAGAGCTTCTTCAACTTAATTTGATTGAAGAATCAAACTCTCAATATTCATGCTCTGATTTCATTGTAGGAAATCATGCAGAAGTGGTTCGAGGAAAAGCAAGAATGGTGATCAATTATAAGCCACATAATGCAATCACAAAGGATTTCAAATATCCACTACCGCGACAAGAAGTAATAATGCAAAAATACAAAAGTCCAAAATCTTCTCAAAGTTTGATATGAAGAGTGGATACTATCAAATATAGATTAGACCAGAAGATCGGCACAAAACATCATTTTCATGCCTGACTGGTTTCTTTCAGTGGAATGTAGTTCCTTTCGGTCTAAAAAATGCATCTGCTTTCTTTCAGCGAAGAATGGACATCATTTTCAGCAGGTATGATTTCATAATAGTAGATATAGACAATATTATAATTCACAGTGAGAATATTGATGAACACATTCTCCATTTATATATTTTCATCAAGGAATTAGAAGCCCATGGAATTGTGTTATCTGATAAAAAGATAGATTTGTCCAAAGAAACTATTGAGTTTCTAGGAACCATTGTAATAAATGGACAAATCCAGATGCAGCCCCACATAGATCAGAAAATAACAAGTTTCCCAGATGAATTACAAGATAAAAACCAAATCCAAAGATTTTTAGGAATTCTGAATTATGTACATAAATTCATTCCTAAGCTTTCTGAAAAACAGAGGCCATTAGAAAACATTTGAATGGTAGATGGAATGCAGTAGCAACTGCAGCTATTCAAAAGTTAAAAAAGGAAGCGCAGAGCTTACCAAAGATCAAACCTCTTGGTGCAGGGCAATTAATCCTACAAACTGATGCATCAGACAAATACTGGGGAGCAATATTACTTGAAAAGGAAGAAAATCAAGAAGAACATATTTGCGCCTATAAGTCAAGTGAGTTTTCTTCAAACCAGAAGAATTATTTAGAAACGTAAAAAGAAACCCTGGCCATATTTAATGGAATCCAGAAATTTGAGTTATATCTGGCACCTGTCAAATTTATCATCAGAACTGATTGCAAAAATTTTCAATTTTTCCTAAATACAAAAATTGGAAGGCAAATGGCTAGAGGCGGGCATTTATCATGGCAAATTTGCCTCCAACAATATGAATTCGAAAATCAATGGATACCAGGAAATTCAAATTCTTTAGCTGATGTGCTAACAAGAGAAATGAACAAAATGTTCATTCGGCACCAAGAAGACAGCCAATTAACATTGGCAAAAAGACTTCAACAACTAGAGCAACAACTACCCAAGCTTGTAAGCGAAATTAAAAAGCTAGTAGGAATGAGAATCAAAAGAAATGAATGGATAAATCAAATCAGAGGATACAAACCAAAAAACATTGGTCCTCAATTGGGCATCAGTACACAACTATGAAAAATTTATCCATGTGAAGGGATGAAGTTAAAAATCATATTCAGAGCCCTCACCAATATGTGGTCCATTCCTTGAACACCACAAATCATGAAAGTTTTGAAAACCATCAACTACTACCAACTAGTTGGATATGTTGATTTCGGAATGGGAATTTATAACTCGGCAAAGTTTTTAGATGAAGATCAAATTCTGCTACAAGTAGAGATTGTAAGATGGCTCACTTCCTTAAGAATTTCAAATCTGTGGGAAGCAGTAAATCAAGCTTTTCATCAAAGTTGGGGAGATAACTATAAAGGAAATGACGGCTTACCTATATTCAATGTTATTGAACACTTTGTAGACTAGATCATTAAGGATGGTAGATGTATAAAAAAAAGGAGACCCGAATATCTCAATGCATTGAAAGGTCGTTAAAATATTTAAGATTACAGTCTACACCTTGGGAAACCATTGGGTTAACAGATGATATTTCATTTAACCCATTTGATCAACTTTGGGAAAATGCAGATACAAGATCAAGAGCTTTCAGATTGATTCAGAATAAAAAATTAATTTAAGAGTTTTCAGACTAGTTTAGAACTTTTCCAGAAAAAGCATTGCCCCATAAAAGAGCCATAATCAAAGAAGCAGAAAAAATAATCGGGAAAGAGAAAATAATCAAATTTATTATCAATGTCAAATCCTTAATCACATTAATAATTTGTTTAGGAAATTGGGATGATGACACTCTGTTTTTAATCTGTTTATTGTTAACTTTAGGAATTTGTAGTTATGTAATGTTTGATAATCACTGGCTTCAAAGAAAAGATCTAAATCTGACATGCATACAATGGATAAGGCAGTCAATCAATCGTGAAATTGAGTTTGTTGAACTGACAGGTATCGAGTTCCTTGTTAATCATGTCAGACATCTAAATGCTGATAAAAGCTGGATTCAAAGCTTTGAAGTAGACAGCCTAGCACATGCAGATGCTTTATGCGAAAAAGAAAGATATGAAATTATGGGAAAAGCAAAAGCAAAAGATAAGATAGAAATAGGACAATCATCCAGCGCCAAAGATGCTCATCCACCAGCACCACCCTACGAAGATGCTCAATCGGACCCCATTCTAGAAGAAATGGACATCGAATACATTCTAGACGCTCTAGAACGACAAAAGGTGGTAGAGGAGATATGACTTGCAGTGATTGTGGAATGGACCCATGCATTTGTGACTACAGTCACTGTGATTAAATTTGTACATAAAAATATTTGCTTTTATAAAAAGAAAGATTTGCTTTTGTAAAAGAAAGATTGAGTAGACACAGTGCTGGTATGAGTCCCGACAAGACCCTCAATCATCATAGATTCTTAGGTTAATTTTGAAATTTAGACTTTAGATCCAAAGAAACTTCTCTGTTCTGTAAATAAGTGTTTGATTTCATAAGGAGACACAGTTAGTTGTGCTCTCGTTTTATGTTGTTCACTTGGCATGTACAAGTTTGCTTGATTTAATATAAAAGGCTGTTGGGCCACTTATCTGAGGACAGTTCTGCAATTCTCAAAAGACCTTGGAAACTATAAGGAGACAATGGAGATCCAGACCTCAGGAGTTGGTCGGAGTTTGTGTCTCTCGGTGAGAGAATTATTTAGCCCTTTGTTCGTCTTTCTATTTGTCAAGTAAGTACAGAGTCCATCATCTTTCTGGTGAGATAATTATTTAGCCATTCGTTCGTCTTTCTATTTTTCAAGTAAGTACAGAGTCCATCATATTTCTGGTATCAAAGCCTCTTTCTATTTCTGGTTTAACCTGGATCGAATGATGAAATCATTTTCTTTGGTTAACCGAACTCGCATAGATGAAGTAAGTAGTAGACAAGTTGAACATAATGTTGAAGACCATTCTTTAATAAACCCATCCAAATGGAATCCCCTAGATCTCACAAGCTCTCAGGTCTATAAAGATACTACTATACTTGTACTCACAAAGAAAATCATACTTAAAGAAGTAGAATTGAAAATTCGTATCTCACGGGAAGCAACTCAAATAGTTGGTCTAAAACTCTTTCAGGATAAAGAGTTAGAGAAATTCAAAGAATATGTAAAAAATAAAAAAATATGCATATATACATTTTGGAGGCATTAAATTAGGTTTGGTTACATTATTTATAATTGGAATAAATGCTCCAGTTTTAGCCAAACTTTTAGACTCAAGACATCTATATTTGAACAGGCTAGAATTGTGTCTATAACTGGAAACCTTATTGCAGGTTGTCAATATGGTACAATCTGTTGGATACCTATACCAATAGGTTTCATATTTCATGATTGGATATCAAAGGTCCAAATATGCTCTGCTTTGACAAATGCAAAGATCTCATATTTCCCTGAGAAGGCAATGTCTGTATCAGTTTTGATAAAAACTCAATTTTGATGGGTGGTCCAACAGTCTAATCTGGATCATGCCATGTTTTCAATTTCCTTGTTGTAGAATAGAGAATAATATCTGTCCAAACTGTTTAATCTTGGCAGATCAATAGCTAGGTAGAGAAGCTTAAGGTTCCCAACTGCTAAATCTGGGACCTTGGAAGGAATAAGGGTTGTATTAGATAGGATATCAAAGCAAAAAAGCCAATGAAAAGAAAAGGCATTCAAAGGGTTTGCAAGTCCAAGTGCACCCTCCAAGAAGGAACAAAAAATGCTAGGAAATCTAGTTGGGTAGGTAGCTGGGGTTGCAGAAAAGGTGTCTCTTTCAAAATCAAAGTTGCTGAAACATCTACAGGAAGAGCAGCACTCTGGAGCATGTCTAATTCCCTTGTTTTCATTTGTATTTCACTCATTACTAACATCCTTTCCCCAAGTTGCACAAAGCATAGAAATTCAAATGTCTTACATCCTTATGGCTTTAAGAAGCCACATTTCTTGTGCAAAAATCTTTTCATTTTGAACTACTCCTAGTTTCAAATTATTTTCAGAGAAAACTTGGTTGAACTAGTCCTCACTCATGTATTCCCTCCATGTTAACAACTAACTCTACTACTTAGCTCCCTATACCCCTTTATCCCTATTATTATAAACACCATGGTGTATAAACCCCAAAATGCATAAATATCCCCTCCCTGGCACTATAGCCATAGTATTCTCTCCCTGGGACTTGAGTTGACACCTGGTCAAGGTCAAGAACCCATGACTCACCTTTTGCTCCCCCTCAAACCAGTTTCCCTACCCAAAGCGCCATTTTGCCTTCTAAGCCTTCAAAACCTTTGAAAAACCTTTGAAAACCTTTGAAAAACCCAAAAGGGCGGAAACATTAGAAAATCACTCTTCCCCCGCCTTATCCTAAGGTCGGGGGGTTATTGGCCCTTTATATTTCATAAAACCCATATTTCATTCATTTACTATAGTCTCCGCCTTTACCCATGGTTCGCGCCCGAAACTTCATAAAATCCTTTGATGGCTCATTTTTCTAATGTTGGCGGAGATTAATATTTTTGCCATAAAACAATTAAAAATTCACCAGAAGGAACAATAGTGCGTGGAGGGTCCCGCCGCCACGTCCGCAAAAGAAATTGATTGTTTATTGCCCGCCCGCTGGTACATATTGTCCGTGCAGGTTGCTTGCCCGATGGCCGTTCGATCGCGCCGGATCCAGATCTACGGAGGAGGTTGATTTCGGGCAATCCCGACGTCTGCACATTAACCAAGGCAGCTGTTTCCGTCCGCGCAGGTTGGGCGCACGATGACCGTCCGATTACCCGCCCCCAAATCGACGGCCCAAATGAATATCGGAAGGCCTTACGTGTCTGACAGATACCTTCCGATATCTGTCAGACGCTTACGTCAGGCCAGCATCAGCACAGGGGCACGCGTCACATTACCATTGCATCGGAGCGATGCCTGACAGTCCATCCGACGTACAGGACCCCTTCCGATATCGCGACACCTGTCCCGTCCACGATTGCGCCCCGCTGCCGTGCACGTCACTGCCACATCTGCTCACCTCACCTCTCATATCGCGACACCTGTCCGCCACCTCACTACCCCGTGGACCTACCGCTGACCGCCACGTCACTCGATGACGTCACCCAACCCGGGCCCCCATGATGACATCATGCTGACGTCATCCATAAAGCGCGCCAAAAAGGCCAAAAAGCCATATTTTTGTCAATTTTCGCCATTTTGTCGTATTTTTCTAAAAAAACTGTTGAAGCTCTTTGCATGCAAATTTACGACGCCGAGCCACCAGCCAACCTGCGACCATTCTTGACGCACCCGACGCGCTAAACCAGCTGCATTCTTCAGTCCAGACCTCTGTTTACCAGGTATTTCGGCCTCGCCCTCCTGTGAACTGGTTTTTAGTGAATTTTCTGCAAAAACCACTTTAAGAACCATTAAAATTCAAAATTTCACCGGCAAACCAACTACACTCTGTCCAATTTGACCATTCAGAGCTGAAACTTAGCGGTGGAAACCTCTGGGATCCGCATTTCTCTGCTAAAACCTACCCTGACTCGCGCAATCGTGAAGTCCTGCATAAATCACAAAACAGACAAGGGAGGTCTTACTGCTACTGAAAACCCTTCCTAAAAGGCCTAGCATTGTCATCCTGACAATTCACCAACCCTGTCAAACTTGGTCCCCATCAGAATTCACTGTTTTAAGAGCGGCACTACATATAAAACATGGAGACCCCTGAATTACTCAATGTCACTCCTCTAAATGCTCCTCAGAGAGAGCTGGACTGGCAGGACCTGGCAGATCTGGATTATCAGATCTCAGAAGACTCCAGGCTAGGATGCACCCCTCATCTTCAATTGTTAAATGAGTTCAGGGCCAAACACAGAGAGGGAACAGATATCTTAGGCATTTGGGAGTCTGCCCTGCCAACTTTTAAAATGCCTTCATGCAGACAATTTCCTGATCTTATCTATCTTTGTGCCAGTCAATATGAGCCATCATAGAGAGCTGTAGTCAATCCTAAGGGTGAGGTTGTATTCTATACCACCCCTCAAGCCATCAGAGATATGGTTCAGTTCAAAACTGACAAGAAAATGGTTCCTTTATCCCTGCTGGACTTAATCAACCAAGGGACCAAAACACTGACAGAGGCAGAGATCCTAAGGTTTAATCAGCGGTTTGTTAGCAAATCAGACACAATATTGCATCCTCCTATCTTTGATGGATATTTAAATCAACTCGGACTAGACCTAGCCCATATGGTGAGCTCAATTCTAGGATACAAATCAACAGAGTATATAGAGGAAACTGTGCTGGTCATGATGTTAAGGTTTGCCCCTGGGAGGACTCCAATCTGCTACAACTATGCCACATATATCTCAGACAAAATTCATGAGCAGTTCCTGCACTTACCTAGAGAAAGGCTGTTTAGATATACCTCATATATCTATCATCTTATCCTATATCACCAATATGAGAAATTCTCCTTTGAAATCAGAAGAAATGATGCAGCAGGAAAACCAAGATCGGTTGTATACTGGAGTTCCATCTTCCATAGAGGCTCACCCTACACATACTGTGAGTTTATAGACTTATTCATCCATCCAGCCATGTCCCTGCTTTTGACAGAGCCTCCTCCAAGACTCACTGATGAAATGAAGAGGATACTGCAACTATCCACTGCTTACAGCATAGGGGACTGGTATTTCTACCAGCATCACACAGTGATCAGAATATATGGCTGTGAGTTAAGACCATTCAGGCTGCCCAGGTTTGTGCCTATGAGGCTCTTTGCACTGGAGTATTTCAGACAGTTTGCCTATGTAGATCTAGTCCATTTTTCAGGAAAGGGCAAGAAAGCACAGCTTAAAGTTAAAAACCAGCTCGGGCATTTGGTTTTAAACAAAAGAGAAGGGTGGAAGGAGGCAGAGAAAATGTTAGACGGCCTAGGCCTAACGCAAAGCTTCCTATGGAAACCATATGACCCCAATGGATTTATATCCAAGAGAAGATTGAAATACAAACTCTCCAGTTATGAGCATCATAACATGATCCTAATAACAAGACATGCAAACCAGCCAAAATGGCAGAAAAACACCTTGATAGAGCCCCTGACCCAAGAAGAACTAAATGACAGGGCTATGAGACATTTATTGAAAATGGCTGACTTGGAGTGTCCTTCTCAGGTGCCTACCCTACCCAGCCCTCAAACAACAGCACTAGCTTCCTCATCTGCAACACGAGAAGGGGCAACACAAACTCCAAAACAGGGGCAAGACAAAGGAAAGGGCAAGATAATGGAAGAAGCAGAGGGTCAACAGGAGCAGCAACAAGATGGCCAACAGGGCCAGCAAGAGCAACAGCAACAAAAACAGCAAGAAACTGATCAACAGAATCAAGAGCAGCAAAAAGGAGAAAGCCAAGCAGCCACCCAAGATAAAACAACCAGCATGGCTCCTCCTAGACAAGATTCTTTAGTCCTCCAAACCCCTCTAAGAGAGGATATCAGCAGGAAGAGGGAGAGGGAAACCCCTCTCACAGAAGGACCAGAAAAAAGGCAAAGGCTAAACCCATTTGGGGAAGAGGAAATGCAAAGCTTTGAGGCCTCTGCCAGCTCATTGCATCAAGAGCAGGACAGGACAGCACTTGGGGAAGTCAGCTCCTCAGGGCAAGACAAAAGCAGAGCTGCAGGCATCAAAGACTTCTTCAAGGATGCTAAGAGGAGGAGTGAGCCACTAAAAATCAAGCTATACAATTATCTCTTAAACATGGCTCCATCAAATCAACAGAGGCTTATGGCTGCCTATGATGTACAAGAAGCTAAATTGACCTTGAGTCATTTTACTCCCACAGAGCAGCGACCTCAATCAACTGCAGACTACATAAGGACAAACTTAGAAGTCCTTGCCAAAGATATCCACCCGATGGACCAGATTGAGCTTCATAAACAAACGGTGAGATGGTCTATGCCACCCTGGCAGACAAGACCTTGGTGAACTATAAGCTGCAGAACAGTTTGAACAACACAGCAGCTCAGCTTGAGTTGGAGAGGGCATCCTCTCAAGCCAAGGACAATAAGAATCAAGGCGCTGGAGGACATCATCATAGAATTTGGGCATGATCCCAATGATGTTAAGGCCATTCAAGAGGTCCTTAAACTAAGGGATGCAGATGTAGCTGCAATCAAGAAGAGGATGAAGATCCCACCAACTATACATCCGCAAACAGATGAAGTGGCCCAACAAAGAAGAGATAAAGACATCACTGCATTGCTGATGAATTTGTACAAGGAACTGGTGGACACCCAGCAAAAGCTGCTGGACACAGAGAATACCCTAGAAGCAGTTATACAGAGGGGAGAGCAGGGGCAATCTTCTAAACCACCCACAGAGAAAACAAACCTAGAAGAAACCCCTAAAGAAGACATCCCTCCACAGCAGGCAGCAAAAACAACTCCAACAGAAAAAGCTCCAGCTACAACAGAAGCAACTACAACAGAGCCAGCCACTACAGCACCACCAACAGAGCAGGCCGAGAGCCTAGATATGCAGAAGTTAAGGCAGGAAATTCAAGTGCTGGAAGCTCAAATAACAGAGCTAAACAAGGCCAAGGAAAGCTTAGCAAAAATAGAGGAAAAATATGATAAATCTAAGCAGAACGTGGCTGAGAGAGAGAGGGAAGTAAAAGCACTGAAAAAGACTATTGCAGAGCTGGAAAAGCAGCTCAGTTTTGACAAAGTAACAGCAGAAATCAAGCAGGTGATATGGACTGCCATTGGACAAGCAATCACTAACCAGTGGGAGTACATTGTTGCCATATATGAGCAGATAGGACTCATCGTCAAGGAAAAGAAAGAACTATACAGAGCAAGAAACGACCTAGGAAATATGGCAGACCTTGCCCCAAAGATGATAGAAGTCTTGAATTATAGGAATAGTTCTCAGCTGATCCAAATGGGAATTGCTAACAGAACTGAAACTATTTCCATAATCAAGAGGACCACAACAATGAAGAACCTAATTCAAACACTGGACAGAAGGGTACATGATATGCAAGCAGATATAACTAAGTTCCAGAATAGGTTCACAGCCCTGCAGGAGAAAGGGCTTCCCAGTTTAGAAGAATCAGGAAAGCTTCTCTCTTATGAGAAGTACATCAAAAGAATAAGCACTTTTTCAGCCATGCAGATTGCTGAGGCTTCTGGGTCATCTACAGCAGGCCCATTGACAGGACAAGTTCTTTTTAATAAATTAGATAATTTGTTTTTATTAAAAATGAGGTAACACATTTATTTGATAAACCTCCCGATTTCTATAAGTACACTGAAGCTGATGAGACCGTAGGGTCAATTTTGAAGCACCAGCTTCCTCATCCAGACACATGGCAGGACTTGGTAAAGCTACTTTTAAACCAAGGCTGAAGAAGGAAAAACCTTTTTGCAGCAATGCAGTCCATATTGCACCTACAGGTGGACAAAGCCACGACAGCAAGCATAAAGACACTGAGCCAACTCAGCACAGGTACTCAGCATCAGCAGCAACATCAGCAGGTACAGGTGGCAGGGCCAAGAAAGATACAAAAAATCAGAAGTAACAAAGCACTTCAATGCTTCATTTATGAAAAGCCGCGCAGTTAAACTCCGCAGTACTCAAAGGTCAAAAGTTTATCTTGTCAGGAGTTAATAGCTTTAAAGAAACATTTACACTTATAATAACTTCTCATCTACTTTCTCTGTACAAGTGTAAGAGATTTTTTCCTCTCAGATGACTCCATTCCTGAGATATTTTTGTATGTAAAAATCTATATATTGACCCTCGCGTTTGTTTAGAGGGGTTGGACTTCGGATGTAAGAACTTCTTCTGATATTTTCTCTGCATTTCTGATATTGTAAACCTTCAGACAGTTTAATACAAAGGCAGTGGGATTTCTTCAAAGATGTCAGTCTCTTGATCTTTTGATGGCGTGTGGTTTAAAGCAGCAGGATTCCTGTGCATTACATGGTTCAAATAAGTTTTCCTCATGACTCTTTATTTTACCTGTGTTTCCTGTTATTTCATATGTATCTCATGTTTTCTATGCGTTTGAACTCTAGATAGTAAGGAAAAAGGATAGTATCAGGACTTGGTCATTGACTACCCTGAGCTCAATCTGAACTATCTCATATGTTTTCTTCTGATAAGGTGTTCTAAAGCGTAATTCTTAACTGCTACCTTTAAACAACCATATCCTCACTGTGTATTGCTGTTGTAGGAATTCAAGTCATTGCTCCTAGGATAACAAGCCTCTTTCACAAATATACAGCTTAAGTAAGGAAATCTTAATTGCTCATTACTAGTTGTATTCACCTCATCCTCACTATTTACAGTTTGTCTCATGAAATGCACACAGGCCCTGTAGCTTTCCTCCTCACTTGAAATCAAGATTTCAACAGAAAATAGTCCTAGACCCCATTGCCCAATGGATTAATCTTGCCTACTGATATACTCTAAGAAAGAAACAGAAGCATCCTCCCAACCAAACATACAAAAACAACCAAAAAACTCACCTCATAACTAGCCTAAGACTTTCACTGAGAGCAGTGACAAAACTAATAGAGAGAGCCCTCTCTGACTGCAGCTGGGCTAGAAGCTGTAGCCAAAGATTGGTTAGTGGTTACCCCGGCCGTATTCTCTTAGGAGTCAAAGAGAACAACCTGGGTGTTAACACTATCGACAGGCGCTTGGTGGCCTATGTTTATGAGCTGAACACCTCCAATGAAATCTACGATAGATTGGTGAGTTTATTTAAAGTTAATGATGCAAATCAAGTCCCGTTTCTTAGAAATAAGCTGAAGGAAATTAAGAAGGGCAAAGATGAAAATATGCAAGCATATTTCTCAAGGATCACCGAGATCAAGAACGATCTCCTATCTATTGGGGAAGTAATTCTTGACAAGGAAATGACACTCACAACTCTTGGGGGACTACGATCTGAATGGTATATATTCAAGACTACTCTCCTCAACAATAATGTAATTCTTGGATTTGAGGAATTATTGGCAAGGTGCATTCAAGAAGAAGCAAGGATGGAAGAACAAGAAATGCCCACACTTAAAGGTCATCCCGCTGCCTTTTCTTCTCATGCTAAAAGAAGAAACAATTCTGAGGCTAAATCTAAAGGAAAGGCTGGACCAAAGGGTGGAAGAAAAGGACGATGTTACCATTGCAATAAACCAGGTCATTATGCAAGGTAGTGTCCTGATAAAAGGAACTCACACCGGGATGATGATCAAAATCCCTCTCAAGGCAATCAAAGAAGTGGTAGGACAAATGGCGGAGGTAAAAAGAGTGTTGGAAATCAAGGAAGAGGACAACCATTCAAGAAGGCAAGAAATTCCAGGTATGAATCTAACATTGTTGACAATAAGCAAGAAGAATATTATCTACCAGCTGCTCTATCTACCACTGCTCCACTGGACTCGCTGGGAAATTGGCTTATTGATAGTGGTGCCTCAAGGCACTTCACTGGTTACAAAGAAGCTCTCTATAATCTGGAAGAGAAAGAAACCAACCTGGAAATTGTTCTTGGAGACAATTCAAAATATCCCGTGAAAGGCATAGGGAATGTCACTCTTCAATTGAATCAGGATAATACCATCCACTTACAAGATGTATTATATGTACCTGATCTCAAAAAGAACCTTGTGTCCATTTCGGCAATGGAAGACAAAGGCTATAAGGTGGCTTTCAACAATGGCAAGGTACGTGTATGGAAAAAGAACTTTAAAGATGCTTTTACTCTTGGGTTTCGAGTTGATTCATTATATTAGGTTAGAGGAAGTCCATTGGGTGTCATGTCTTGTGACACATCTCTTTAGTCCAAACTATGGTATCAGAGGTTTGCTCACCTTCATTATAAAGCTCTACCTGATGTAAGAAAAATGGTAACCAGGATGCCCGAGTTCAGATTAGAGCAAGAAGGTGTATGTTCAGGATGTGCCGAAGGAAAGCTAAAAAGGGGACCATTTCCCTCAAGCCAAAGCAAGACCTCCGATATATTGCAATTGGTTTGCTCAGACATATCCGGTATGATGCCTATGAACTCCTTGGGAGGATATTTATATTACCTCACCTTTACAGATGATTATTCTTGCAAGACTTGGATATATTTCTTGAAAAAGAAGGATGAATTGTTCTCCCGGTTTCGACACTTCAAAGCCTTGATCGAGAATCAAACCGAAAAGAAGATCAAGATCCTAAGGGCTAACAATGGGACTGAATATGAATCCAATGAGTTTGGCAGAAAGGAAGAACTGTACGATTGTGGAAGCTGTCTGTGCTATGCTCCATGATCAAAGACTTTCGAAGTTTCTATGGCCGAAGCTGTAAACACTTTCATATATGTACAAAACCGATGCCCTCATCAAGCATTGGGTTCCAAAACTCCTGAAGAAATGTTCACTGGTAAGAATCCTGACGTATCTCATTTTAGAATTTTTGGAAACCTTGTATATTTTCATGTGCCGAAAGAGAAAAGGAATAAATTGGGTGCATATGGAAAGTAAGGAATCTTTGTGGGTTATAGTGAAAATACTAAGGGATATAGAATTTATGTCGCTGGTCAAAGGGAAGTTGAGATTAGTCATGATGTCACCTTTGACGAAGATATGTCCCTTAGCAAGGTGGACAATCTTCCTACTTTGAGGAGCTCTGAAGAAGCTGACACTAGGGAACTGAAAGAAAAAGAAGATGAGACAATGCTCGGTGTGGAAGAACCCTTGGATCCTATTGATCCTCCACCACCTAAGCCTTCCTCTACAAGGAAGAGGCCTTCATGGCTTAGGGGGACAGTTGATGACGCTGAAGGACACACAGCTCCCCGAGGAACCTTCCGTGAAAGTAAGAAGCCGAACAGGTATCAGGGATACCTGACCATCATGAGCACCATCATCCAAAATGAGATTTCATCATTCACAGTTGCCGTCAAGCATCAAGTATGGAAGGATGCTATGACCGAAGAATATGAGTCTATTATGAAGAACGATGTTTGGGATGTGGTCCCCAGACCCCAAGATAAGACAATTGTCACTTCAAAATGGCTTTACAAGATAAAGCATGCAGCTAATGGAAGAACGAAAAAGTATAAGGCTCGTTTTGTCGCTCGTGGCTTCTCCGAGAAGGAAGGTATAGACTATGACGAGATATTTGCACCTGTTGCCCAATATACCACCATCTGCTCAATCATAGCCCTTGCTGCTTTGCAAGGATGGAACCTACATCAGATGGATGTCAAGGCTGCATTCTTACATAGTTCGATCAAAGAGGAGGTCTATGTGGAGCTAGGATTCACTAGAAGTGAAGCCGATCCTAACCTTTACTTTAAGGTTATAGCTGACAAGCCTCTCATACTGGTGCTTTATGTTGATGACCTCTTTCTAATAGGTGCAAACCCTCTCATTCACAAATGTAAGAGGGCGTTGGCTTCTGAATTCGAGATGAAAGATCTAGGACTCATGCACTATTTCCTAGGACTCGAAGTCTGGCAGAAACCAGGGGAGATTTTCCTATCTCAAGGAAAGTATGTGGTGAAGATATTGGAAAGATTCGGCATGGTAGATTGCAAGCCCGTAACTACCCCGATGGAGCTTAACTTTAAGAAGTTAAGCGATAGTGCTTCCAGACTTGTTTTGCGAAATGCTACTGAGTATCGACAACTCATTGGAGCATTAATGTTCTTGGTAAACTCCCGTCTTTTTTGTAAACGAAATGAATATTGAAGCATTGTTTTTTGTTTTGTTTTCATTTTCAGATATTTTCCTTTCATTTCCAAGTCCAAATATCAGAGAATGGCTCCTAGAATGAAAGATGTTGTTTGGGCATATGCTGAAATGATTGATAATCAAATGCATTGCAAATTTTGTCATAGAAAAATTAAGGGGGGTGGAGGGGGCATTCATAGGCTGAAACAACACTTGGATGGTGTTAGAGGCCAAATTACTCCATGTGAAGCATCATCAACACAAATTGGGGAGATTAGGAAGGAGTTGCTAGATAATTTTGAGCAAGAAAAAGTTAGGCAAAAAAGAAATAGAGGCTGAAATTGGGAGGAAGAGGAGTATACAACAAGTGATGGCTGCCAAGCCCAATTTTGATTATGAGGGCTGTTCATCTATCCCTTGCACTGATGCTTCCAACCCCTTTTGCTATGTTCCTCCCTCTTTGGAGTCTATTCAAGAAAAGGGTTAGGGTAAAATGAAAAAGAAGGGTGATATCAAAAGTTATTTCACACTCTCTTCTCCCTCTGATAGTGGACATGGTCCTCAAGCTAATAGAAGTCATATGCAACCCACTTTAGATGACCATTGGAAGAAAGAATTGAGAGAGATTGCATGTGATTACATAGCTAGATAGTGGTATGATGTTGATATCCTCTTTAATGCTTCTCGTTCACCATATTATGAACCTATGATTGATGCCATATTTGCTGCTGGAAAGGGCTTAAAAGGCCCTACTATGCATGAGTTAAGGGGATCTCTTTTGCAAAAAGAAGTTTCCTCCATTGACGAATATTTGAAAGATTTCAAAAGCTCGTGGGCAAAGACAGGATGTACCATCATGTTAGATGGATGGACTGATCAAAGGAACCGTACCATCATAAACTTTCTTATCTTTTGCCCATAGGGAACCATGTTTCTAAAATCAATTAATGCATTTGATAGGGTGAAAGATGAACACTTGTTGTTTCAGCTTTTGGATGAGGTTGTTGAAGAGGTGGGGGTGGCTAATGTTGTTCAAATCATCACAGATAATGCCTCTAACTATGTTCTTGTTGGTAAAATGTTAAAGGAAAAACACAAAACCATCTTTTGGACCCCATGTGCTGCACATTGCATAGACCTCATGCTTGAGGATATTGGCGAAATAGATTGGGTCAAGAACACTATAGAGCATGCCAAAAGCATAACAAAATATATTTACTATCACTCATGGATTTTAAGCCTGATGAGGAAACACACAGGGGGTAGGTGCCAGGGATATTATTTAGGCCCGCGATCACTAGATTTGCAACTCATTTTTTGACATTGCAATCTATGATTTCCCAACATAGAAACTTGCAAAAGGTGTTTTCCTGTGATGAATGGAATGCATATCAATGGTCTCACAAATAGGATGACAAAGATGTGAAAAAGAAAGCTAATGAAGAAATATTTTGGAAAAGGACAACGAAGATTATGAAGGTTGCTAAGCCACTAGTTAAGGTGTTGCGGTTGGTGGATGGGGAAAGATTGGCTATGGGCTTCATTTATGAGGCTATGGAGCAAGCAAAGGAGCAAATAAAGGCAATATACAAGGATAGAGTGGCTAAGTATGGGCCCATTTGGGAAATCATTGATCAAAGATGGAACAATCAACTCCATCGCCCAATACATGCAGTTGGGTTTTTTTTCTGAACCCAAGGTATCATTATAAAGCTTTGGAGGCAGAAACTTTGACGGGGAGGTTAGAGATGGATTGATTGACTGCATTGACCGCATGGTCACTAAGAAGAGCGATCAGTTGGAGATACACTGACAGATCACTTGTTTTAGCAAAGCCACATGTACCTTTGGCAAGAATCTAGCAAGGATTGCAAGGGAAGTAGATGAACCAGGTAACAAACAATTTCAATTTTCAAATTCTTATTTTGTTAAATTGTTTATAATTTGAAAGTTGGAGATAATTTGTTCAACTAACTCATTACACAACTATGCTTTTTGCAACACAATGTTGGGAGTCATTTGGTAGCCATTGTCCTCAATTGCAGAAGTTTGCAATCCGTATTTTGTGTCAAACATGCAGTGCTACTGGGTGTGAGTGCAATTGGTCTGCCTTTGAGAGGATTCACACGAAGAAGAGAAACTGTTTGGAACAAAAATGGTTAAATGATCTAGTCTATGTCCAATACAATCTCTGACTAAGACACAACCAATTGCTGAACAAAAGACCTGATACAAATCCCATTGTGTCAAGAGATATTAATCCAACATTAGATTGGGTAGTGGAGAGTCATCCAACAGAGTTTGATTATGACGAGGATATTGGTATTGATTTGGATTTACAGACATAGGCATTAATTGAACATAATGTTCAGTTGAATGCAGATCCACTTGTACCAGGCCCAACCCCAAGTCTTCCAGTTGCAGGCACTTCCTCTACTCAGCCACGACGAAAGCGCATATCTCGTCTATCTCAGCGTGTAGCTGTTGCGCTTGTTAGTGCTACTACTTCTGCAGTTGTAGTTGGATATGGTGATGAGGAGGAGGAGCCATGGGTTTTTCTGTCTGACACTGATTCAGAGTCTGAGCCAGATGATGTTGGCTTCTCTAGCAGTAGCCAGTACTGGTGACTAGTGATGTTTTACAGTTTACTTTTGTTGTAGAGGCTATTTAGAGCCTCCTTGGTTATGTGTTTTTGTTTTGATCTCTATATCGTGTATGTATTGGACAATGCACTGGGTGCCATTTTGATATAATGGATATATTTATGAGCCTACTTTCATCATATGTTGTCTTTTCTCTATATTCTAATGCTTTGTGTTTGGAAACATGAATGAAAATCTTTAAAATTATGTTTTTTCATAAAAAAAAAATATTTAATGTATTTTTTACAACGACCAAGTCATTGAAATCAAATCAGCCGAGTCGATAGCGAGTTAGAGTCGGAGTCGACCCTCAGTCGGTTTCGAACCCGAGTCAGAGTTTTAAAACATTGCTCTTAACCATGATTATAGACAATTAGAGACAAAATATCCAAATTCTACTCGTGTATATACCATGTGAGGGTGAATATCAAGGCACCAAGTGCAATGCATATTAGAAACAAAAACACATAATTATTGAGGCTCTAAATGGCCTTTGGAGTACAAAAGACATGCTACAAGCTCACTAGTAGTGTAGTAGTGATTTGTAACCCCCTGACCACTTAGGAAGCTTATGATGGAGTCAGCTAGC
>APFE030571177.1:10140-29129 GCA_000404065.3 Pinus taeda
TCCATAAATAGCATCCTGCAACTCATAGACCATGATCCATATGTCTAAAAATAGACTTTGCGCCAAAAATAACCTGTGAGCCCACTTAGTGAAGGCAACTTCTTTTCACTAAGCTCCATCATCTTGTTGCATTTTCAACAGTTTAAAGATGCTAGAACATGTCTCTAGCCTAGACCTTCTAGATGTGATCATTAATTTCAAATGCACCTTAGGTTTATTAAATTCATTTTAAATTTGATCTTGAGTTACATTTCACTACGTTGCTTTTTCAAAAAATAAACTAATGAGAAATGCATTCCAATTCCTAATTTCCTGGTAAGCACTTATCTATTAGTCCTTTCGAAAGCAAACAAGTTCTCTTCCTTTTTCAAATGTCGTTGCAATTCCAGTCTTTCGATGATGCAAGTTATCGTAACGTAATAATGCAACAAACTAGAATTTCATACTTTTTCATGAAACAACAAAACAAACTTTTCGCATACAATCTTTCAGTGAAAAAGTTTTTGAGACAATAATCTCTTCAAGCAAATAAACACATGCAAAGAGAAACTCATTCAGACTAATGAAACACTGACTTTACCAATCACAAGACCAATAATGTAATATATGCCAGAAAAGAAACGTTTAGGCAAGCAAACGAAAACTTTTCAAACTTGTGTAAAGGAGGTCGAAGTCATAAAAGGACCAAAAAAAATGCAAAGAGTAAGTACACCTACAACTCAACTTACTGAGTTCGCAAACAACTGAATGGATGACTGACTAGATGCCCCAGTATCGTTGGCCACTCAACGACTCAATCAATCAAGTAGAAAGATGATATGCCAACAAGCAAACAAAACAAAATGAAAAGTAGCTTTATAATCAGGGAGAAAATGGTCCAAAAGTCTTATGGGGTAAAAACTACAAGAGTAGAACACATTGGCAAAGATTGGGGTCAAGCCCTAATCTACACTTATAGGCATCGACATGACTACCTAACTGACAACAAGTGCCAAAGGCTGGTTGATACAACTGTTTCTTAGCAATTTGCGCTAGTCGGTGCAACTGTCAACAGATTAAGTGCACTGACCAAGGGAGCTAAGGAAAAATTAAAAATTGAAACAGGGACCAAATCTTCTACTATGAATTTTAGACTCAGACTAGTAAGCAGGAGAAAAGAAACAAAACCAAATGGAAAAGTGAAACTAGAAAAGTTCTCACAAAATCATGAAATCCAAGAAAAACAAAAGGACTGGGATTCCCCAACAGAGTCACCATTTTGTGGTGAAGTAAAATTATAAGTGCAAACATGAATGAATTCCTGTAGCCTAATGATGGGTCTAGCCACAACAGATACATTCTATGGAATATTTCCTTTGGTTAGAATCAATTAAGAGGGCCTACCTCTTGGTCCACTTATCTTTCTTGATGATGTCCTCGCTTGCTTGTTCCAACTATCTCTCGCTTCCTTCTTCAAGCACCTAAAACAAGTAAATAACAACAAACAACAAATGTGATAATAGACAAATTACAATTCAACCTACTTAACAAGTAAAGAAACATTAAGCTATGAATGTATAATATAACAAAACATGTAGGAAATCAATTGATAGTTGCATATATTAATATCAAAGAGAGATTACAACCATTTGGCTTGACATTGTAGTCCTCCTCTGACAAGACCAGATTCCCACACACTTCTGCTAGCATTCCATGATTGCCTCAAATAAAAATAGTTTTAAGGCTCTTCCCTTTAGACTTCACTCCAAACCAAATCACACTTCTTCCTCACACAACTAGATAGCTACAACTAGTAATAGATTTTTGTCTACTCCAAACCAAAATAGCATCAACACTCAACCAAAAACTAGCTTGTGCTTGGGAAGAAGGGAGGTTTATATAGGAAAGATGGATGGGATATGGATCTCCTCTCATGGGAAAAAAGACTTATCCCTTGAAGTAGTTCCATCATTATAGAAGAAAGGAGCCCAAACTGTCATCCTCGACCTCATCCAGCAAAATCATTTACCAGACTTCCGTTACGAAGCTTCGGCTCCAAATATAAAAAACTTTACAAAATAGGACCGACACGGCTAGAACACAGCTTAGTTGCAGTAGTTGGTGTGAGGGATAGTTCTAATCTCTGCACATCGGCACGGGGAAGACAAATACCATTAGCGTCGGTCTTGTAAACTAGGAAAAACAGAAGTTTTTGGGGAAATGGTGCAAAATGGAATTAATCTGCTCATGAAGAGGGACACAATGGGAGTTTCTTCATGAAGACAAAGCATGCAAGGTTCACTAAAGTGGTCCTCTAGGATCAAGGAACGGGGAGTACAGGGATAGTGACAAAATGTTGTGTAACAGTAAGCCATCATGGGAACAAGGTAAGGAACCCTTCACTGTGAAGATAACAAGTATGGTTACTAGGTGAGAATTTAATAAGATAACCAATTATTCTCAAGGTAGAATGGATTTATTGTCTATAACCTGCATCAATAACTCATAATATAGGATGAAAATGGAGCTAAAATTGTAAATACTACAAGATGAACCTTTGGTTCGCACTAAGGAAAATCGCAAAGAAACCCAAATGGGAATAACTAAGTCTACTTGGGCAAGTATATAGCAATAAGTCCATCATGAAAATGGCAAGGAAAGGAAGTTATCTTAAAACTCCACAACTAAATGACTACTTTTGCATGAAAATAAAAAATATGGTAGTGCTACTTACTACAAAATGCACTAGTTGCAATCTCCCATAAAAGACAAGAATTATAAATGGCTTCTGAATATAATATTATTGTTAAGAAATTAGCGCAGATGGAAATGATACCTATATGGTTTGAAGCTTATAGAAAAACCACAATGTGGGATCTTATATATATACATTTTTTTTTGTTTTTTGCTCACTTTTACTGAATATAAGTTACCGACCCTTACTGAGTTGGGTATACAAATAATAATTGATTGTGTTTGTAATGAAAATTGAATATATATATATGTTTTAAAATTATGATTGATGAAAACTAATGACTATAACTATTGTGGATGTAGGTAGAACTCTTGGTTGAACCTCTGTGCATTCTTGATTAGAGATAAATTATACAATCAAAGTAAGTGGTTACCTAGGTTAAACACAACAAAAGAACTTCAGCTGAGAAAGGCTACCTAGGGAGGTGAATACGAACTGAAAAAGGCATATTCCATCCTAGTTTGAGGCCAAAGAAAACACTGAGGATGGTGTTTCATTTGGGGGGGGTGTAACACCCCTTGGTACAAATCTATACATATTTTGTGTTACCACAAATGTCTTGGAAACACTGTGGGCTATGTGAAATGCTAGACATAGATGATAAATTTTGATTTCTTATTTAAATAATATTCACTCTAGTCATCCCAAAAACCATAAGAAAGAGTGCTAAGCAATAATTTGACTTACCATGTAGTTAGAAGACAGTTATTCCTCTCCCTAAATATAAATAATATTAGTTTGGACAAGGGAGCAAAGAAGGTGAGAGGGGAGAAAACCTAAAGAAATCTTGCAAATTTGGTACCTATTTGGAGGAGGTCCAAGTGCAAAGATGAAGATATAAGCTTGTGAACCTACAACAATATATTGTTGAATATAGGCAAGACACTTCCAAGAAAATGATTCTTGAGCTGGTTGGCTAGTGGAATCTAAATTGTGAGGCCTTTGAGCCCCATTTAGCCCCAAGACAGACCTGGTGGGGTTAGAGCATGTCAAGGGTTGGACCTGTTATGGTCATTGATCAGATAACTATCTGGAAGAGACACTGGCTCAGGGAGAGTTCTGATAATGGATATTGTACTCATTAGTTGGGTGGAGCACTCTCTTGCCTTGTGACTTTGTGGTTGGTTCTTACAGCTAATAAAATATAACTATTAAATCTATTATCTATGATTTATTATTTTCCAGTAAAATATATGAATGTTTGTGTTGGTATTCTCGAAGATATTCCCTGAATGAATCATGTAGTATGTGCGTCCATTGGAAATTGTTTTTAGTAAGTTCTAGTATAAAAAAATGGTGAATCAGGTTAGCTTCTAGACCTAGTTGATTAACCAACAACCCAGAAATAGTTATTGTTTCAGTGAAAGAAAAGAAAACTAGAATGGAAAAGAAAACCGTCAAATTTCTAGAACACTCTAAATTTTATAAGTAGTTTCCTATAAGTGAACCCATACCTAGTGTCACCACCCTTTATATTAACACATTACACAATAATAACATTATTATATATATATATATATATATACCTCTACCATAATCTTAATTCTAAACAAGTATAATAACACAAAGGCCATGATGCTTATCATTGATAGAGGAGGTAAATGTTATAAACCATAGATAACTGGCAATAAGAGGAGATGATAAATGATTTCTCTTGTGGATTATACTACAATGATAAATGATACGTGAAGTTACAAGTGTATTTCAAGGGACTGATAGATCCGACTCTATATAAACATATGGGGAGTAGTTAAATGACTAATTAGTATAATGAGGGTCGACGAACGGAATGTTCCTCTCTGTTATGACCGTAACCGACATTCTAGCATGTAGGCATAAATACCAATGCTTATGTAACGAAAAATACAGACTCGCATTGTCAACACTTGTCCCTCAAAGTAGAAACATGGAAAGTAATGGTTCATTGAAATAAACTAAATGTCTTTAACTAATACTATTGAAATGATAAGGAAAATCCGAATGACGTTATAAGTAATTACAATTGAGCATATTTGAACATTTCTAATATTCTCTTAAATTAATCTGAGACAATATGATAATCCCATCCAGTATAAAGGCTTGGTTTCCAAATCCTTAAATATTTGCCTTGGCCCTAACTATCAGCGAGAGAGAGGGACGTAATGGTTCCTTCAAAAAGAAAGAAGGTGTGTCTAGTGGGTGTTCAGTTGTAAATGTGTCAAGATTCTTCTACTGTGAAGAGGGGAGAAAAGTGAGCCTCTAAGACAGAGGTAGTAGTGCAACCCAAGAAGAGATACATATGAATCAGAAGGATCTATCAAACTTCAAGTGGAATAGTCCACAGAGGATGTGACAGTCGTGACAACCAAAAAATGATGAAAGGTATGTCTAATATCACGTAGAATAGTCCATAAGGATGGGACAATATAACAACTGTTACATCACATTTTCAATAATATAAGTACTAAAACAAGTGAAATAGTTCAATTATCTTAGCACATGTGAAAGAAAACATGAAATACAAACTTCCGCAGAATAATCTTACAAAAATTCTTAATGCACGCATGAAGAACATGTTGGACTTGAAATATTTTGTCATTAACTAAAATTTCCAAGACACATGTTTACAATGTACATCACTAGCTCTAGTAGTGGAGCATTGGAGACACTCTCTTCTCCGTAAAGAACTAGCTTATCTCTCTAATTGTTTATGGGAGGAGCCAAGGTGAAAAGTCTTGCTCTCATACAATAAGGGAATATATATAACCAAGGGTGACTCTTTGACTACCCTCATGACTGCTTGAATCCCTATAACTTTTCAACTTACATGAATCTTTACATTCCATGTGTGTCCTTTGGACTTCCACTTTACAATACATTTTGAATATAATATAAATGATCCACAATATTGATTTGGTAAATGACCACTCATTACATGACATGACATTACACTGCTGACATGGACTACTTGATGGTGTGGCAATGTCAAGCCATTACTACTACTAAGTGCTAGATGTCTTCTTCAAGATGCTTTTATTTTCACCTCTGCATGGCTTAGTGATGAGGAATTATCAATGATCTCAACTCTTGAATAATGGTCACAAACTAGCATCCCTTCACTTTCTCTTGATCGATCAACTTGTAAGCTCAGCTACAAGAGAGTCTTTGATTATTCTTCCCTCATTCTTCTCATTCTCCATCATCTTACCATGACTTGATAGGGTAGATGTTCCTGCAATTCATTCATGATGAGATGACATCATTCCATAAAACCCCTATTCTAAGATGATGGATTCTGATCCACCAACTCAGCCCAGAACAAATGACAGGCTGGGAAGATGGACTTACCAACTACGTAGTTGTGTAGTTCAGGCAGGAAAAGGGAATTCATGATCCTTGAGACTACACAATGCGTAGTTCAGGCTAGGCTAAGGCACAAGACTGCATAGTTTCCAAAGCCATTGGGACAGGATGAAGGGATGGGCACTGGGAGAGCTCACTACGTACCTCTGGGAGTCAAGGAAGGTTCGACTACTACACAATTATTCATTGCAAGGGATAAATGGATGATATTGAGGCTTGAGGTTTCGAAGTGTGCAGTTTAAGCTGGGCTAGGGGATGTGATTGCACAATTATGGAGGTCAAGTTCGGGGCTTGGACAATGAAACTGTGCAGTGCAGTAGCCTTGGAAGGCAGGAACTATGCATTGTGTAGTGTCAAGAAGCAAGGTCACAACTAGAGGACTGAGACTTCAAAGTGCATAACTCAGGAGAGGCTCGGTGAAGCTAGGTTGTTCGGTCAGGAAGTTTTTCTGAAAATGACTGTTGGATTGGTGAGATCGGTGTGAACGATGATAAAATTTGATTGTGATCACACACTTACAATATTTTGAATACATGAAAACATATATTATCCAAACACATGAACAAATCATTTCCCTCTGTGCGACAACTTTACGATAAGTGTGACACTAAACATAGAATTTACGACGACCCTGATAACACTTATGTGACAATGCTCAAAACTTTGGAAATGAGTGCAACGGGTACTTGCAACATTAGAAAAACTAATTTTCCACAATATGACCTCTTATAAGCACCATAATGGTCTTATACACAATATGTGACAATAAACATTCTAAAAGATGACAATTTACTAAACATGTAAAGGGAACAAAATATTCAATAAATCTCATGAAATAAGCTTCAGTGTTTGCGACAATAATATACAAAACCAAGGAAGGCTCCAAAATTGAGTGTAAGCCAAAATTTTGGAGGGGGTTGTACCAGCTACAACACTTGGTGACACACTGGTTGAATTACATCTTCTCTATCTCGGTTAACTTCTTTTTTACAGGGCCTTGGTTCTTTAGGGAGTGTTGATTCATCATGCAAATTACTTTGGTCTCCACACTTACCCCATGAATAGACATGGTCGCCTTTATGCCTTCTTGGTTGAACAAAACATAAGATTCAACGATATCATAATGTTTTGAGTTGGGAAGGGTAGTGTAACTTGCGATATTAAGATTTTCAGAGTATAATTTTTCATCTTTGGTGTTCTTCCGTTGCTAGTAAACCTGGACAGTACCCCAGTGGAGTAACATAAGAACAAAAGCATTGCTCCACTGCCCGCGAACCAGGACAACACCTTAGTGGAGTTGCTTACTTCACATCTCTATGTAGGAAGCCTTTCTCTTCTTTCACCTCTATTTATTTTAAACAGGAATGTGCATTGACACTTATTTATTTTGGGGCAGAAGGGGGATTTGACTTATTGAGAGTAGAAGAGGTTGTTCCTTCAGAAATGCATATAGAGACCTCTAATTTAAGTTTGCTTGTTTATATTTTCTCCTTCTCCGCACCTATTGATTGGATAAGCATGAAAACACCAAAATATAAAGACCAAGTGTAGGCATGAGGTTTCTGAAATAGACATGGGTTCATGGTTGGACCAAAACTCTCCTTATGCATGGATCATATTTTCCATCAGAACTGCATCAGCCAAAAGATATAACCACACAAGTAATATGTATAGAAGTTTAGCCAAATGTTGAAGTGTCATAAGACTCTTTAGAGGTTGGCCACATACATACTAAGAACCCATAACTTGTTTATGCATAACACTTATCACATGACAAAAACAATCATAACTCAAGAAAACAAGAAATAAAATACTATCTACATAGTGTAGGGCACAACCCCAAATATTCATTAGAAGTAATATTTTAATTCTTGGCCATTGAGAGGGAAGGAGTCAATCTTCCTATCAAGTGATTAAGGATGATAAGTGTGTTTCCCAAGCCTTTCATGTACTATGAATGGTTTAATCCATAGGGGCTGAAACTTAGCGTGTTTTCCTTTGTCCTCATGGAATTTGTCCCACTTCAAGACTAAGTCTCTCACATGGAAATTGTTCTTCCTTGTAGACTTCTTGTCAAACCGCATATTGATACGATTTTGATGAAGTGAAAATTTTTCTTTCACTTTTAAACTTTCTTCCTGTAGCTTGTGAAGGGTGTTCATCCTACATTGTACTAACATACATGGCTTGCCATGGGATTCTTGTGAGAGTTGGAGGGCAGGAAAGTAGATGTTGGGTCGAAGGATGGATTATTTTCTGTATACCGGGAAATAATGGGAGGTTTTCAAGGAAGGATTCAACATGACTTGGTCAGCCCATAAGGCATTTACTGAAGCAAAGTGCCAGTTCCTCTGCTCAGAGAATATGGTCTTCTTAATTATACGAATTAAGTTCTTGTTCATAGATTCAACAAGACCATTCCTCTTGAGGATAATAATTAGCAGATCATTTTAATACAATTCCATTTTCCAATGTAAAGTCACAGAGTTTTAACAATGAAAAGTATGGTGCATTGTTGAAAACAAATGAAGTACGAAAGTCGAACCTGGAAATGATGTTCTGTCACAGAAAGCTAATGAATTCCTAATCATTCACGTATTTGAGTAGAACCTCTTTTTCCCACCATGTTAGGGTTGTATAAAAATAGTAGTCCAGTATGGTTATTTATCCATTTACCCCACTAGGATATTGTAAAAATTAATTTTTATTTTAAATTATTTAGCATAAAAATAGAAAAGTAGAAAAAGAAAGAAAATAAGAAAATAAAGAAAAATAAAAAAAGAAAGAAAATAATAATAGCAATAAAACCCCGAAGGGCGCGCTATTTTAAATGTTGTTGTTTGAAATTGTTTTATTAAAGTTTTTTTAGAGGTTTGAAATAAAGATGATATGATTTTTTGAAATTTTATATAAACAAATTGCATCTTCTGATGGTTTCTATCATCTCTGCCATTATCAACTGTGGGGTCGAATTTTAGACCCCCCAAGCTTTCAGGACTTAATGGAAGGAGGGGGGAAGCAGTTTCCAAATACACCACCACAACTACGTGTCCACTTCACATACTTTTTGGGGGGTCCCTTCTTGATACCATTTAAAAATCCTACCCCCCTCCCCTTGAAAAGCACTCTCCCACGCTCCCTTCCACCCATTCACTCCCGTGTTATTCATTCGGAGCATTTGTCACTTAACCCACCATCCACCTCACCTACCCTCCACGTCATCTGACCAATATCTTTCAAATCACCCACCAATATTCAAATAAATGTTGGACAATTAATTTCTCCCACTAACGTATGAATTCATTACACTCTCTAACAACAATAATAAGCCTATTACAATGCCCTAAAATCCTATTATAAAATCTCCCATTGACCTACAAATTTCCCTTTCGATGGTCAATTGAATTATTCAAGTTTAGCTTGAAGTATTTTGAAGTTTACTAACACCCTTTATGGGTTGTTTAATTTTGCAATTATCAGTCAAGCAACAATCTAGTAACATTATTTCATCAATTCTCCTTTGAAATTAAAAATGTTGTCTTATAAAGGAAAATAAAAGATGCTAGAGGAGAATCCCATGATACCCCCTATCCCTGACTTAGATAAGACTCCCATGATTGATATCCAGTACATGATAGTTCAAACCTAGTGTGAATTTGATTTGTATGAGCTGCATAATTGGGCAAAACGGAAATATTTAGAACAAAGTGACGATTTAATCATCTGCAAATCATTTCTCCCCGAATTTACCTTTCCTCAAACTCACATTTTCCTTGAATTATCTACCTAGTGTCATCTTAGGTACCTCCCCAACTAGAAAGTAGTAATTGCTCAAAACAATGAAGTCCTATTTTCTATTACCCCAGAAAGCATATGCCAATCCCATCATATAAATCCACAAGCCTCTTTACATCCGTTTTCTAATGATGCACTTATGGAGTTATAAAAATAGCTTACCTACCCCAACCGAGCCCACATTTCCAAAATTTTTCTACCTGAGAATTATAAATTACCGAGAACAAATTCCCCATACTCTGTTTCTATCTTCCCAGAGATGTCTAGGCAAGTCATTTCTATGGTTACTTTTTTCTTAGGTTATCACTCATACCAATGGGTAGATGAGGTAGTATTAGCATTTTTATCACTATTTATAGTTGGTCAAAAGCCTTCAATTCTTTTCAATTATAGTCAATTCTTATTAGATGTTATACATGAGTAGTTTATTTGTTTTAAAGTTGAAGGTGTGTTCAAACACCAATTAGTTTTACTATATCTATTGTTATTTTACTAGGAAGACAACTTCAATGTCCAATTACATAAGATGGATGATCAGGGTACCCCATTATCAGTCATTCATTGGAATTCTTTAATCAAAAGAAACTCAGAGAATTATTCATTGACCGATTTTGTGGATAAGTTTCTACATACATCCTTGTGTCTACTCAGTAGTGATGTGATACCAAGAATTTCACGAGAGATCAAGAAATTTTTGCATCTATCAGAGAAGTCAAAAGTTGGAGACTGGTATATATACCAGAATTATACATAAATTAGAATCTATCTGTGTGAGATTCCTCCCTATAGATTACCACTGTTTGTGCCAGTGAGAATATTTAACCTTGAATATGCTAGATAAATGTTAAATATGGATGAATTTCACTTTGTGTCAAATAAAAGGAAAGCACAATTTAAATTGAAGGAAAATTTTGGGCCATATATTGTAAATACCGTATCAGTGGCAAAGGAAGTGGAGGAAATATTAAAACAGATGAAATTTAAACCAAGCTTCACTTGGTCTTATGATTCAGTAGGGATAATTTCGAAGTTAAGAGTTGATAATAAGTATACTCCATATGTAGATACACCTAGGCTGGAGATAGAGTTGTATGCTAACTAGGAGAAATGGATAGAGAACACATTACAAGAGGCTAAAGAGCAGATGGAGAGTATGTCCCCTACAAATTCAACAAATTATGTAGCATACTTTCGTATCTTCAAGAGGAGGAAGAAGGATACAAAAACCACTACTAAGACTGATCCTCAAGTAATAAATATTCAATAAGAATCCTTAGAAGAAAAGGATTCAAAGGAGAAACTTACAATGGTTTTGATAGGTACTCCTACCACTTATTTTCCATATATAGAGGAGACAACTCAGTCTCTTATCTCTTCTAAATCTCAAACTCCAGCACAACAAATCATTTTTGTAAGATACAAGGAAATCAACTTGAAGAATGAAGCTTTGAAGGCTTCAACATATTCAGAGTTTTGGAAGCAAACTGCCACCACCCAAAATAGATTTTCATCTGCATTTGACTCAGAAAAGGGGCAATTCCAAATGGCCTTTTTTGGAACCTACAATAACATCTCCTACAAGTGCAGAAGACTACAAAGCTTCCATAATTTATGTTAATACCAAGAAGGTGCATGCAATTGATCAAATCGATTTTCATTAGAAAAAAGGTGAAATGATCTACTCAACACTGACCATATAAGCCATGGGTGCCTCCAAGTTGTAGACCTCTTTGAATAATGTGCACTCATAGTTAAATATTGAAATAATGTCTTCTCTGGCCAAAGACACCAGAATTAAAACTTTAGAAGAATTAATTACCAAACTAAGATATGATCCTAGTGATGTCAAGCCAACCAAGAAGATTATTAAAAACAAAAATTTAGATATTCAATCCCTCTAGAAGCAAATTAAGATTCCAACACTAGAGAACCCTCAGGCCAAAGAAGTAACCAATCTGGAGATGGAAAAATAAAAATTGTTCAAAATAGTAGTTGAACAAAACGTTCAAATCTAGAAGATGGAACAGGAAATGGAAGAACTATTGAAGGAAAAGGAACAACTAGAAGCAACCGTACATCAACACAACAAGAAACAAAATGAACATCACAAGCATCAACTTCATATTCTTTTGAGAAACTAGTCCAAGATTTAGGATAATTATCACTGACGAATAACGAAAAGGAAAAGTTAACAGTCACTCAAAAATATGTAAGAAAGCAAGATAAAAGTAGACAATGAATACCTAACAAAGGTTCAAAAGTACTACAAATTATTTTAGCAAATTCAAAAATATAAAGATCAATCACTTACAACTCAAATGTTAGCAAAAGCCAAGCGCAACAATGGCACAATATTAATGCAAATATTACAGAATTGTGGCCATCTATTCAGATCATTTATTAACAAGAAGATCTCATGCAAAATGTTAAGGCAGTAGTTGAGCATAAAAAAAAGTTGAAATTGAGCACAGACCAACAGAAGCACACAAGATTATAAAAATGTTGAATTCCAAAACTAAAGATGAGCTTGAAGAACTCAACATCCATGATAGAACAGATGCAGTGATGGAACTCAAAAGAGTGTTTACAAAGAATATTATTATGGTGAATAAGAAAATAATGAAAATAATTGGAGTTATAGGTAAAAGAATTCAACATAAAATTTAATGCATTGCAAGAGAAAGAGCTCCCACCTTGAAGAGCTTCTAATGGTAAATTGATTCCTTTAGAAAACTATCAAGATAATTTGTGTAATATTGTTGCAGATGCATCTAAATTTTCTAAAGTCAGAGGAACTATAAGTGGATAAGCTTTCATGGAGGACCTACAACATGATCTCTTTATTCAAAATGAAATTCGTCATCTATTTATGAATAAGCCAACTTTTGATACTTATATAGGAGTAGACGAGAAATTCAAGAACATGGTAAATTTTTCGATTCCGAGTGAAGAATGATGGGATAAGCTACTAGAGCGGGTTGAATAAAGATAAAGAGAAATCATATAGTTCTAGAAACACACAGGAAAAAGAAGAGAAAAGGTAGTTATAGTCAGCAATAGTTCACTTCAAAATGTGAACAGAAAATAAGAAATAGTCTCAATTTTCTATTACTTAGTTATATTTTTGAAATATCTACATGTTTTTAGTAGATATTATTGTGTAATAAGTTTCATTTGAAGCCTAAATTTATTCAAAACAAATTATATAAATATTTTGTAAAAAGACTCAGTAAGGGTTGGATTATGCAAGAAGAAAATATTTTTCTGTAATTATAAGCGGTGAAATACATTTGAAGAATCAATTCAGTAACACAGAGGCAATTTTGTGTCAAGATTCTTATGTCAAGCAAATGGTGATGTCTTCTTCTTTGTAAATCTATTTTCCTTTCAAGTTTCACATGAATTTTTCCTTCTTAAATTGTTTACAAGAAGATTAAGATCCAAATTTACATGATGTACTCTTCCCTAGCTTGTTAAGAAATTTCAATGTTTTCTTTCTGATATTAAGTATAGAATTCATATATGTATGCTCTATATTTAATTAATTGAGATCCTTATTCATCCCATCCACAACAACAAAAACTCTACAAGGTCCAGGAGTTTTCTTGACTCACCCTGTTTTCTACTCTTCTGCTTATTTTAATTTATTACTAAAGACCTTATGACTCCATACCCAATGGACTTCTCTTCCATTTTACAACTGGAACCTTAAAATATACAATGTCCTTTCATATCTAGCCTAAAATCTACACACTAAGATTAAAAATCATATAGATACAACCCTCTCTGAAGCTGGAAGAGGTAGATCCCAATTTTGAAAGTGGTTTGTGGTTACCTTTGTAATTTTCCTCCTCATCCTAGGAAAACTACAAAGTGCTAACATTTTGGCGACCTTACAAGGGAACTCTTCTTCCTAGTAACTTTGATTTTAGAAGTTTAAACCTATCCCCTATGGGTGACAATGAATTAGGAAATATTTAGACTAAATTCTTCACCTAGAAGTTGTATATATACCCAACTGTAAATAATTTGTTTGAAGATCTAGATCCTAGAAAGATTTACACATTATCCCATCCAGATCCTCATCCTCCCAAAGTTGTAAATAATCCCGAGAGGTTGATTATAAAAATGAGATTTACGTAAAGTCAAGCAAGAAACAATCCTATGCTAAGTTCTAATTCACTCCCATAAAGTTTTATAACAGTTGAGGATATTAAGTTTGATTTACCCTTTGAGAATAGTATTTTCATAAACAAATCAGAAAGCTTTGTTCCTGAGACAATCTTTAATGAATCCATTTTGAAACCTCATATCTCAACACACAAGCCTATCATTTTATATTCTGATAAAGATGTTGTACAACCATTTGAGAAGCTTGTAGATCTAGTAACACAATTGAATCACATTTCTCATAAACCATTTATAGTTCAACAAACTACCATTTCTTCTTCTACTCCACCATTGACCTCCCCAGTGGTTTCCCTTTTTTCCACTATTTGTATTTCATCTCTCATCTAGATGCCTTTTATACCAACTCAAAAATTCACAGTTCCACCTCCTTACCACTCGTAAAATCAAGGACAACTATTGTTTCATCCTATTCTAAAATTCCAATCATGGTAGCTCATTATGCCCCTTTGACTTTACAAACACCATTGAATTCCATGCTACATAATCATGGACAACGCGTACCCCAATTTGATGGAATTGGGCCTCTCACAACATAATAACACAGCTAAAATGAATTACTTCAGATACCTACAAGAATTTGATGATTATGATGTGAAAATGAGGCTCCTTGCACAAAGTTTGGTAGGGGAAGTTATAAAATAGTACAAAGGGTTGCCAGTAGGCAGTATTGCTAATCTACAACAATTTCACCAAAACTTCCTTTCAAGATGGGAAGTGAAAAAGAATCCCATCCAGATCCTTGCAAAATATGAAAGTTTAAGGAGAACTCTAGGTGAAATAGTTTAGGATTATTGCATTAGATTTAACAATATTTATAATTATATTCTAGCAACAATAAAATCTCCACCAAGATTAGATTTAATTCAATTTCCAGATGATTTGATGTTGATATGGATTATTAATTAAGAGAAAGAAATCCAAATACCCTGGAAGAAATGCAATGAAATGTTGTTAGTGTAGAGGAAAATTTTCTGGCCAAGAGAGAAAAGTTAAAGGTTGAAAGAAGAGTCACCATTAAAGAAGAACCTTCTTCTTCATTAGATGCAAAACTAGATACTTTAATGAAAACTATGGAAAGGATGATGGAAAGAATGACTTTGACAGATAGAGCTCCACCAAGAGAACCACAAGGGGGTCCTCAGATCAGGAATCCAAATTTTAGAAGGAACCAACCCCATATTTAAATAATATAGCAAAGAGCCCCATCAGATTAACAACAAATTAGACCTCCTTTTCAGGAAAATCATGCAAAGGAAGAAAATGAGACAGTAGATGAGCCAAAAGAGAATCAGATCAATATTTTTGGTGAAGGAGAAATAGATAATATTTTCTTGACGAAAGAGGAAGAATACTTGTTCTTATTAGCACAACAAGATGTCATACCTATATAATCAAGAGGATTATGAAAAGGGTTATCAAAAAGTTATTATTGAAGTGAACAAACAATATAATCTAATAAATAAGAAAGTTGCAATAATTCCTCCTAAAAAGATCCAAATTGATACAACTACAAGTCAAACAAAGATTGATCCTCTAAAGGAAACCCCTCAAAAACAAGATACAACTCAAAAAGAGGTAGAAAAGCCTTGACCTTCTTTCAACATTGAAAATGAGTTATCAAAAGTTAAAATTTATGTTCCTCTAACTGAATTGATGAAAAAGGATATGTGTAGAGGTACGTTATAAAAGCACTAAAAATATAAGATGGAACAGATATTGTGAACTTAAGTGATGACTAACCTGTTGTACATCTGAGATAATAATGGCGAGCTATTATGCCAGAGCATCTAAGATAAATGTTTTTGGGATTTTTGTTTTGATTTGGCAAACCAATGAATAAAACAAATATAGAATTGATATACCTAACCCTTTGAATAATAGCAATATCTCAGTAAAGGGCTGCTATAAAATTTCACACAGTGATAAAGCCTGAATAGTGGTGAGTAGAAAATAAAAAATAATATGATTATCACAATTCTCAGATAGAGAATTACATAATCAAAAGTGTGAAAACCTTTGACCGATGTTGAGAAGGTTTAAGAGAATATGCTTATGCTTACAATGAGATGCTGATGATTAATTGATTCAAAGGGAATTAATTAAACAAACAGTCCATTAATCCATTCTCTTTAGCGATTATCACTTCAGAAAGCTTATAGGAATAGATTGAGACACAATTATTCCTACCTAGTTATCTCTGTGAAAACATAAGAATATGAAGAAAAATGTAATGAGTAATACAAGAAAAACTTACATGAAGCACAAACTGTGCAAAACAGAATTCAAAATCCTTTACTTCGTATTGAGGTTCTGTTGAAGCCCCAAAAATCGGGTCGACAACAAGGGGGATACCCACCCGGTCCGGACCTTGGTTGGCAGCTCCTTATCTGTTTGGTATAGCAGGTCCAACTGGGGATAACGGGACCAGTTTCCCGATCTTGGGTGTGTGTGTGTGTAGAATTGAATTATGCTGATCTAAGAGTATTTTAAAGCTAATCTAATTCAGATTTTTTAACTTACTCTATGCTATTGTAATCTAGTGAGAAACAACACATCAAATCTATTCTAACCTGGGATTGTATATCTTCCATTACGCGATCTAAAGAGATTTCGAACAATAACTGGTAATAAAGATCATTCAGCTATCATAAGAATAGAAATCATTAAAGATAAACCACTTTGCATAAGAAGTTAGGCAAAACAGTTGTGAACAGCATATCGCATAATAAGCTATTCATATGTCAGACATAAACAATATGACTCCACCGTACAAAAATGCCAAATGATAACCCATACATTCATGCAATAACATATAAACAACTGAAAACTATAAATCACATAAAGAATATAAGAAGAAATTGCCAAGAGATAAAAGTACCATTTATGACTGATCCTACTCACAAAATTCAAGCAAAAACGATCTATCTCTACTTGTTCTAACATCTACTAAGAGTACAAAAGTGCAACATCAATAGCAAATATCAAAATGCAAATAAAAATAAATCTCGATCCATCTATTCATCAAAACCTCCTCTGAGGGTGCAGAAGTGCATGTTCCGAGGATAAGTTTTTGACAAATCTCTGGACCCTTCTCTAAATTCATGAGAAGGGTTAAAATACTACTTCCTAATTCTAATAATAGTGTTTTTACAAAATTTTAGGATACGGTTTTCAAATGACCGTCCTTTTTCTAATCTAAATAAAAAGAAACAACAAACTACTAAAAATAAGCTACTTCTGAATTTGGTCCTAAAAACTGCAAGTGTTCATCATGGATTTGAGAAGAGTTGGTTGGCCAACTTCTGCGCTGAGCTGGGCTGCGAAAACAGAATCTATGAGAGCTGGCACTACTTTCTCGGCTGAGTTTATGATGCATTTCACATTCATCCATTGACTGTGTGGCTTGACTAAGTATGCCCAGTAACACTCCCAATTCAACCTGTTCAATGCCTGGATCACTTTTCCCTTTTCCTACGCCTTCTGCTTCCATTCTGCCTCCATTCGTGACTTATTTGGATGGTACCCCGGGGTGGTTTCTGCGATTAAGTTGGCTCTGTGTACATTCTCATTTACACATTCGATAAGAACGCTCGCCTGTGTCGCCGCTGTCTCCGCCACCTGTTCTGCCTGCCTGATTCGATCGTCCCATTTGTTAAAGAGCAATTATTTATGGCTCTCGTTTATTCTGGGTGCATTTTCTCTCTTCCCTTCCTCTCCATCCTGCCAAGCTAAGTATTCTGTCACTCATCTGTCAATCTGGTCATAGTCACTTCGCAAGTCCGCCACTTGATTGGTGACTTTATCGCTTAGCTCGCAATAGTGACTCCACTGCGATATTTTACATCCCAACTCTTCTTGTTGCTATAGAAGTTACTCATTTAAGCCAGTAGATTCTGAAACAAATTCGGCAAGCTTGGGCTCGTCCTTGTGTATTTCTTGTAAAGCTTGCAACTGCTTTCCTTTTTCGTCTAGGCTTCTTTGATAGCTTATCTGCATTTGCTGAAAGTCTTCTTGTAGTTTCTCAAGTTGTTTGGACGCTTCAATACTAGCATTGGCTTATTATAGTTGTTGTTGTAGTAGCTGTATTTGGTATTCTTGTTCCCTCAACAGTTGTTGAACTTCTGACACCTTGTTGATAGTCGCAGAAGCGTATGCTCCTGCGATCTGAGATAACTTCATGAGATTTTCTGTCGGGTTGTTGTTAGGGTCTTTCCATAAGACGTCTAAATGTTCAGCGTCTTGTGAGAGTGTATTCTCTAGCTTTCTCTTCTTTCTTTGTCTCCTCACAACTTCTTTATGTTGGGGACTATAGAATGCATCCAGTGGGGGAATTTCCTCTACACTAAGTAGAAGCTCAGAAGGCAAAGCGATATGACTATGCTCCGTTTCTAAGACACTACTGACCATGGTCGAAACCATTTCCTGTATTACCTGTGCATTGCTCACAGGTGTTCTTGGGACTTTCCCTTCAAGGCTGATTAGCTTGTTGAAGTTTTCCCATTCTTTGTCGAGCTCTGTTGTGACGAGTGGCGATTTAATGACGGGAGGAGGGACATCTCTTGGTGGGGAGGCGATAACTTGCTGTTGCGACATTGCACTTGACTGAGCTGTATCTTTAGTTGTTTCTTCGCTTTTTCCTTGGTCGCTTGTAGACTTTTTAGAACGTTCATGCATTCCTTGGGTAGCGTCAGATTTGGATTTGGAAGTACTGGAGTTTCCACTGAGGCTGACACTGGGAGTATGTTCTCTGGCGGGTAGTCGTAGCTTTTCTAGAGGAACACTGGCTAGCCTTCTTTCTCTGTATAACAAAAATCTTTGGAGGTCATCTGGGGACAACCTCGACCGAGCTTCTTACAAAACTTCCTAGAGTGAGCTTTTACTTTGAAACAAATCATGAAACAAATCTTTCTTTCCGACGAATACTTTT
>APFE030571179.1:0-16916 GCA_000404065.3 Pinus taeda
ATGGAAAGTAGTATCCACACATGGTATGTACCCATGGTATTGTAACTCAAGAAGGCACCTAGAATACCATAAATAATGGGCCTCACCTTGTGAAAGCACAAAGGTGTCCTCCAAAATGTAGGATAAATGATTTCTGCATTTTATAAAGTATTATTTTCTTTTCATATATTGTTAGGTATTCACTGTGTGTATTTTCTATTTAGGGTTTTTATAAGAATTGTTTTAGAGCATATTTGTATGCTCTCTCTCCTCCTCTCTGTCAACATTTATGGTTCTTAAATCTTACACCGTGAGAAATGTATCAATCTCCCCTATTTTCATCCAAGGATTCAACCATAAATATTTTCAAACAAATGGGTAACCATGTCCTATAATATAAGGGATGGGTTGAATATTGTGAAAAAAGAAAAACATATATTCCTAGTTAGGTTGGGTCTATAAATATTGGAAATAAAGCCCATTTATGTCAACATATTAGTTATACTTTATTTTGAAAATTCTTTGAGTGGAAAAGATGCTTGAAAGCATAATATCATGGGGGATGTATAATAAAGTAATTCCCCTTGATGTCTCGTGTACATTTGATTTCATTGAGTTATAGTTTCTTGAATAAGTAGTATCGATTTTAGAGAGATTATCAGTTGAGGACTCTCTTTCCTATAGAATAACCATAGTTGGTTTTTCTTCAGAATTTTATTTTTAATATATATTTGTTTTTTTCATTCATTCATATAATAATTTATGATAATATATTCTTTGGGTATCTGAGGGGGTGGGGTGGAACATGTTTATCATCAATGCCATTATTATTAAATTCACTAACATTTCTCTCAACTCGTGTAGAAGTTTCTTAGTTCTTCTTTCTTTGTCCTTTTATTCTATTTTCCTATTTTTATCATTATTTCAGGGTTTTAGTGTTAACTGCTAAATAAATAGACTATTGATGCTTCCATTGCATTTTTTATTCCTAAAATTATCCCTTTTTTTATCAAGGATTTTGTCAAAAGTTGAATTTATTGATTCAATATTGAGTCAATCTCCTTTCCATCCCATTCCACTACTAAATACTGAAAATCAAGCTTGCAAAGCTCCATATCTTCTCCCTTCTCTGTGTTTATTAGGTCTCTAATGTCTTAATGCATTCGTGTCTTTGTTGTCTCCACTATTATTGTTTCTTCACTTCATTGATTATATCATTCTTTCCCATGTTTCTTATAACTGGTGGGATTACTCCTTAGGATTATTGGTAACCTTGTTTAAGGTTTCCACCATATTCTTGGATAACATTTCATATCAATTACATCATATTTTCTAATGAAATGAACATCCAATGAAGGTTTTCTATCTGATTTTTTGTTTCTTACCACATTCTCAAAACTCCTAGGTTCTTTCTCCATTTATGGTTTAGGGATAGAGGAAGATTTATTAAGAGGAAAACCCCTAAATAGATTCCCTCGCTAGTGATATTTGTGTTGATGTCACTTGTTGTGATGACAGTCCTACTAGCAACAGCCATTCAAATGAGCCTGAATTAATAACATGTATTGGTACCAAAAATACTTTCTCATTTTCCCATGTCTTGAAATGTGTACTAGTTGTTTGGAAAATACAAGGATGCAAGTTTGGAGAATAGTTTAATCTAAGGAATACATACCCTTAACTATGAATTTTCTTTCTAGTCTCCTAGGATAAACTTTTAGTTGTTCAATATTGTATAAAAAATAAAAAAAATTAACAAAATATATCTAAAATTACGACAACAAAAAAAGAGCAAGGCGAAACAAGAAGAAAAAAAATGCAAATTATTTCTATAGCACCTTATTTTAGCTTATTTTATAATCGTAAAATTAACAAAGGTTTCTTGCATAGAAAAAGGAGAATGATGGAATGGGAGGTAGTCAAAGTCTTTTTACAGTGATAGGTGTAATTGTCATGGAATTGGATGGAACACACATGATTAGATAGTGGTATACATCAAATCATTGTCTTCGTTTTGAATCCCCACCTTTCAACAATGAATTCATTTGATTTATAACTATTATCCAACAACTCCTTCCACAGATGTGTTCTTAAGCCAAAGTGCCAAGTATTCCAGCAAGAGGAAGAAGGAAATGCTAACTATTTCAGCCATTGTATGGTTGTCCTGAAGTGCAATTACATGGTCAAGCTTGACCAAGAAGTTGAGAAAATCCATGCCCAAAAGTATAATGGAGTTGGATTTGGTCCACACCAAGAGACTTCACCATTCATTCTCCAAATGGAATTGATTTATATTCTGCATCTGCAACCTATCAACACTCACCAACGATACTTTAGGTGCATGTGATAATTATAATTGCAATCACAATATAATAAATATAGCATATCCTAAACATTCCTTCACACTAATTCCTGTGTTGATGTACATTTAGTGTTTATTAAGGGATTGTAAAAAGCTTGAGCAAAATCCTGATATATAGATCAAAGTTTGTAAGCATAGGTATGGAAGAATGCATGTGACTTTTTTGTATTTACTTCTTCACGAATTCATTCCATAATAGTGTTGAGAGATATTTGAAATGCAATCATCACATCCAGTCATCGCATCGAGTGTCATGATTACTGTTTTTCGTTTATGGAAATAACAATATTGTATATGTAATGTTTTTCATGTTTTCTATTTGTATGTTTTGGTTTGAGATTCACATTAACTCTTTCGAAATAGTGTATGAAAACAATTATTTTATCATTCTCTAAAACTTGGTTCAAAAATAATATATATTTAAAGACCATATTAGGAATTGTGGGTGTAACAACGTTTATTGAAGTAGATAATGTCACATCATTTTGAGTATCATTCACTTTGGGCATTGTCTTGCTTTCTAGAATATGTTAAAACCACTCGAGAAAATTTTCCTTTACTTCAACTGGTTTATAAAGTAGGTTAATAACATATTTTGATCAGTGCAATAAGTTTACAAAATTGATATAATTATGAAAGAAATGTCCATTACAATGAATATCGTTATTTATGCATCCCAATTAAATACACTGCGACTATCTAAGAAGTTGTAATAACATTTTCAAATAAAGTAAACAAAACAAATGCATTCAACAGTTCCCTTCACAACATCTGTTGGCGAAATTGTTTCATAATTCGTAGTAATAACACTTACGAATCTAGACATAGGAACGCTAAACAAGAAAATCCAATGGTATATTTTTATATTAACACAAATTTCTCTACCAATATTTTTCTTCCAGAACTTGAGGAGGTCAAACATATATATAATTAGTTTCCATTCTGAGTTTCTACATCAAAACTGAGTCATTTTAGGAAGTATTTTTTTGTCCCAAGATTATATCATTAGCCTTTTACAACAACAAACCCTTTTGATGAAAATACAATCTGATGATGAAGAATTCGCCACTATGATATGAGAGGAAGATGGCGCTCTGCACTGAAGCATCACAGGGTCTAGGATAATAGGCAGTCCAATGTTTTCCTATCGCCATCGTTGTTTTTGCCGTTTTCCTGCAGTGAGGAGCTCATCATGACAGCTTGAGGACTAGATCACTACCCGTTCTACAATTGTTACCTTCATCCCCGATTCTATCTGTAGCTATTAGAATGGAGTTAGAAATTGTCGATTATTTTGTCGACCTAAATCCCAACGAGCTGATTTGGATGTTTCCTCATAGTGTGTCAGATTCTGGTCCTCATTGAACATTGTTTCTCGTGTAGAAAAGCCCACTGTCTATCACTGATCTTTCTAGGCCATCAGTGCCCTACTTGCCAACTTTTACTCCCCCCGTTGCATCTCCTAGGCTTGACTACCCTCCACTCTCTCCTTCTACGCTCAACCTTCTTGCCGCTTGCATTGCACCCTCCCCTACCTTTGATTCCATTTCTCCTGAGGCATCCCTTCACCCTACATCATCTGGTATTCCCATTTCTTTAGGGTTGTCACAATCTGGGATATCCTCTATCCATCACTCGACACCAGACAACAACCATAACCCTACCTCTTTTTAGGGCAATTTTCCTATTCCCCCTAAAAACTTCAATATTTTGGCAGTTAACCCTTGGAACTCCTCCCCTTCGCCACAGGAAGTCTCACAAGGCAATCGGGACCCCTTTCGGGGCCGTCCAAATGTTCCATGGACTAGTAAGGCTAAGAAGAGTAAGTGTGTCAAGACCTTGAGCAAGGACATCAATCTTAGATTTGTGGAAGGTATCATTATGGGAAAAGTGGTGGATACCTCCAATAGGGTTCTAGTGTGGCATGTGAGGGGAAGAACATATTCGGCTAAGAGGCTTCGCTTCTGGACCTTCGAGATTTTTGGCACTTTACTCAACGCAATTATGTCGATCACCATTCTAAGTCGAGGATTATTTGCCCTCAATTTCCACCAAGAAGAATACATAGATTGGATACTCCCCCACTACTGGCATATTGAAACAGACCCTATTCTTCTAAAACAATGGGGCCCCCTCTTCAATCCAGAACGGGAGTAGTTGGGTGCTGGTCCGATTTGGGTTCATCCTCTAAGGCTACCCCTGCACTTTTTGTCAGAGGACATATTTATTCGCATAAAAAATGCACTGGGTACCTATTTGGATCATGATCTGTCATATGCAACTTCTAACAACAAATCTATGGCCTACATACTAGTTCACCTTGACATTAGAGAAGGATTGGGGGAAAATATTACTTTGCACTGGAATCATTTCACTTGCAAACAAACCCTAGACTATGAGGGAGTCCCCTTCAAGTGTAGAAGGTGTCACAAGGTAGGGAAGCTATATAAGTAGTGCTCCCTTGTCCTGTCAGTGACTTGTTCATTAGAAAAAGGCACTAAGAATCCACAATCTAAAGATCCTCTAGTGGAAGAACAACCTCCTCATGCTACTAGTCTGATTGCTATGTATGGGGATACTTGTCTACCAACTTGTTTTGCCTCTCTGCAGCCTACATCTCCGTCCATGATGAGATCTCAGACTACTGCAATGGCTACTCACTCCATGAGTACTCTTCCTTTTCTCTATTCTTTTGTTTCTTTTGTATGCACTTCACAACAATTACATGTTTCATATGCATCCATTTCTAGCTTGTCCACATTCCCTCTCACATGCCTACTCGATCATCCTTCTACTATCTTCTCCACTACCCCACTCTTTGTTACTGGATCTGACTCCATCACTTCACTTAAGCCCTCCACCACTTCTCAACTTTCACATCCATATAACCTCTGACCCTGGGTATCCATCCCTCCTAGACCATCCTGATAAGGTCTCTCTTCCCTCTCTATTGAGACTAAACCCACTTGAGGGAACCCTTCAGGATTTTGAGAGCTATCCTTCTTGTCAGGGTAGATGTGGCCCTAGGCAGATAGACCACAATTGATAGGGTTCTTAAAGGAAAGAACATCCTTAATCAAGATGATCCATGAAGTGGTTGGCCCTCAACTTCAGAGGGTTTGCTAGCGTTGCTAAAAAGCTATCCCTGAAGAGGCTCCTAGATACAAAGCCATTTGACATAATTTATTTACAAGAAACCGTCGGGAAGGAAGAGTAGGTTTCCCAGATTCTTCACTCTATGATGTCTAGCTTGTGCTTTCATGCCTAGATGTAAATGGATGATCCAGGGGTATTGAACTGGGCATTAATACTCGATCCATCAACCCTATTTCTATATGGGGGGGACCTAGATTCCTAGGAATGGATATCTTTTCCTCAGAGATGGGAAAGAACTTTCATATCATCAATGTCTATACATCATATCATAGTAGGGTGGAGTTCTGGAATCACCAATTGCAACTGTCGTTGATGAATTCTAATAACCTAACTTTGGGTGGAGACCTCAATTTCACTATTCATCATGAGATTTCTTTGGGACATCATACACAGCTAGATCCCCTACCATAATATATGGAACATCTCCTGGAACGACATCATCTGGTGGTGATCCCCATGAACAAAAAGAAACTGACATGACATAATAGGAGAATTGGTGATGCTACTTTGCATAGGAAATTGGATTGGTTTATCATCAAAGAGGACTTGCTTGCTACCCTCTCCAATTTTCTTCAATGGCTTGGATCTGGGGGTGTCTTTGATCACTCCCCCATCTATTTGGAACTAGTTGGTCCATCCCTAAAGCCTGGAGCACCCTTCATGTTCAACTCGACCTGGTTATAGGACCCCAAATATCACAAGTTGGTTACCGATTTTTGGAGAGACCAACCACCTTCCCAAAGGCGGAACCTAGTTGAAGGATTTTGTCGAAACCTCATGGAACTTAAAAATATCTCCATTCAATGGGCCAAATCTAAATGGTCTAGAGACAACCAGACTCTTTGTGCAATTGAGCACTAGCTTGCCAATCTTATGGATGACCAAGGTCACGGATTCATCTCAGTTGAAGCTAAATCTACCCTCACCGAGGTAGAGGCCTAAAGGTCAACTATTCTATGGGACCGAGAAGAGACTTCGAGACCTAGAAGCAAATCCATCTGGCTGAAGGCAGGGAATGATGATACTAAATTCTTCCACAATTATGCCAAAGGAAGGAAAGCTTGTAACACCATTTGGAAAATGTCTACTGATCATGGACAATATGCTCAAATGTTCCATCAACTAGATCATTTGGGAAAGTCAGTTTCCAATATATTTTCAAGGCTCCAGTTGGGATTTTGCTCATAGAAATCATTTGTATTGCTAATCATTTCCCTTGGTATGTTGACCCTGACATATCTGAAGAACTCACTAAACCTATATCTATGGGCGAATTGGAGAGCACCTTGAAATGGTTCAAGAAGCATAAAAGACTAGGCCCTGATGGATGGTCTATAGAATTCTATCTACCTTCTTCTGATACTTTAGGCATGGTCCTACTCGATGTTGTTGAGGAATGTAGGATTACACGGCACATGTATGAGGTCACCAATTCCACCTTCATTTCCCTCATCCCTAAGGTGGACTCCCCTCAATCCTTCAATGATTTCCAACCCATATGCCTTTGCAACTACTTATACAAAATTATAGACAAAATCATTACTAACTTTATCAAGCCTATTGATTCGGCCAACATCTCATATGAAAAATTTTCTTTCCTCCATAATCGACAGATCCATGAGGCCATTGGCACATCAAGGAAGCTCTCCATTCTATCAAATTGAAGCATCTAAAAGGATCCATTCTCAAAAATCGATCTATCAAAGGCTTTTGATCAAGTTAGCTATTTCTATCTAAGTATGTTTCTCACACACCTTGGATTCCCCATCCCTTTCATCTGATGGATTATGTGCTGCATTTCACTTGTCTCCTTTAGTGTACTTATAAATGGATCAGTCTCCAATTTCTTCCATGCTGAGAGGGGCCTCAAACATGGTTGTCCACTATCCCCATTACCTTTCCTGCTTGTCATGGAATGACTAAGCAAGCTAATCCTAGAGGAAAGAAGAGTTGGGTGACTACTGGGGCTCAAGATCACTGATCAATGTATTTTATCCCATCTTCTTTTCGTTGATGATGTGTTATTTTTATCATCAATGGCATCCGAGACTTCAATACTTTCTATGATATCATACAACTTTTTTGTACAACTACTGGGATGGAAACCAGTAGAACAAAGCCTACCATCACCTTCACAACTTGCTCTCCTCAGGAATCCATACATGCTTATCAGCAGTTTCCCTTCCAAAGTTTTCAATTGGATGATGAACTTAAATATTTGGCGTTTCAGATAAACTCCCATGGATAAAAAATAGCTGACTAGACTCTATTGATGACTAAGGTGTAAAAAAAAGGTTGCTTAGTTGGAACCACCAATTATTATCTAGAGCTAGGAGGCTAGTTCTTATCAAATCAATATTGGAAGCCACTATGGTTTACTAGTTGTACCTTTCTTGGATTCCTCAAGGTATACTTTTGACAATACAAAAAATATGCTCCAAATTTCTATGGAATGGACACAAGGAGGGGAAGTCATTCACTTGGGTGATATCGAGTTGTATTGCATTGCCCAGGATATTGGGACGATGGGCCCTCAAATACCTTCCAGCATTTTCACATGCATTGGATGCCAAATTGGGATGGCTACTCCTAAAGCTCAAAAGTCTGTGGAAAGTTGTGGTCATCAATAAATACATTTGGCCCCATAACCTCATGGATTGGGTTCGCCTTCCATCTTGGAACAAACATGGTATCTCTATCATCTTGATGGTTGTATTAAAAACTCTCCCGAGCATCAGGAATGGCCTCACTTGGTGAATTAATAATGGAACAACAATCTGCATTGGATCTAAATCATGGATAGGCTGTGGAAACTTATATTGATTTCCTCCAGACCTTATTTCATTCCTAAATGGTAGGGACATATCCACGATTGCACAAATAGTAGATCAACATAACAGTACTATTTTCCTACAAGCTTGGAAATTTGCAACTACACTAGGCATTCGAGATCAGTGCATACAAGATTGGGGGAAGTACATAAATGTGTTATCTGAATCACATGTACGAATATCTAATCACGAGGATGATCTCATATGGGCTTTGACAGCTCATCGAGTATACTCTCCCAAGATCAGATATCGAATTATACATGTTGTACATAAGCCCCCTTTTCTGGAGGGGTGGAGGAGAGCACTTGGAAACCTAAGGCTCCCCCATGAACTCAACTCTTTATGTGGAATATCATCATGAATAAAACTCCTACATGTATCAAATTGATGAAGAGATCACACTTTTTTTCTTCTTGGTGTGTCATTCGTCAATAGCACGAGGAATCGAATGATCATCTCTTCCTATTCTGCAGAACCTTACGACACATTTTGGGAGCAAGTCCTCTCCTGTTTGGACATATCTCAACGTTGGGAAGGGTGAAACACCAATGAGGCACAGAACGACTGGTGGAAAGCTTCCCCCAACATGAAGAATCAAAATCTCCCCCTGATTATATGATGTCATACTTGGTTAAGTCAAAACAACATCAGCTTTAACAATCTGCAAATTTGGTGGCCTTTGGTAATCACTAGAATCATCAATAATTTCAATGAAATACTAGATGTTGAACAGTCCCCACCTTCTCGCACCATAACTCTTGAAGCCATCAATCATGACCATCCATGGGTATACTTCGACGGATTTTCCCAAGACCAAGGGTGTGGGGTATTATTCTCCATTTATTAGACAGTCACTCTTTTTGAACTGCATGAGGTTTGGTGCTAGCATAAACAATTTCGCTGAGCTCATCTCACTCCGACATTTGTTATACTTTACATTGGCACATAATTGTAGACATATTTAGATATTTGGGGACTCTAAGATCATCTTTAATTGGTTCTCTTGCACAACTGCATGTCATGTGCATTCTCTCAGGAACATTTTGGATGATTCATTGCCTTTAAAATCACAATTTGAACAAATTACCTGTTTCCACATTTACAGGGAGCACAACTAGGCTATGGATCAGCTTTCCAAGGAGGCAACGAATCAACCCAGATGACAATGGTTTATCCAAGAACAGAGGCAGGGAGAGTTCTTCCAGTATTGTCACAAGCCTTACAAAGACCAAATATAACAGAGGGCTGACAGGCCCCAATTTTCACAGTTTTTATGATCCTAGTATATATATAAAAATTTGCAAAGCAAACATTTTGAATTTTTGTATAAATATTTACTAAATCTAAAGGCATACCCTTAGTGGGTAATTATGTATAGACCTATATATTTTGATGGCTATGTACACACATACATCATATGCTACCAACATTTACAACATGTAATTTTCCATTTATAATAGAAAATTATGATTTTTCCCAGGGGAAAAAACAAACCCTTTTGATTATCAAATCAATGCTCTTGAACCCTATGAGACTATGAATTTTTGAATCATACTCATAATGGTTTTATTACTGGGAAAGACAAAAGTGGGTTTTCTCTAGTGACTCCACAACCATTTTTCCTTGTGAAGATCACTCCAAACTAGAAAAGTGCTCCAATTTTTCAATTTTGTCAATGAGGCTCTCCTGTTAGTGAACAATGTTGTTGTTTCCCAGTTGGGAACCCTTGGACCTAAAGTCAACCTAAGGTCTCGTTGGGTCAAGAGCTCCCCCATCCAGTATTGTGTCTTGCCAAAGCAATAAAAAAAATGCAAGTCTGCTACACATGGTAGTCTTGATAGAGGACTTTACCCAGTTTATCTTAGGTACTCTGACAAAACCTCACATCACATGCAAAGGTGAATTTCTACTGTAACCAACACATACTGATATAAGCTTACAAATTAATCCAAAGGAGAAAACTTCCATAGTATGGAACTAAACCTTAAAACGCCCATATTAGCCTTCGCAATGAATTTTTGCCAATAATTAGGTAACTTGGGTTAATTAGAGGCACTTTAATTTTAAATATGAATATATTATTTTGATGTTTAAATAGAGACATGTGTATTGAATGTAGGGTTTCTAGATTTTTAATCCTTCCTTTAAACACCTAATAAACAACTGTGAAGGAATAAGATATAAAATTTAATCATGCTTATTTACATGCCTTGTAAAGAAAAACTTATTGTAGGAGATTTCATGGTTCCCAAATTGTGGTGTTGGTTTTGTATTTGCTAATGGGAGGACCCTTTGAACTTCCTAAGGTGGTATTGTAGTGATTGTTGAAAAATGTCACTGATATATATAATAGTCTTATGGAACGTATATGCTACATACTCAAAGGAGGTCTTTCTTGGTTATGGGGTACTTTGTGTGCACGACCTACTAAATATGTTCCTTTTCTATTTGTAATAAAGTTTGGATACCACGTGAGTAAATAAATAGTTACCAAATATGTACTTAGTGTGCACAACCTACTAAACATGTTCCTTTTCTATTTGTAATAATGTTTCGATACCATATGATTAAATAAATAGTTACCAAACATGCCACATGTTTATTTCGAATTCACTGTACTATCACAATGTAATTATAAAGCATGGATGTTGATATGCATAATTGTCACAACAAGGTTATGTATCGTGTCCAATAAGCAAGGGTTACACATATTACATCATGTCTTATTCTTGGATTTTTCTCCATAACATCACAATAATATTGACAGAATGATGGAAAGGGCTACACGTATTACATCATGTCTTATTCTTGAATTTTGCTGCATAACATCACAATAATATTTACAGAATCACAGAAGGTTGGGTTTATTTACACTTGGTAGAAACTTATATTATTTACTTGTACAAGAGCTCAAACAAGAGATACATCAATATATTATAATAATGCAATTGAAGCTACAAAATACTTATCATTTCTAGTATTTTTTGTTGTCTTCTAACAATTTAGATGACCAATTATTTCCATGTATGTGTGGTAAACCAGACATATGTAGTCAAAACTTGTAGACAATGCAGTCACAGTAGTAGTTGTTATGCTTGTACAATAATTGAAGGAGGAATGTCATGCAAGCATGGTGGCTACCAGAGAAGGTGCAATAGATACAGGTGAGAAAGTTCAAATATTGGTAATTGAAAGGAATAAAATTTGTCTAGAAAGAAGAATGAGAGAAGTGAGTGCCCATATTCTAAATGTAGTAGCTTAGAGTCAAGTTATGGATCATATGGTTCCTTTTGGATTAACTCTAAATTCATGTTCAGGTGCCCTCATTCCAACATAGGGAATTTAAATAACATATATGTAAGGAAAATTTAGCAAGTAATTCTCATAGGTACATTCATACAAGCAATACTAGGGTACACAAACACAGATATTGTCACCACTATTCAAGAGTTAGGAAATCCTTCCATGGATTAAATCATTTTCATAATAACAAAAGACATCATGAGAATTATTCGAGTAATTTTGATGTTGAAGGAAAACTATCGTGGCCCAAGTCCTATTGATTCCTATCATATTTGTCATTCAAAGCAACTAGAAGACATCATATGTTGTAGCCCAAGTTCAATGGGAGTTACATAATGGTTAACTTCAAACACGAGCTTTTAAAAATGTTGTTTTCATTAGAACTAAATATCATAATGTGAAAGGATCAAATTTTGGGTGTGTTAAACAAGTACAAATGCCTTTTGGATGTGACAAAATCTCTTCATGATATAAAAGGAAGGAACTCTACACTCACTCTTCTACAAATGCCTCCCTTTGTAGAAAGGATTCCCTGGATGTGAAAAAAATGAAATGAGTTATAGTTATCAATTATGTTAAAAGTTATAAGGGGACATACTACTATAGATGAAATAAGTGACGGTTTTCAATTACATTGAAAATATTGATGATATTCCCTGCTGATTAGAGTTGTCGAAGAGAATATTTTTTACATATTTTCCATTGAGTGAGGAAAAAAATGTAGAGTAAGGTCATAAGGAGAGAATCCATGCCAAAATGGTTTCATTTCCCACAATTTTGTAAAAGGTCTAAAGAGCCATGCCAAAATGGTCCCATTTTCAACTCTTTTTTATTAAAGACAATTTCGTAAATGTTCTTATGATAGGTTGTGTAGTCGTGTTGAGTGATTTCTTGCTATATGGAAGTGATGTGGAATACATTAAACCATGGATAGAGAAAATGTAACCCTTGGGAGGTTTAGTTGATCATTATTGTCTTCAAAATAACAATGAATATAATCTATTCTATAGGGGACACACACACTATGAAAATATATTTGTATGTGCTAGGTACATAATTGGTTGTGCAAGTAAAAAGGAAACATCTTTTAAATCATTTAATTCTCTAGAGTAAACTATATTTTTTTGGAAAATACGAAGATGGATGCCTGGAGATTAGTTTCCTCTAAGGAATACATTCTTTAACTATCAATTTTCTCTCTCAACCTCTAGGATAAACTTTTTTAATGATTTTTCAGTCATTAATATTGCATATAAAACCAAACATGAATGGAAAAAATATATTTAAATTAAAAAGAAAAAAGAAAAAAAAATGCTTTAAAGTCACAAAAACAATTTTGACAAAAAAAAAAACTTTATACTCCCCATATGGTTAAGGGAGCAGCTAGAAATTTTCCATAAATTTTATATTCAAAATCTTTAAACCTTATAATCAAAGAAATGAGAAAAAAAAAAGGAAAATATTATAATAGTATAATAGAAATGAGAAGAAAATTAAATAAGTAAAATGCACATACATACAATGGCTTTAGTTTCTTTAAGGTATTGCAAATGCATAAATTAAAAATGCATGAATTAGTTTGTTGCAAAATTAATGTAAATTAACGATACTTGAATTAGTTTGTTGCAAATGTATAAATTAACAATACAATAATTAAAGGAACAACATAAGTTTAAAAATAAGTTTGATATCATTTTGATTTTGAGTGGTAAATCATATTAAATTAGAATGCAGTCTAAGTGAAAAAATTTGGACACTTAAATTCTACATATTAAATAATATAAACTCAAACTTTTAAAAATATCTAACTAGCAATTACACCATATGTTGCAAAGGAAGATAGATGAAATAGTCTTTTTCACTAGAGGTTTGTGATGCAATTTCAAGCAAGATTGTGTTTTTTTTAATGATAGTTTTGAATGCATAAATACCCTGAAAAAATATGGACACTTAAATTCTACATATTAAATAATTTAAACTCAAATTTCAAAAAAATATCTAACTAGCAATTGCACCATATGTTACAAAGGAAACACCATAAGGCATGTGAAAGAGTGGCATAGAAGAAAGAAGATGTGATATGTTATGTGATTTAATTCATTATTTAAATTATAAATATGAATTAAGGATAGCAATCAGAGTTTTTCCCATTGAATTATAAATATGAATTAAGGATAACAATTAGGGTTTTTCCCAACGAAGCATGTATAATACTAATCAGATTCGCATGCATCATACAAATAAGTTCAAATCATTTCAATTTTTTAAATAAAATCCACATGCATCATAAAAATAATTTGAATCCTAATACTAATCAGATTGGCATGCATCATACAAATAAGTTCAAATCATTTCAATTTTTTAAATCAAAACCACATGCATCATACAAATAATTTGTATCCTTTCAAATTTTTCACGCTTCAACTAATTTACTATTGTATTAATAATATATTCTTGCATTACACAAACAAGTTCCAATCCATTCAAAAGTTTTAATTAAATCCTCATACATCATACATAGAATTTGAATCATTTCAACTTTTTCATTTACTGTTGCTAATATTTTCATTTGGTGGGCTATAGCCATACATTGGGATTTCAGCAATGTCAAGAAGCAAAGAAAAGATCTACTTGGTGGGTATTATGGATGCTTCTCTAGTGACCTTGTAATATATATATTTTTTTAACAACATGGTGAATCGGTAACTGCCAAACCTAATCTAAGGAAGACCCATGATCAATTCTTGTAGCTGCCATTATAACACCAAGAGTGCATCCAACAACTTGTAAGCAGATATAATAATTTCTTATGATTTTGGGAAGAGCCGAGACTCCAGCTAGTGGGGAGTCGACTCCTTGAGCCGCCGCACACCATAGCAAGACAATATACTCAATGTGATTTGAACCCTCGCCTCATGGGTTTCAAAAGAGACCTTGTAAATAATAGAGGACCACAAAGGATCTGGGCTAGTAATTATGCTTTAAGGAATTTCCCTAGAACTCCCTTATTAGCCACCTATCCTCATTATGCACCATTTGAATTTTTGTTAGATGATTGAATTATACTCCTCCATTTATTTGAGATACAACGACACGTGGGAGTTGTTGTAACTAGTTTCTTGATAGAATGTGATGGAGCAACCTTTTTGTTTAAGTTATTCAATTTCTTGATTGCACATAATGCATTTTTGTTTTAGTTATTCAATTTCTCAAATGCCAAAAGGCCCTTTTGTTTCAGTTATTAAATTTATCGAATTCCCTTTTGTCTCAGTTATTCAATTTATTGGAATTTTTTTGTTTAGTTATTCAATTTCTGGGAATGCCCTAATGTTTCAGTTATTCAGTTTTTTGTCATTCATTTTCTTTATAAAAGTCTGATTTCATTCTCGCCGAGGGACTGTTAGTTTTCTTTAGAGAAATTATGAAACTAATTTGACAATGATTCCTCAACTTTGTGGGTTTGAATCATGTGTGTGAGTTGGTTGTTGTATAACATATTATGTGAATAAAAGACTGGGAGTTGAAAAGAGCAGAGTCCCAGACTTGAGCAGAGAGGTAGAGAGTTATCATCTGCTTATCAGACCCTGCTTCTTAAAATTAATGCAGAACATCTGAGATATAGTGTCCATTTCCACTCCATGGGTTTATATACCAAAGAAATGGATCCAATGGACATCGATCTACCAAAAGACCCTTTGCAAGTTTATGAGATTGAAACCTTGTTTCATGTATTTGGTTTTTAAGCCTCAAGGATCTCGCTTCTTGGCCCATTCAAGATGATGTATTAATATGAGTTTATGGTGTCAAAATTGAAATTTTCTTTATTTAAAAATTACTACCAATCAATATGTTCAATCTTATGGCTAACAATTGCATTTGAGTTTCTTTCATTCATGAATTCATTTCCTATTATTGACAATTGTCTTTGACCTACACAGGCAATGGGCTACGACTTCAACTATGATGATTACCACAGGTGCCTAAGAAATCTTATGTCTTATAGTTGGTGAATTTACCGCTATCTAATGTTTTAAATTTCGACAAAATCAAAGAAAAGGAAATTGATTTGATTTGACTTGCATTGTTTACACTGTTTGGGATACCATTGATTGCTTTTGGCCAAAAACGTTATCTTGGTACACTCACTAGCAATAAATATTTCTTATACAGTTTTGTTCATAGGGGATTTCCATATGAGAATCTTAAACCCGACCCTATGCTGAAGAACTTGTTTTTAAGCATGCCTCAGAGGAAAATTGTAAGATCATATGGATCCCTTAAAATTATTTATATCATGACAGCACATGATGAAGTCCTAGGTTTATTTGGAAATATATAAGCTTATTTCTCAACCTTTTGTACCTTTGTTCTGTAAAAAAAATATTTACAAACTCTGACAGTTCATGCTGCAAAGGTCCTTAACGAGTTGGGGGTTGGATGATTGCTTTGAAGGCATAATATGGTTTGAGACACTTAATCCTCCTTCACAAATCACTAAAAGAAATAATGACTTGGATATGCCCACAGATAACTCTACGACACCGAAGAAACCCACAATTTTCAAGCCCTCAAAAGAGACCATGGAGTAGGTTATTCGCCTTGCAAATGTTGATCCACAAACAATGGTGTGGGACTAATTATTTTGATGACCATTTTCTTTCAGCTATCCATATTTTCATGAAAATAAATTATATAACCCATTGGGAACCAATATAGGTGTACCATTAAGATTGACTCATCCAAGTATTGGTTAATATTTTGGTGATGGCCTAAAACAATAATGAACAAATCCCCCCAGGTTAAAATGAAGGTAATTATAATTACTTGTTCTTGTTATGATTTCCACCACCAATATCAATGATGTGATTCCCATGCTAAATCCATCGATCGCTGAAATATTTTTTCTGTTATTGATTGATTGATTGATTAATCAAGAAATGAGTTTGATGAAATTTGTCGAGACATCATTCTATCACATGAACCACACCCATTTCACTTATAAGACAGTGTCCCTAATTTGCAAAGGAATGCATCTGGAGCCACAAATGGGCAGTGCCATGTTTGGATTCACTCTTCTTCTTCTTGAACTTTTATCTCATTCTCTCATTGCTATAATAGCATCTATGTCAGAATATGGTTATCGTGTTGGAAGTGCCCAAATTAGCTTTTCTGCAGTACCATTTCTTTTAGGTCACAAAGTAGTTATTAACCTTGCAATATTTCAAATGCAATCACTTTTATCATAATAACCCATAATAATAAGAAATTAATATATATATATATAT
>APFE030571181.1:13425-24752 GCA_000404065.3 Pinus taeda
TTAATAATAAAATTCTCACCCACTAATAAATATTTCTACATTCTCACTTACTAATAAATATTTCTACTTCAACATCAACCAGGTAAAAATACTGAAATACATACATAAATATTTTCATTTAACTTTAACTAATGTAAAAAACTGAAATACATATCTTGAAATTGAAAGGAAATAATTCAAATAATTATTAAGCATTTCATGATGAAAAATGATTGGAATGAAAACTTGAAACAGTTTTACCGTGTAGAAATTTGATTTTTTAAACAAAATTTATCTTGAGATTTATTTTTGTCTCTAGAATAAATCATATTAGTTGATTAAAAATATAGACTAAATCTTAATAATGTGATTAATTTGAATAATATTTTCATTTATAATATAAATCACAAAAATCTAAAACTTAATCAAATTTATAAAAATTTACTTTTAAACGTAATGCATGTCTTTTAAAGCATGTCTTTTCAATTTTGTTTTAGAGTATGTTCATCTTTCTGTTGAGTTGCAGTTGCCAAGAAACGCTGCGAACATATAGGTTATCGAAGAACTGAGTAGCACTTTGCAGTATATGGGGATGTCGCTCACATGGCAGAGCGCTTGCTTTGCATAATACACCATAGGATTATGAATTTGTATTTTGGATTTTCTGATGAGGCTTATGTTATGAATATTGTATGGCATATGTATAAATATAAATTAAGCCCCTTTTTATTGGAAAAAACAATAAGATTATTAATAGGTTGGAAATAGAATAAAAATTAGAAATAGAAAACATTCATTAAATTCAATTATTTTTCTAATTTTATTGTTTATTTTAATTGGTTTTTTTAAATTTTTTTTTTTTTTTTTTTAGTCATTTTAATCATTTTTTTTTCACAAATTCAACGATTTTTCTAACTCTATAGTTCATTTTAATAATTTTTGTAAGAAAGAAAGTTGACAGATTTTTTTTTAACGGTATAGGACTGAAAAATCACTCCTGAAATTCCATCTCTGGTTGGGAGAGTTACATACTAAACATTTGAAGTGAAGTCACTTTTTTGATAGGTCACAATTTTATAGAAGAATTTTGGGCGAAAATCACATAGAGATATTTTAGTCGATGCGTTTCGAACCAACCAGTGTGGTTCATCGTCAGCAGTGTGGTTCATCGTCAGGACAAGTCGAATGAGCAGAACTTGTTATGCAATATAAATAGATCAGACAGAATATCCCATGACCAAATTTCCCGATCAGATAACGGCTAAAAAAACAACTAGATTTGTGTAAAAAAATTTTGTTTGGACCATAAAATTATTGTTAGAATTTAGTAAAAACAAATTAATTGTAAGAATGTTTAATGCTTTTTTAAAGTGAAATGGATTGGCACCCTAATGAACCCTCAAATTCCTGAAGGTTAACAACCGTAATCAAAATTTACAAAATTTCCTGCCAAAATTTTTCAAAATCCAACTATAATTTCTTTTGTTTTCTGGTCGAAATGTGACCTCGTTCGACTACGGCTTTTCGAAGTCTTCCGTGGAAGTGAACAGTAAATAAAAAGTGCACGGTACTGTCGCAATAACTAACTGGAAGTAAAGAAAGATAACGACATAATATAGTTCCCAACGATTACGGATCCGTGGCGCAATGGTAGCGCGTCTGACTCCAGATCAGAAGGTTGCGTGTTCGATTCACGTCGGGTTCATCAATCGAGCCTTTCAAGAAAATGTTTAGCCCAATTAGATGCTATATAACCTTTTTCGAAATCGAATCGAAATTCTACTCCATCGTATTTAGGGCATTGATTTAATGTTTCTTGAAATTGCATATTTAGATATCATAATGTTTTTCCAAAATTCCACTACATCGAAATCGAAATTCTACTTAGCGCATTGATTTAATGTTTCTTGAAATTGCATATTTAGATATATAATGTTTTCCCAAAATTCCACTACATATTTAGTGTATTGATGTAATGTTTTTTGAAATTGCACATTTAGATGTTATAATGTTTTTGTGAAAATTTTACTATATATTTAGTGCATTGACTTAATGATTTTTTAAATTGCACATCTAGATGTCATAATGTTTTTCGAAAATTCCACTAGATATTTAGCGTATTGCTATAATGTTTCTTGAAATTGCACATTTAGATGTCATAATGTTTTTCGAAATTCTACTATATATTTAGCACGTTGATTTAATGTTTCTTGAAATTGCATATTTAGATGCCATAATGTTTTTCGAAATTCCACTGCATATTTAGTGCATTGACTTAATGTTTCTTGAAATTGCACACTTAGATGCCATATTGTTTTTCGAAATTCCACTGCATATTTAGCGCATTGACTTAATGTTTCTTGAAATTGCACAAGAAGTTGCCATAAATTTTTTTCGAAATTCGACACAAAGATTTAATGAAATGAAATGAAATGATATTTTAAGGTTTACGAGACTAAAAATAATTTATGAGACCATTAGTTCCTTGTTTTTTGCTCTTTGCAATTCAGTGATTTTCCGATTCAAATTGATGATGAGCTAACCCAACCTTCCAACAATCCTCTTGCTAAAAAGACAATGCCAAGAAACTGATGGTAACATGTTCTCATAACTTTCTTTGATGTCTTTGAATGCATCACATTCCAAAATGAAATGTTTTTCTAATTCCACAACCCCAAACATGCAAAATGTACACACGCATTCTTCCCAAGCTTCTTTAGGCCTTTTCCACCATCCTGTTTCACACTGAAGTTGATGTGAGTTGATCCTTAACTGAGCAATAAGAACCTTTTCCCTCCACGAAATGCTAGCTCCATTGAACTCTTTTTGTTGTAAATCACACGTAGGGTTGAATTCCTCGATGTAATATTTCTTCTTTCTACCCAACTCTTTTCCCCACACCTTTTTACGAAACTTCTCCATAACAAAATCCTTTAGCTCCTTGCTATTTGTGGGACAGGCATTGAGGTAGATATTCCATTTTTGCATCCATGTGTAGTTTTGTTTCATCCATGTTTTCTTTCTTTCACTCATGCCTTCATTGAAGATAACATTAGGCCATCCACCTACTCTCATTTGTTCAATTATTTTTAGGTATCTTATGAGCCACACCATAACAATTGCTTCAATGGAAGTTGCTCCTATTTCACTCAACATTATCTCATAAGGTACCGAACTTTTTGTTTTGAACTTGCTCATGATCAAGCGTTTTTGGATTTTCTCAATTTGTTTCCATTTTGATATAGGAGTGTTGCTAGCCCACAATTCACACCCATATAGCATCAATGGACAAACTAGAAGTCCAAAAAGCACTTTAATCGTTTTCCAATCCCATAACTTTGCCTCTCTGCATCTATTTTGAAGAACATATAATGCTTTCCACCCTCCTAAAATTCTCTTCTTTCTGCAGTCCTCCCAATTGAGTTTGTTTTTGAAATCAATCCCAAGGTACTTGTACTCAATTACTTCTTCAAGAATGTTGTCTTCAAAGAAGAAAGTATGTTGTCTCTGCTTCCTTTTATTAGAAAAAAACATTATTTTGGTCTTGTTAGCATTGACTGGCATCCCCACTGCTCTACAAAAATGCTCAAGGGAATATAAGTGCATTTGCAATCCATGGGCCAATTTAGAAATCAATACAATATCATCAACATATAAAAGAAGATTTATCACAAACTCCCCCAACCGAACACCATCTCCACCTTGCAGATTTAACCACTCTTCCAATTTATCAATATCTAGACCAAAAAGAGTGGGGGATAGAGGGAAACCTTGCTTGACTCCAATGTCACTTCTAAAGCTTTCTAAAATCCCTACTGAGGTTCTAATTTTGACTCACTTCTTCATAAAGTCTATGGACAGCTACTCTATAATGCACAGGAATTTCAAGTTCTTCCATTCTACGCCACAACTTATCCCTAGGGGCTCTGTCAAATTTTTTTTGAAGTCAACAAAGCAGCAAAATACTTCTTCTTTGTCCTCCCAAACCTTTTCAGCAATGTGTCTCAATGTGATGCCATGATCCACTGTAGAATGTTTCGGCCTAAAACCCGCTTGTCCTCTTGCCCTCTTTTCTTTTACTTCTACCCACTTACTAATTATGTCTTCTACCATGCTGCCGAAAAGCTTTGCAAACAAAGGATTGATCACAATTGTTCTATAGTTGGATGGATTATTAATGTCTCCGCTTTTAAAGAGGAGTATTGCTAGGCTAGTTGTCCAGTCTCTTGGGAATCCTTGCTAAATGATGTTGTTGAATATTTTCATGATGTGCGGTGCAAGAGCGTTCATTCCCCATTTTAGATACTCTGCTTGAAGTTCAACCAAGTCCTTTTCCTTTCCTGTTTTTAGCTTCTTAATCCCATTCTACACCTCCTGTAATGTGAAGAGCTTTGAATTTGTGTTGATCCTGTGGGGGGACTCTGCCTCAAATTCTTTCTCATAGAGTTGTCTTGCATATTCAAACCATTGATTCACTGTAATATTATTTTCAATTTGCTTCTTCCTTGGTTGCAGTTCCCGCTAGAAAAGCTTTGGATTATTCTTTCTTAAATATATTAACTCTTCTCTCCTTGTTTTCATGAACTCATCTTTTTTCCTTTTTAGTATCTGCTTATATAACTTTACATTCATCTTCTCTTTTCCTGCCTTTTTCAAGGTTCTCCTTGCCATTTTTCATTCCTCATCAAACCAAGCATTTACAGGAAAGCAATTTGATTCTGATTTCCTATTTTTTGCTCTTTTGCACTTCTCAAGTGCACTTTGAATTATATTTGTTAACTCATGGTTGTTGAAGCATTTGAAACCAATTTTCTCATTCTGAATTAATCTCTCTAACATTGTCTTGAAGATAGTACCATTTTCTTGTGTTAGAATAATTTTGCCCCTTGATAGTGATTATCGAGAGCATTGGGTTTTCCTCCTATGCTGCCTTTCTTCTAACCATGATAACCTTATAAAAATTGGGTTATGGTATGATTTTAAGTCCCAAATATGCTCTCCAATACTAACTTCATCTATCTTTTCTATTAAGCTTTGTGAACACATCACAAAGTCAACAACACTTGCCCTATTGTATGTGTTGCAAGCGAAGTTCTCAGAACTTTTCCATCTATGTAGACCATTGCAAAGAATTAAGTTGAAAGCCCCACACAGTGTAAGCAACTCATCTCCAAAATGATTGCTAACTTTTTCATCTTCTGAACACCTCACCCATTGGAGATTCTCCTCTTCAATGAGCCAAATAGGATTGTTATCGTCTTTGCAACAAAGAATGCTAGCTTGATTATTTGTTGTTCCAACATTGAAATCTCCCACTAAAAGAACTTCTCCCTACTGAGAGTACATGACAATATCTTGTTTTAAAGCTGCATATGGATCCTTGCTGTCAAGCCCCTTATTTTTGTAAGTTTTTGAGACTTGAGGGGCAAAATAGCATGCTGCAATTCTTATGTGGTTCTCATTCTTTGATATTTTTAACCATAAATATTATTTATTTGCATCTTCTTTAATTAACTGAATGTGATGACCTTCTTTTTCTTTCACTAAAACTAGTGTTCCTCCATACCCCTTGCCATTTTCTGCTACCTTTTTCCAAACTACCAACTTCAAATAACCGTCAAACACAGGAGTTTTGCAACCATCATGCTCATGAGTTTCCATGAGACAAATTATGTCTCTACCTTTCGCAATAGGCCCTAACCTAGGTCCCCTCCTCCAAGGGTAACCTCTACAATTCCAACAAACTAAACTTAGGTAGACCTGGGTAGGATTTGACTACTACGCAGTTTGGCACATAAGACTCAAATTTGAGTCTTCACCCCTTTTTGTCCATGTTGCTCTTGTTCTTTTTTTCTCTAGTATTGAATTCTTTGTTTTTTCTTTATTGTCAGCTTGTTGTCCTGATTTGCTTAGAGGCCGAAACACTGCAATAACAACTTTCCCATTGTACAACCATGCCCTTTTCCCTTCATTTCTTGATGTTCTAATTTTATCCACTTCATTCTTTCTCTCCTCTTGTTGTTTTTTGGTTAAATCTTCATCGAGGAAGAAGTATGAGCCTTTCAAGAGTTTGTTTTTGCCCAAACTCTGTCGTTTTTCTTGTATGCTTGCCATGGTGACTTTTATGGGTCAAGGCCTCTCTTCACATATCCTCCCAACCCTTCTTGCTTGGCAAATTTGCCCTTTCCAATGTAGTTTCTCTTTCAGAAAGTCTCTTGTCAAATTGAGAGTACTTTCATTCTTCCATAATCTCTTATTCCCCTGATAATAAAGTTTGTTTTCCTGTCCTGTCTTTCTTTTTGTTCTATTTCTTGTGCTCTGTGTTCACTTGCATCTTCTTCTTCCTCTGCCCTTATGTAACCATTAGCGTCTTCATCTCTAGCTTTGATTTCTTTTGGACTATCTTTCCCACTGTTCATTTTTTCCTTCTCTTTGGAAATGCCTGTTTGCTGAGATACCTATGTATCTACCTGATTTTGTTTAGAAATTATCACATCTCTGTTTGTTGTTATTACTTCTTTCATGATTTTCCATTCTTGTTTTCCTGTCTCTAGAGACTCTTGTAACATTGTTACACGTTCTCTTAAAATTCTATTACCTTCCATTAGACATTGGTTTGCAATTGTGATCTCTGAAATTTTGCGGTCCCTTTCCTGTTCTCTGGCTTCCAAAATCTCCAGCTTTGTTCTGACCTTCATTAGTTCTTGGACATATAAATATAATGACCAAGTAAGAGGTGTAGATGTGGGACTATAAATGATTGATTCTTATTTATTTTTGTTTCTCTTATTTATTTTCTTTTTCTTTTTCTTGATCTTGATTGGTTTTCTTCTCATTTGTCCCCATTTAAGGCAAGCAATCCTACGCCTTAAAATGCCCTCATATTGCTTTGCGTTTACCCAAATCCACCTTCCTGTTTTGTCTGTTAAAGCAATTTTGAGTTGACCCAAATGATTTGTTTCCACAAAATCTAAAATTTCCTTGCTCTTTACGCCTTGGCTCTTCTGAGCGTTTTCCATGTTCTGAACGTTTACCTATTTAGAAGTTAACTGCCTCACAATGCTCTGTGCTCACGCTGCCTCTTCTTTTGTGTTCATGAAACCCTGTTCACGTTGCTTATCCACTGTGCTCACAAAACCCTGTCCTTTGCTTGCCCGCCTGTTCACACTGCCTGTTACCTGTTCACGCTGCCTGTTACCTATTCACGTCTGCCTGTTCACACTGCCTGTTACCTATTCACGCTTGCCTGTTCACGATGCCTACCTGTTCATGCCTGCCTGAGATCTTCACACTTGCCTGAGATGTTGCTGCCTGTTCACTCTATACATCGCACACCCGTTGCAACAATAATATTTGATGTGTACCTATAATTCTCGACTCCTACATTTTTTCTTGAAATTCCACAAGAAGATGCCATAAAGTTTTTCGAAATTCCACACAAAGATGCTAGTATGGCATATTTATCGTGAATTCTGTGAGCAATGAGGTGTCACAAAATTTCAACATGGCATATTTATTTGCCAATTATTCATCTTCTCTTTTCCTTCCTTTTTGAAGGTTCTCCTTGCCATTTTGCATTCCTCATCAAACCAAGCATTTATAAAAAAACAATTTGATTCTGATTTCCTATTTTTTGCACTTTTGCACTTCTCAAGTGCACTTTGAATTATATTTGTTAACTCATGGTTGTTGAAGCATTTGAAACCATTTTTCTCCTTCTGAATTAATCTCTCTAACATTGTCTTGAAAATAGTACCATTTTCTTATGTTAGAAAAATTTAGCCCCTTGATAGTGATTGTCGAGAGCATTGGGTTTTCCTCCTATGCTGCCTTTCTTCTAACCATGATAACCTTATAAAAATTGAGTTATGCTCTGATTTGAAGTCCCAAATATGATCTCCAATACTAACTTCATCTATCTTTTCTATTAAGCTTTGTGAACACATCACATAGTCAACGACACTTGCCCCATTGTATGTGTTGCAAGTGAAGTTCCCAGACCTTTTCCATCTATGTAGACCATTGCAAATAATTAAGTTGAAAGCTCCACACAGTGTAAGCAACTCATCTCCAAAATGATTGCTAACTTTTTTTCTTGAAGATGCATTAGACCATTGCTAAAATGATTGCACAAGAAGATGCCATAAAGTTTTTCGAAATTCCACATGAAGATGCCAACATGTCATATTTATCACGAATTTCATGAGCAGTGAGGCGTCAAAAAACGCCAACATGGCATATTTATTTTCCAATTATGGCATATTTAGCACATTGACTTAATGTTTCTTGAAATTGCACAAGAAGATGCCATAAAAATTTTCGAAATTCCACACAAAGGCGCTAGCATGACATATTTATTGGGAATTTCGTGAGCACTGGGGCGTCACAAAATGCCAGCATGGCATATTTATCGCGAATTGCGTGAGCAATGAGGCATCACAAAATGCCAGCATGACATATTTATCGCGATTTTCGTGAGCAATGAAGCGTCACAAAATGCCAACATGGCATATTTAGCGCATTGACTTGATATAGTGTTTTTTGAAATTCCACATGAAGATGCCAACAGACCATATTTAGTACATTGACTTGACATAATGTTTGTTGAAATTCCGCAAAAAGATGTCAGCATGGCATATTTATCGCAAATTTCGTGAACAATGAGGCGTCGACAATTTTCATGGTCTATTTATTTATGTGGATATATACATTTTTTTTAAATTAACTTTAAATAAAATAAAATAAAAAGTTATCACGATGTAATTTTTTGCTATATTTTATTTTAAGAAAATTTTGAAGAAATATTACATTTTTAGAAGAGATTTTATTTACTTGGTAGATCTAAAATCTATATTTTTATTTATTATTATTATTTTATTGAGTTAATATTACGTTTTATAATATTATTATTTATATATATGCATCATTTTTCATAAAAAAATATCATGGTTTTCCATTATTAAAAAACGGCACAAATAACATCATTTACAAAATATATTTCCACATCATAATGTCTTTTTGGAGACACGGCCAGAATTGCTAGAAGATAAACAACAAACACTAATTTACAAATGACACTTTCCAAGGAAGTAGCATCATCATCATATGGGTTCACGATTGGAAAAAGAAAAAGAAAAGTGAATGTAAAGATATTAAGGGGCAGATATATTATGGGTTAAGTTCTACTTATAATAAATATTCATAATATATATAAAAAAATGTCAAAGTTGTGCTAAGAAACCAATTAGTTTAAAAATATGATGCAAATTTCACATAGGAAACTAGCTGAAATGTGGGAGGTGTAGATTATTATAGCCAAATGGTATCTGTTGTACTAAGGAGATGAGGAATCTCCCACTTTTTATTAAATGAATAACTGGCCTTTCTTCAAAATGAATAAATCCTTTTTCTGTGATGGTTGCCTTCTTTGATAAGAAATTGGTTTGCTTGTTCCATTCTCTATGAATATGTTGAAAGAAGAGGAAATTAAATTTATCCTTCAGCACACTGATCTTGTCCTTCTAGTTAGTTAAGTTTAAAACATGTAGGTTGTTTTATTCATGTTATCTAACCAATGATACATTTTTGAGTCACCATAAACATGTTAAGTATTAATTTTGATGAGAGAAGAAAAAAGAAGAAGGGCCCAACAAGCAGCGATTGTAGCCTTAGTATTAGTACTAGGTCTCAAATTCAGCCAAATATGATAAGACAACCCCCCCTTAGAAGTAAGTGGGCATCCTCACCACAAAGGCCAATTTGTGAAGCACCATAAAAAATACTCACAGGGCGGGAAAGGGGAACCAAAGGATAACATAAAGATTTGAAGGTCTTGTGTTTTCGAGGTCTCAAGTATTCCTTAAAGAAACCAATAATTTGTGATAGAATGTGGGGTGGTTTAATGGACAAATCCTCAAAGATGAATTTGATCCTCACCTTCCAAATACCCCAAGCAAGAAAGATTGGTAAGGGTTCAAAACTCCCCATCTTAAGGTCCCACCAGTGAAGACAGGATTCAAAAGATGTAAGAGGGTTAGTGTCCTAAAGGTTGAGAATAGCTAAAACACATATGCATACGGATTTAGAAAATGCACATTGAAATAAGATATGCATTACGAATTCAGGCCCATTCAAACATACACAACATATATTTGGGCCAGAGAAACCCTTGTACAACAAATTATCCCAAGTAAGGATGTGATTTTCTAATGAAAGCCAGATGAAACATCTGAGTTTTTGTGGAAGTGGCCATTTCCATATCTTCCTATGCCACCATGTATCCTTGGGTTCGAGAGAGGAAGAAGAGATGGATTCATAGGCTTGCCTGACTGAGACTTTTCTTTCCTTCATAATAACATACCAAACTAGATCATTACATCCATAGTTTCTATCCTTCCATTCAAGGTGGAACCCATTGATAATGGTATCACATATTTGGGCTACCACTTAAAACCAAACTACTACCATGTGGAAGACTGGTCCTGACTTATTAAGAGAATTGAAAGCATAACTGGAAATTGGTGTTATAAGTGGATTTCCTTGGGTGGTAGAATGATTTTGGTAAAGTTAGAGTTGGAGAGTATATTAGTATACTAGCTAACTCTCTCTAATATCTCTAAATCTGCCATCTAGAATATTCATCAAATATGATCAATTTTCTTAGGTTTGGTAAGAAGATAAGGATAGGCTTTCATTTGGCCAAATGGGATATGTTATCCCAACCTAAGTGCCTTGGGGGCTGGGGATTTAAAAATCTCAAATGGTTCAGTTTATCCCTTTCCATGAAGAGTTTATGGAGAGTTATTACAAGTTCTGGTCTTTGGAACCATATCAACATAGAGAAATACTTAAAACACAGGCCTATCTCAGAATGGTTGAGGTCTTACAATAATCAGAAATATTCAGTCGGATCAATTTCATGGAGTGACTAATGGAGGCTTTACCTTGGATTGCAAAATGGCTTTCCTGAAAGGTGGGAAAAGGACACCAAGTCATCCTTGGGAGGGATCCCTTCATTAGGGGTAACTCTTTTTATCAATTATCACTAGAGCTAATCTCATCTCTAAACGCCCAGGCAATGTTCAGGTTATGTCATGCCTCTAAATCTAGCTCATAGAGTATCCCCTTCAACAGTTGGAAAATCTCAATTAATCTAGGTTTACAAGGATCTTAGGCAGCGAAATAGAATTTTTTTGTCAAAAGTCTCTTATCCAACAAACTTTTCTTAAACAATGAGGAAAATTTCATTACCTAGAGTTGGAACTAATTTTACAACCACTACAACATCTCTATTATACATAAAACACTTCCCCAACACGATATTTTATATGTATAAAAAAAACAAATAT
>APFE030571181.1:25304-79426 GCA_000404065.3 Pinus taeda
TTATTTGTGAACAAATAAGGGTTTTCAGACCAGGAAGGCAAGCTGGGGAAACACTGAAGCATGGACGAAGAACTAGGTTTAGAGTTAGGGTTTGGTGTTGATGACCATGGTGGATAGTGGAGGAGGGAGTTCGACTCCCTCCTACAGTCAAATAGTTGCGAACAGAAGCAAGGAAAAGGATCTGCACAGCTTCAAGAAACCAACGGAGGCAATAACTAAGGACACCAATACAGGAAATATCAAGAATCATGAACAGAGAGGAAATCATGAGGAAGATAGCAGGGAGAAGAGGAAAGAGGGTAGCAGTAAAAAATATGCACCCTTAAGGGCAACAGGGATTTGCAAACCCAAGACGACCATCACTCCTAGGATCATTTTGAGTGACCCAGCACTACAGGTACACAAAGATCGCATGACAGAACATGCGATCATATGAAAACTTATGGGGATCTAGCCGACAGAGAAAACTTTACATGCATGGATAAGAAACCACTAGAAACCCAAAGGGGAAATAAACCTGCATCTTGGATCCAAGGGCTTTTTTATGGTGGTGTTCACGAGCTTAGAAGATAAAGACAGAGTGTTCGAGGGAGGACTATACTTCTACGCTGCTGCAAGCCTTTACATGCGACCATAGGTGATAAATTTTGTCCCAGAACGAGAAACGCTCACCTCAGTACCGGTATGGATAAGACTATACTCTGTTCCTTTAGATTATTGGTTGTTGGAGTCCTTGAAAGCTATTGGCAATAAACTAGGTCATTTTATTAAGATATCAGATGTGACATTAAGAGGCAAATACACTTCTTTTGCCCGAATCTGTGTGGAAATGGACCTGTATGGATCACTCCCAGACGAGATCATTTTAGAAGTTTATGATGAAGAATGGGCGCAGACGGTAGACTATTAGCATGTACCATTTAGATGCCGTAAATGCCATGAACACGGGCACCTTTATAGATATTTCCCATCAAATAAAGTGGAAAACAAAAAAAAACCACCACAAGTAAATATCCCCAGGGCTTCACCAAGGTAGCGGGAAAGGGGAAAGGAGGAAAACATAATCAAAAGAAAATCAATGAGGACGGACAACAGAGCCACAACAAACTAAAACTGATGAAAAGGACAGGGACACCAGTATGGAGGACATACCAGAGAACAACCAGGTACAGGATGATACGTCAAGAATTGTGGAGCTCAACAGGGACCATGAGATGACCCCAAGTGAGGCAGGAATGGAGGACAATGAACTACAGGAGATTCTTGAGAAGGAAAACCTGTATCTAGAAAAATTTCTAGAACAGGGTATTACCAAAGGAGTTGACTCCCTGCCAAAGGAAGAGTTTAATAGGGTTCAACAACTCTTCCTATGGCACTCACAGACGAAGAATTCTAGAGTCAAAAGAAACCATGATAGCCAGGAAAATAAAGGGATGAAGCTAATGGAAGTAACACAGGGACACTCCTCCAAGAACTCGGGCAGGAAAAGAGGAAGGAAAAAACAGAATGAGCTACTGACAGAATGTGGAAAACTCATGATCAACTCAGGTAAGATGAAAGATCTCACCAGTTACTCTTTTACAAACCTATCTTAATGAAGTTTACAACATGGAATACCAGGGCTCTAGGAAGTAAAAGGAAACAAAGAAATCTTGGCAGTAGAATAAAAGAAGAAAAACCCGACATGGTGTTCATTCCGGAAACTAAGTGCTCGATGGATAAAATCAAAGGAGTCCACAATAATTGGTTAAGCAGGTTTGAGTATCTAGAAGTTAAGGCATACAGCTCGGCGGGTGGGATTCTAACGCTTTGGAACCCCCAAAAAATTAGCATCTTGGATGTGGAAGCATCCAGGAACTATCTTTCGATGGTAATACAGTCTGTGGGTGATAGGGAAAATTACATGATGACAAATGTCTATGGAACTCAAACACTAGAAGACAAACTCAAGCTTCTCACCTCCCTTGAGGAGCTCAAAGGAAGACATCTCAATCTACCCTGGATTCTGGCAGGAGATCTCAATATGATAAAATCTCTTACATAGAAGAAAGGTGGCACTAGAACACTAGGAAGAGACTCTACTGCCTTTCAGAACTTCATTCATAACATGAGATTAGTGGATGTTGAAACAATAAATGGCATCTTCACCTGGAACAACAAGAGAGGGGGGGCTTCTCAAGTTGCCTCTAAATTGGATAGATTCTTAATCTCAGAGAACCGTTTTCTCACAAGCCCTGACATGTCAGCTGTTATCCTTCCATTTGGAGGATCAGACCACTGGCCTATCCAGCTTGAAGCCACTTTTATTGGCTCACAGAGGAAGAGACCGTTCAGATTTGAAAATGTCTGGCTCTCTCATCTAGACTTCACTAACAACATTGAGAAATGGTGGATGGAAAAGTTGCCCTGTCACGGCACTAAAATGTACATGATACAATAAAGAATTAAACACATCAAAATCAAACTCAAATATTGGAACAAAAAGCAGTTTGGTAACATTTTCAAAGCTAAAAAAGAACTTGAACATCAAATCTAGGGGATCAATCAGATTATGATCATAGATGGCTTCACAGAGGAAAGGAATTCACAATCGGTTGTTCTTCAGAAGGAATGGGATGATAGATGCAGGAAAAAGGAGATTTTCTAGAGACAAAAATCAAGAGTTCAATGGATCAAAGAGGGGGAAAGAAACACAAAATTCTTTCACAAGTCAACTCTAAGTCATAGGTCACATAACAAAATTTTGAAGCCCGGAGATTCTCAAGGAAAAGAGTTGGTCACCCACAAAGAAATGGAGTCTCTCCTAGTGCAACACTTCCTTAGCATAACGACGGAGCCGCTCTTAGATAGGTCACAGTTTATTAAGAAATTCACAAGGTACATCCCCAAGCTTGTAACAAGGGAAGACAATCATAATCTCAATCGACCAGTATCTGAAGATGAGGTTAGGGAAGTTATCAACGAGATGCAAAATGGGAAAGCACCTGGCCCGGATGGCTTTAATGTAGATTTTTTCAAAGCTACTAGAAAACAGTCAAGCAAGACATCCTAGATGTAGTGGAAGACTCAAGAAGATCCAAATCGGTCCTAAAGGCTCTCAATGCCTCCTTCATTGCTTTAATTACGATGCAAGAAAAAGCTATCGCATTGGACAAATTCACACCCATAGCTCTATGTAATGTGGTGTACAAGATTATTTCCAAATTGATCGCTAATAGACTCAAGCCACTCCTTCCAGCTCTCATATCTGAGGAGAAAACTGGTTATGTGGAAGGAAGACAGATTCTCAACAATATCATACAAGCACATGAGATGGTCCACTCTTTGAAAAGCAAAAAGCAAGCTGGAATGGTCATACAACTTGACCTAGCAAAAGCTTATGATAAGCTAAGCTAGTCTTATATCAAAGAAATGTTGAAAGCTTATGGTTTGAATCACAATTGGATCATATGGGTCATGACCCTAGTTTCATCTGCCAGTTTCTAAATCTTGCTTAATTGTTCGCCCTCAAGAACTTTCATACCTTCTAGGGGACTAATACAATGTGATCCGCTCTCCCCCTTCCTCTTTGTGCTCATGATGGAAGGACTAGGAAGAGGGATAAAAATGGCAAGTTCTGAGGGAAGAATCCAAGGTTTAAAATTCACCACAGATGGTGAGGTATCAACTCACCAACAATTTGTGGATGACACTATGTTGCAGGGCATTCCCACGATCAAGGAAGCCAAAGCTTTTAAACAAATCTTGAATGACTTTGCCATAGCGGCTAGTACAGAGGTAAGCCTGGAAAATCTAAAGTTTTCTTTTTTATCACTGACATTGCTATTCAAAGAAACCTCACCAGAATTCTAGGGTTTCAAAGGGATTAGTTACCCTCTAAATACCTTGGTATCCCCCTTACAGACAAACCCCTCAGTAGGGAAGTGTGGGAGCCGGGTTTTAACAAACTTCAGGATAGAATAAGGAAGTGGACATGCAGATCTTTGAATTTAGCATGGCGCCTTGTGCTTACAAAATTTGTCCTACAGGCCATACCTATCTTCATGATGTTAGCTCTCCCTACCCCTAAAGGAGTTCTGCAGAAGATCAAGAACCTGCAAAGAGATTTTCTTTTGGGAAAAGGGGAGGAGAAAAAAAAATGGCCATTGGTAGCTTGGGATAAGCTTTGCAAACCTAAAACCCATGGAGGTTTGGGGCTTCATGACCTTGAAACCCTTAGCAGAGTCTCAGGTGCAAAACTTTGGTGGAGATGGCTAAAGAAATCGGCATCCCCTTGGGCAAAGGTTTGGAAACAAAAATATGCACAAAATTGGCAGGAAAGGGATCATATTCAAATGTCAGGGCTTATGAAGGGCTCCCACATCTGGAATCTTGCTTGGGAAAATAAAAGCATTATCCAGAAGCATAGTTTCTGGGAGATCGAGGATGGGAGCTTGGCAAGATTTTGGGAGGATAACTGGTAGCAAGAACCAAACCTGTTTATGGAAGAACTAACCGATCTCAAGAATTACACTGACAACAAAGGTTTATATCTGGTTAAGGATTTCTGGGATCAATATAGGAGCAATGACAAATGGAGAACTTGGAAGGATCTAGGCTACAAGGAAGAGAGCCCTTTGAAAGCTCAGGCAAACTCTCTAGCTATGGATTTGGAACAAAGGAAGATTTTGGTTTCAAATTCATTCGATCAACTAAGATGGGGAAGGAACACAGAAGGTAACTTTAACCTCAAAGAAGCCAAGCAGATAGACACAAGGTGTGCTTATCAGTACCCAAATGAGGCCTGGAAGAACCTTTGGCAGGACCCGCATTGGATGAAAATAAAGATCTTCATATGGTTGGTTCAACATAAGAAAATTCTAGCTTGGGATAATCTTCTAAAGAAAGGTTTTGTCAGCCCATCCAAATGCTATCTGTGTGGTACACAGGAGGAGACGATGGAACACCTACTCAACCTTTTCCCTTTCACTTCTACCCTGTGGGATTGGGTGGCCTCAGTTTTCAGACAAACTGACAAGGATGGCCTCAGCATTGCTAACACTGAGTATGTGGAGAAGAAAATTCTCGAGCAATGAGCTCATAAACAACACTTGGACTCTAGTTCCAGGCTTCCTAATCTGGAATGTCTAGAAAGAAAGAAATGGCAGGATTTTCAAAAGCAAAATTGAATCAACCCAAAATATTATTGCATAGATTTTAAGATAGCTCAAAGAAATTGTTGGTGCCATGTTAGGGGGACCTACTAAGGTGCCGAATCGGGCCCAAGATGATAGTAGAATGTTGCGATTGGGTGTCTAGTCACTTGTTCCCCATAGCACAAACAAGGATGTTAGACAGATAAATTTTGGTAGAGTTTTTTGGCAACCTCCACCGCATGGTTTCTTGAAAATCAACATAGATGGAGCCTCTAAAGGTAACCCAGGGATGGCTGGATTTGGCGGAGTTATTAGAGATGAGCAAGGGTGTATAAATGACATCTTTCATAGTCATCTGGGCATAGCCACAAACAACATGGCAGAGCTCATGGCCTTAGAGCAGTGCCTAGAAATACTGATTGAGGTAAATTCTCATAATGCCATTATTGAAGCTGACTCGGAATAAATTATTAAAGCGGCCAAGAAGCTCTGCAATGGAAAAGCACCTGAAAAAGTTTCCACATAGTGGCGACTTTTCCGGTATTTCAGCGCATACATTCCCACCAACAAACCCTGAGAGCAGCTTGACTCGTACATGTACGTAGAAAATCAAATATGATAGTTGATCATCTAGCGAATGAAGGAGTGGTATGCAAAGACAGTTACAAAAGATATGAGTGGGATTCAACACCATTGGGAAAATTGCGAGAGGATTTTCAAAGAGAGAAAGACAAAGACATGGAAGAACTCCACACCACCAGGACTGAACATTAAGGAAGGCCAGAGGAAACTGGAGAAAGCGGAAGTGTAAGCCTTTCATAGGCAGAGAGAGAAGAAAATGGCATGAAAAGAGCTCTCCATAGGATAAAATCTCTGGATAAACAATAGGCACCTTTGCTGGGGGCTGACCATGGATCACAACTACTTGCGCAATCGAATGGCTATCGAGTGGAAAAGTAAGCGAAGGATAAGCGCCTTTTCGGACCCGATGCTTTATAGATTGGTGGTTTATAATCCTTTTCGGGTTCAATTAGAAAATTAAAGGACGTGCAATTTTCCGCTTCGATATCATGGAGAAGCGTTAGATCTTCAGGGGCCGGATCGTACGGGTATCGGGCTCAAAAAGTTCCCGTAACTTTAGTGTCAAGCCAGACCAGAACTTTGATTAAACTTTGGCTCTCTCTCATTTTTTTGAGTCTGTGTTCTGGTTAATAGGGATGCTTGTTATCTTTCTGATAATTTCTATGACCGTTGGATTTCACAAAATCCTGGATGGGTTTTTGTAAGCCTCCCGTTGAGGGTATCAAGTCATATACGTTTGTTATAGCCGGTTAACTATAAAAGACCTGTGTTACCCTGTTCTGGTCCTTACTATGTAAGGCTTTGTAAATTATGTAATCTATCTTGCGGTTAATAGAAGGTTCTACTCTTATTTGACTAGATATATATATATAATATATATATATTATTATAATATATAATATATATAATATTGTGAAAGTTATTAGATCCTTATTGTTAAAAAGAAAATGTGATTGAAAATAATATATTGATGATTTTTTAGGGTCGGGGTGTTTTTATATCATACGTTAAACTTAGAGATGTGAATTTTTTTTTTTATATATTTAATAAATAATTTTTAATTATTCAAACTAATTTAAAATCTTATTTAAAAAAAATACAATTTAAATGAAATTATATTTTCTTAATTATATATATTTAGTACATAATAATTATATAAACATTTTAATATATATAATTATATCATAATAATATATTTATATTCACATCTCGATTAATAAATTAGCAATTTCCTCTAAAGGTGCAAAGATACACTGAAGGAATAAAGGATTTGGGAAGATCATCTTGTGATAATCTCGAAAACTAAATTACTAAATATAAAAACTCTTATTTCTAATAGAATAAATATTATATAAATATGGAGATCCCATTTAGTGTATTTAAAAATAAGACGAGGTTGTATACTTTAATCATTGTCACTGATTTGCTCTATTCTTTAGTTTTATTTACATAGATTGACAACACGTTAGTTTGATTGGAAAAATGATTTTCATGCAAACTTTTGTTTCAACATAAATAAAATTTTAGCCACTTTGATAAAACAACAATAAAAAAAATTAGTGAATTAGTGAATATAAATTAAAATAAACAAATATTTGGTGATCTTTCACAACCTAGAGCGAATTACTAGATATTAATTAAATAAAACAAATATTTCACCAACTACAGTAAATTAGTAAATATTAATTAAATAAAACAAATATTTCACCAACTACAATAAATGAGTGAATATAAGTTAAAATAAAATAAATATTTCACCAACTCCAATGCAACAATGAACTGAAAAACCACAGTTTTCTATCCTCTTTGTGAATGAATAGTGGTCATGAACTGTTGTTTCAAATCTTTTGCTAAATGTCTCTTATAACCACATCTATATTTTCAAATTTTTGTAGTCTTTCTAATCCTTTGGACATTCTTTTGCAAAGGACATATTTTCATATCAAAGGGCTTTCCGTTGCTTTATCCTGGAACATGGGGAAATTTTCTAAATGAGAGAACAAAGATATGTTGAAATTTTGTAATTCCAAAAATGTTAGATCTTTTGCAAACTCCTCTGAGAATTCAATGAACTTATTATTTTAACAAAGTTTTATCATTCATATATTAGGGATATCTTATAAGTCTTTATATTCTGAAACACTGCTATAATAGCTAGTCTAGTCAAACATCATGAATTTCTGAGCACAAAGATCCATTAACAAATTCAGAGCCATGAAATCTCAAGGTTTTTTTTTGGCACAATTAGTAATGCCACCACACATAAGTAGAAAAATATTCGTGGAAATCATGAATTTCAAGCCAAAAGAACAAATCCAAACAAATTTTCATATGCATTGCAAATATACGATGAAACACCGACATGTGTGGGAAAGTCACATCACGAGAACGATGTTCATATTAGGGTATCCATATTTTAATACATATCTATCACATTGCATTAGTTTTCACATTAGCAAATGACCATCAAAGAGAGCAATAACTTCATTGACATCTATCCACTTGCTAATTGGACAAAATAATTATTGAGCAAGTGTAAGTTTCAAAATATATCACCTGACATGCACTAATCATTTCTCAACTTAGGTAGCTCTCACCAACCTCAATAAAACCCACTTTCCTATATTAACTTTTTGATGACTCCAATAAAACCATCATCAACCTTGATGGTCTATCTGAAATCAAGGATAACTTTTTTTTTAAACCTCTCTAGGTTTAAGTACATTGTGCAACTCAATCATCTTGATTATTATTACAATTCACATTTTCATTGAAAAGATTAATTCCCAAACATTAATGTGTACACCTAGAATATCTTTGTGTTTTGGATTTTATATGTTTGTTACTTTAATCACATATTAGTTTTTATTTTTAATGTTGAAACATCATAATCATGGTCATATGGCAAGATACTTCCCAAGATGTTTATAAAGAAGTGGGAAGAGGATATTTATCTTAATTTAGTGGTAAGAAGTTAAGACCTAAGACTAGTTATCAAGAGCTAACAATAAAAAAATATGGAACAAAACATATTTATTAATGCTAGAATACTATACTTAATAAAAAATAAATTGTAAAAACAATCTATAAAAAGTGGGATTAAAAACAATAAATAATATATAATTTATATTTAAATGGTTTTTTTTAAAATGAAAAATAAAGTTTAAAATTATTACACAAAAAATAATTAATTAAATATAGTTTGTAACCATATCTTTAAGAGAAACAAAAATATGATGTATTCACTAAATATCTAATATTTAGTATTATCATCATTAAAATTATAAAAAAAATAACTTGATATTATGAAACACCTAAATTGTATACCTCATACAATTAAATGTGAAACATGAAATAATGTGATAATAACACTTTATTTAAGTCAATACGATAAAACTTAGATTAAAGTTTTTTAGATATTTGGTGCTGAGAAAAAAACAAACAACGTTTATAACGTTCAGAAAATAGAATTTCAATGACTTCACATAAGTAGAAAAATATTCATGGAAATCATGTGTTTCAAGCGAGAAGAACAAAGCCAAACAACTTTTCCTATGCATTTCAAATATATGACAAGACACCGACGTGTGGGATGATGTTCATATTAACGTGCTCATATATTAATACATATCTATCACATTGCATTAGTTTTCACATTAGCAAATGACCATCAAAGAAAGAAATAACTTCATTGAAATGCATCCACTTGATAATTGGGCATAATAATTATTGAGCAAGTGTAAGTTTCAAAATATATCACCTGTCATGCACTAATCATTTCTCAACTTAGGTAGCTCTCACCAACCTCAGTAAAACCCTCTTTCCTAATATTAACTTTTTGCTGATTGCAATAAAACCATCATCAGTCTCGATGGTCTATATTAAATTAACACCTCTCACGGAGAAGAAAGGTGGCACTAGAACACTAGGAAGAGACTCTACTGCCTTTCAAAACTTCATTCATAACATGAGATTAGTGGATGTTGAAACAATAAATGGCATATTCACCTGGAACAACAAGAGAGGGGGGGCTTCTCAAGTTGCCCCTAAATTGAATAGATTCTTAATCTCAGAGAACCGTTTTCTCACAAGCCCTGACATGTCAACTGTTATCCTTCCATTTGGAGGATCAGACCACTGGCCTATCCACCTTGAAGCCACTTTTATTGGCTCACAGAGGAAGAGACCTTTCAGATTTGAAAATGTTTGGCTCTCTCATACAGAATTCACTAACAACATTGAGAACTGGTGGATGGAAAAGTTGCCTTGTCACGGCACTAAAACGTACATGCTACAATAAATAATTAAACACATCAAAATCAAACTCAAAGATTGGAACAAAAAGTAGTTTGGTAACATTTTCAAAGCTAAAAAAGAACTTGAACATCAAATCTAGGGGATCAATCAGATTATGATCATAGATGGCTTCACAGAGGAAAGGAATTCACAATTGGTTGTTCTTCAGAAGGAATGGGATGATAGATGCAGGAAAAAGGAGATTTTTTGGAGACAGAAATCAATAGTTCAATGGATCAAAGAGGGGTAAAGAAACACAAAATTCTTTCAAAAGTCAACTCTAAGTCACAGGTCACATAATAGAATTTTGAAACTCAGAGATTCTCAAGGAAAAGAGTTGGTCACCCACAAATAAATGGAGTCTCTCCTAGTGCAACACTTCCTTAGCATAACGACGGAGCCGCTCTTCGACAGGTCACAGTTTATTAAGAAATTCACAAGGTACATCCCCAAGCTTGTAACGAGGGAAGACAATCATAATCTCAATTGACCAGTATCTGAAGATGAGGTCAGGGAAGTTATCAACGATATGCAAAATGGGAAAGCACATGGCCTGGATGGCTTTAATGTAGATTTTTTCAAAGCTACTGGAAAACAATCAAGCAAGACATCCTGGATGTAGTGGAAGACTCAAGAAGATCTAAATCGGGCCTGAAGGCTCTCAATGCCTCCTTCATTGCTTTAATTCCGATGCAAGAAAAAGCTATCACACCGGACAAATTCACACCCATAGCTCTATGTAATGTGGTGTACAAGATTATTTCCAAATTGATCGCTAATAGACTCAAGCCACTCCTTCCAGCTCTCATATCTGAGGAGAAATCTAGTTATGTGGAAGGAAGACAGATTCTCAACAATATCATACAAGCACATGAGATGGTCCACTCTTTGAAAAGCAACAAGCAAGCTGGAATGGTCATGCAACTTGACCTAGCAAAAGCTTATGATAAGCTAAGCTAGTCTTATATCAAAGAAATGTTGAAAGTTTGTGGTTTTGACCACAATTGGATCATATGGGTCATGACCCTGGTTTCATCCGCTAGTTTCTAAATCTTGCTTAAGGGTTCGCCCTCAAGAACTTTCATACCTTCTAGGGGACTAATACAATGTGATCCGCTCTCCCCCTTCCTCTTTGTGCTCATGATGGAAGGACTAGGAAGAGGGATAAAAATGGCAAGTTCTGAGGGAAGAATCCAGGGTTTAAAATTCACCACAGATGGTGAGGTATCAACTCACCAACAATTTGTGGATGACACTATGTTGCAGGGCATTCCCACGGTCAAGGAAGCCAAAGCTTTTAAACAAATCTTGAATGACTTTTCCATGGCGGCTGGTACAAAGGTAAGCCTAGACAAATCTAAAGTTTTCTTTTTTATCACTGACATTGCTATTCAAAGAAACCTCACCAGAATTCTAGGGTTTCAAAGGGATTAGTTACCCTCTAAATACCTTGGTATCCCCCTTACAGAAAAACCCCTCAGCAGGGAAGTGTGGGAGCCGGTTTTTAACAAACTTCAAGATAGAATAAGGAAGTGGACATGCAAATCTTTGAATATAGCAGGGCGCCTTGTGCTTACAAAAGTTGTCCTACAAGCCATACCTATCTTCATGATGTTAGCTCTGCTTGCCCCTAAAGGAGTTCTGCAGAAGATCAAGAACCTGCAAAGGGATTTTCTTTGGGGAAAAGGGAAGGAGAAAAAGAAATGGGCATTGGTAGCTTGGGATAAGCTTTGCAAACCTAAAAACCATGGAGGTTTGGGGCTTCATGACCTCGAAACCCTTAGCAGAGTCTCAGGTGCAAAACTTTGGTGGAGATGGCTAAAGAAATAGGCATCCCCTTGGGCAAAGGTTTGGAAACAAAAATATGCACAAAATTGGCAGGAAAGGGATCATATTCAAATGTCAGGGCTTATGAAGGGCTCCCACATTTGGAATATTGCTTGGGAAAATAAAAGCATTATCCAAAAGCATAGTTTCTGGGAGATCGAGGATGGGAGCTTGACAAGATTTTGGGAGGATAACTGGCAGCAAGAACCAAACTTGTTTATGGAAGAACTAACCGGTCTCAAGAATGACACTGACAACGAAGGTTTATATCTAGTTAAGGATTTATGGGATCAAGATCGGAGCAATGACAATTGGAGAACTTGGAAGGATCTAGGATACAAGGAAGAGAGCCCTTTGAAAGCTCAGGCAAACTCTCTAGATATGGATTTGGAACAGAGGAAGATTTTGGTTTCAAATTCATTCGATCAACTAAGATGGGGAAGGAACACAAAAGGTAACTTTAACCTCAAAGAAGCCAAGCAGATAGACACAAGGTGTGCTTATCAGTACCCAAATGAGGCCTGGAAGAACCTTTGGCAAGACCCGCATTGGATGAAAATAAGATCTTCATATGGTTGGTTCAACATAAGAAAATTCTAGCTTGGGATAATCTTCTAAAGAAAGGTTTTGTCGGCCCATCCAAATGATATCTGTGTGGTACACAGGAGGAGACGATGGAACACCTACTCAACCTTTTCCCTTTCACTTCTACCCTGTGGGATTGGGTGGCCTCAGTTTTCAGACAAACTGACAAGGATGGCCTCAGCATTGCTAACACTCAGAGTATTTGGAGAAGAAACTTCTCGAGCAAAGAGCTCATAAACAATGCTTGGACTCTAGTTCCAGGCTTCCTAATCTGGAATGTGTGGAAAGAAAGAAATGGCAGGATTTTCAAAAGCAAAATTGAATCAACCCAAAATCTTATTGCACAGATTTTAAGATAGCTCAAAGAAACTGTTGGTGCCATGTTAGGGGGACCTACTAAGGCACCGAATCGGGCCCAAGACGATAGTAGAATGCTATGATTGGGTCTCCAGTCGCTTGTTCCCCAGAGCACACACAAGGATGTTAGACAGATAAATGTTGGTAGAGTTTTTTAGCAACCTCCACTGCATGGTTTCTTGAAAATCAACATAGATGGAGCCTCTAAAGGTAACCCAGGGATGGCTGGATTTGGCAGAGTTATTAGAGATGAGCAGGGGTGTATAAAGGACATCTTTCATAGTCATCTGGGCATAGCCACAAACAACATGGCGAAGCTCATGGCCTTAGAGCAGTGCCTAGAAATATTGATTGAGGTAAATTCTCATAATGCCATTATTGAAGCTGACTCGGAATAAATTATTAAAGCGGCCAAGAAGCTCTGCAATGGAAAAGCACTTGAAAAAGTTTCCACATAGTGGCGACTTTGCCGGTATTTCAGCGCATACAATCCCACCAACAAACCCTGAGAGAAACTAGACTCGTACATGTAGTAGAAAAGCAAATATGCTAGTTGATCGTCTAGTGAATGAAGGAGTGGTATGCAAAGACAGTTACAAAAGATATGAGTGGGATTCAACGCCCTTGGGAAAATTGCAAGGGATTTTCAAAGAGAGGCAGACAAAGACATGGAAGAACTCCACACCACCAGCACTGAACATGAAGGAAGGCTAGAGGAAACTGGAGAAAGTGGAAGTGTAAGCCTTTCATAGGTGGAGAGAGAAGAAAATGGCACGAAAAAGAGCTCTCCATAGGAGAAAAGCTCTGGATAAACAACAGGCACCTTTGCCAGGGGCTGACCGTGGATCACAACTACTTGTGCAATCGAATGGCTATCAGGTGGAAAAGTAAGCGAAGGATAACCGCCTTTTCGGACCCGATGCTTTATAGATTAGTGGTTTATAATCCTTTTCGGGTTCGATTAGAAAATTAAAGGACGTGCAACTTCTGCTTCGATATCATGGAGAAGCGTTAGATCTTCAAGGGCCGGATCGTATGGGTATCGGGCTCAAAAAGTACCCGTAACTTTAGTGTCAAGCTAGACCCGAACCTTGATTAAACTTTGGCTCTCTCTCATTTTTTCAAGTTTGTGTTCCGGTTAATAGGGATGCTTGTTATCTTTCTGATAATTTCTATGACCGTCGGATTTCACAAAATCCTGGATGGGTTTTTGTAAGCCTCCCATTGAGGGTATCAAGTCATCTACGTTTGTTATAGCCAGTTAACTATAAAAAACATGTGTTACCCTGTTCTGGTCCTTACTATGTACGGCTTTGTAAATTATGTAATCTATCTTGCGGTTAATAGAAGGTTCTACTCTTATTTGACTATATGTGTGTGTGTGTGTGTGAGAGAAAGTATATTAGATCCTTATTGTTAAAAAAAAATGTGATTTGAAATAATATATTGATGATTTTTAAGGGTGGGGTTTGTTTTATATCATAGGTTTATAAACTTAGAGATGTGAATTTTTTTTATATATTTAATAAAAATAAATTTTTAATTATTCAAAAATAATTTAAAATCTTATTTAAAATTAAAAATACAATTTAAATGAAATTACATTCTTAATTAATCTATAATTTATATATATTTAGTACATAAATAAATTATATAAACATTTTAATATAATTTTTATATAATTATATCATAATAATATGTTTATATTCACATCTCGATTAATAAATTAGCAATTTCCTCTAAAGGTGCAAAGATACACTGAAGGAATAAAGGATTTGGGAAGATCATCTTGTGATAATCTCCAAAACTAAATCACTAAATATAAAAACTCTTATTTCTAATAGAATAAATATTATATAAAGATGGAGATCCCATTTACTGTATTTAAAAATAAGACGAGGTTGTATACTTTAATCATTGTCACTGATTTGCTCTATTCTTTAGTTTTATTTACATAGATTGACAACATGTTAGTTTGATTGGAAAAATGATTTTCATGCAAACTTTTGTTTCAACATAAATAAAATTTTAGCCACTTTGATAAAACAACAATAACAAAAATTAGTGAATTAGTGAATATAAATTAAAATAAACAAATATTTGGTGATCTTTCACAACCTAGAGTGAGTTACTAGATATTAATTAAATAAAACAAATATTTCACCAACTACAATAAATTAGTAAATATTAATTAAATAAAACAAATATTTCACCAACTACAATAAATGAGTGAATATAAGTTAAAATAAAATAAATATTTCACCAACTCCAATGCAACAATGAACTGAAAAACCACAGTTTTCTATCCTCGTTGTGAATGTATAGTGGTCATGAACTGTTGTTTCAAATCTTTTACTAAATGCCTCTTATAACCACATCTATATTTTCAAATTTATGTAGTCTTTCTAATCCTTCGAACATTCTTTTGCAAAGGACATATTTTCATATCAAAGGGCTTTCCATTGCTTTATCCTGGAACATGGGGAAATTTTCTAAATGAGAGAACAAAGATATGTTGAAATTTTGTAATTCCAAAAATGTTAGATCTTTTGCAAACTCCTCTGAGAATTCAATGAGCTTATTATTTTAACAAAGTTTTATCATTCATATATTAGGGATATCTTATAAGTCTTTATACTCTGAAACACTGCTATATTAGCTAGTCTAGTCAAACATCATGAATTTCTGAGCACAAAGATCCATTAACAAATTCAGAGCCATGAAATCTCAAGGTTTTTTTTTTGGCACAATCAGTAATGCCACCACACATAAGTAGAAAAATATTTGTGGAAATCATGAATTTCCAACCAAAAGAACAAATCCAAACAAATTTTCATATGCATTGCAAATATACGACGAAACACCGACATGTGTGGGAAAGTCACATCACAAGAACGATGTTCATATTAGGGTATCCATATTTTAATACATATCTATCACATTGCATTAGTTTTCACATTAGCAAATGACCATCAAAGAGAGCAATAACTTCATTGACATCTATCCACTTGCTAATTGGACAAAATAATTATTGAGCAAGTGTAAGTTTCAAAATATATCACCAGATATGCACTAATCATCTCTCAACTTAGGTAGCTCTCACCAACCTCAGTAAAACCCACTTTCCTATATTAACTTTTTGATGACTGCAATAAAACCATCATCAATCTTGATGGTCTATATGAAATCAAGGATAAAAAAAAATTTAAACCTCTCTAGGTTTAAGTACATTGTGCAACTCAATCATCTTGATTATTATTACAATTCACATTTTCATTGAAAAGATTAATTCCCAAACATTAATGTGTACACCTAGAATATCTTCCTGTTTTGGATTTTATATGTTTTTTACTTTAATCACATATCAGTTTTTATTTTTAATGTTGAAACATCATAATCATGGTCATATGGCAAGATACTTCCCAAAATGTTTATGAAGAAGTGGGAAGAGGATATTTCTCTTAATTTAGTGGTAAAAAGTTAAGACCTAAGACTAGTTATCAAAAGCTAACAATAAAAAAATATGGAACAAAAGATATTTATTAATGCTAGAATACTATACTTAATAAAAAATAAATTGTAAAAAAAAGTGGGATTAAAAAGCAAAATATATATTATATATATATAATTTTTATTAAATTTTTATTTTTTATAAAATAAAAATAAAGTTTAAATTTTAATATAAAAAAAATAATAATTAATAAATATAGTTTGTAACCATACTTTAGATGAAACAAAATATGTATTCACTAAATATCTAATATTTAGTATTATCATCATTAAAATTATAAAAAAAATAACTTGATATTATGAAACACCTAAATTGTATACCTCATACAATTAAATGTGAAACATGAAATAATGTGATAATAACACTCTATTTAAGTCAATACGATAAAACTTAGATTAAAGTTTTTTAGATATTTGGTGCTGAGAAAAAAACAAACAACGTTTATAACATTCAGAAAATAGAATTTCAATGACTTCACATAAGTAGAAAAATATTAGTGGAAATCATGTGTTTCAAGCCAGAAGAACAAAGCCAAACAACTTTTCCTCCTATGCATTTCAAATATACGACGAGACACCAACGTGTGGGATGATGTTCATATTAACGTGCTCATATATTAATACATATCTATCACATTGCATTAGTTTTCACATTAGCAAATGACCATCAAAGAAAGAAATAACTTCATTGACATGCATCCACTTGATAATTGGGCACAACAATTATTGAGCAAGTGTAAGTTTCAAAATATATCACCTGTCATGCACTAATCATTTCTCAACTTAGGTAGCTCTCACCAACCTCAGTAAAACCCTCTTTCCTAATATTAACTTTTTGCTGATTGCAATAAAACCATCATCAGTCTCGATGGTCAATATTAAATTAACACCTCTCTAGGTTCAAGTACATTGTGCAACTCAATCATCTTGATTATTATTACAATTCATATTTTCATCAAAAAGTGTAATGCCCAAACATTAATATGAATACCTAGAATATCTTCGTGTTTATGATTTTATATGTTTGTTACTTTAATCACATATTAGTTTAATTTTATAATGTTGAAACATCACAATCATGGTCATATGGCAAGATGTTTCCCAAGATGTTTATAAAGAAGTGAGAAGAGGATATTTATCTTCATTTAGTTGTAAGAAGTTAAGATCTAAGACTAGTTATCAAGAGATAACAATAAGAAAATATAGAATAAAACATATTTATTAATGCTTAAAACTATACTAATAAAAAAAAAAATTGTAAAAAAAATTCATAGGAAAGTGGGATTAAAAAGAAAAAAAAATATTTATATATATATTATATATATGAAATGTATATTTAAATTGTTTATTTTATAAATAAAAAAATAAAGTTTAAAATTATACATTAAAAAAAGTTTGTAACCCTACTTTAGGATGAAACAAAAATATATATTCACTAAATATCTAATATTTAGTATTATCATCATTAAAATTATAACAAATACTTGACATTATGAAACACCTAAATTGTATTTTCATGCATTAAACCTCATACAATTAAATCTAAAATATGAAATAAAGTGATAATAGTATTCTATTTAAATCAATACGATAAAACTTAGGCTAAAGTTTTTTTTGGATATTTGGTACCGAAAAAAAACGACCAACGTTTATAACACTCAGAGAATAGAATTTCAATGACTTCGTATAACTTCAATGGATTACAAGTTAATACCAAAAGGTGAATCTATATTGTTTTATACCATATAAACACCCAACATAATTCCTCAACTGAACTGTGATCATATGCTCAATTGTCCCACTATGGCTTCGACCATATACTTGCACCCTATCCTGAATAAGAAAGGTCAATATGGACTTGTTAGGCTGACAGAATCGTTGAGAAGTTTTTTAACTCAACGCCACATAAACTCATCAACTTTGAATTAGATGAGAAGCGCCATTGTGGACTTATGATGCCGACTGTATCGTTGAGAGATTTATTCGAACGCACCACAAGTCACCCAGCTCGACAATTACCAAGTTTTCTTCAACTTATAATCACCCTCATGGAAGAATCTCAACATGGTATTATTGCTATGATTGATTGTTCACGCCAGACTGTATCAACGAGATTGTAATCACGATTATGCCAAGCCCGCCTTATCCATTAGTTAACTGGCAGTAATATGCACCTCTGGACTGCCAAAACTTGCTTTGACAATTGTTCCATGCACTGGATGGAGGTAAGACTTCCCAATGGCATCCATGATCTATTCAGCTATATTGTTCTACATATTGTTCGACTATAAAACAATTTAAAAATATAACAAAATGTACTTGGGTTCCATATAAAGGAAACGATACAAAAAAATGGAATGCACGGAACACATAGAAACATTAATAGCCCTTATAAGCGTACCATGCATACCAGGAAAAGAGACCTGTCGCCATCATCGACCGCTCTTCAAAGTCGTGGGAAATTCTTACACCCTTCTTCACAAACATCAGTTATTAGCAGATGGCCAACATTCTGGACTAGACCTCATTGTTATATGAATACTCCATCAACGTGACCTCCAAAGCAACCCATAGATACATGATTTCCAAAACGAGTTTCCTCATCTCATGATCCTGTTGTTTCGCCAACGAGAATTTCATAGGGCCTTCCAGATCAAAGAGATGGTGCCGCATGTAGAATTTTGGTAAATTTCCTTCATCAATGCCACTACATTGGAGCTCCTACAGTCCCTCTTCCTCTCAACTCTTCCATGACCTTATCATGAATGGAGAGAAGTGGGGCAGCACATACGAAATTTCGCGGCATAGAGAAAATTGTCTGGAGACCCCAGTCCTGGCAAGGGAACTCTGCCACAAGTGGCTAGAAAGCAAACAAGGTGACGTTGTTCATTATTTCCAAATTTTCTTCGCCCGATTCATCCAATTATGTCTCAGAGACTGCCTTCACAAAGAGCCCTGCACTCCCCTCCACACTCCCTTACAAAATTGCCTGAATCTTCACATACCCATTCGCGGCCACATATTCCAACACTGAGTGAGGCCATACTTTTAGCCTACCAACTACAAAGAGTTAGAGAAAATGGAGAATTGAACCTGAGGCGACCTGGTCTGATGACGCACGTGGTAAAATTTGATTTGTTGGGACCATGGAAATGAAGCCTTGGGTTTGGCTCGGCTGAACAGTGTTTTCGTAGCCCAATCCGACAAAGGGAACACCTTCGGTGTACTTAATTGTTACTATCCTTTAAACTTAAATTCATATAATATATAATATATATATATATATATAAAAAGATATTTTTTTAGTAAGTTTAAATGCTTCCACACTTAACTAAAATAACTACATATAATAACTATATATGGACAATATTTGCATGATTGATTAGACAATATTTGCATGATTGATTATTGGGTTGAGAGACGCATGCTACATCGTAGTATAAGGATTATGTGTGATTCCATCTATACTCAATGTGGAGTTGACTTGTATCGACTTTAAAATAAAAATAAAATATACTCTAAAAAGGAGAATAATGTTACTCAATCAATGGTTAATATTACAACCTAGTATGGATGATATGTGGTACTTGGTAGAAATATTTCACCTTTCCTTTAGGAGCCATAAATATGTGTGTGTGTGTCTTTACCATAGAAAAATATTTCAATGCCAAAAAGGAAGAAGTAATTAAAAGTAAAATAATTAAACTACTTTTTAATAAGAGGGAGATGTGTAATTCATTCAATTCTTAATAGAAAATTGATGTTGACATTCAAATAATAATAATAATAATAATAATAATAATATTTAATATGGGTCAACCTGATCGAGGTGAGAAACGAGGGTAATGGGGACAAGGTCGCCACCCGCCGCCTCATAAAACATTTAAGAATGGGGTGGTGTGGCCAACCCCAAAATGCATATGCATGTGAACATTCCCTCCTCGATTTATGAATATGGAAAGCATTCAATCCAACTATAACTCTAATTACAGAGCTTTCGCACTACGTTTCTTATAGTGTAATTCGGTCCCTCCCTCATAGCAGGTGGGATTTCTGGGGTCGTGTCAATTAACTTGCTTTCTCGAAGACCTTCCTTCTTCTTTTTCATGCATTTTGTATGGCTATCACAGATAGCGGAGCTACAATGGTTTGATTATATTTATGCTCTAGAATGGTTTATGGCTTCTAGATGGCTGGGGACTCTAGGAGAGAGTGGGATGACGTTCTAACTAAGTTAGTTTTTGGATATTGTAGCAATGGACATGTTTTCTAGTGTCATATTGTGTCTAAAAGGATAAGGAACATGAGATCACCAAAGCCTAAAAAATACTTCATCATAAAAGACTTGGAGATGCATTAATTAAATTAATTGGCCAATAATTTAAAAGTTCCTAAGTCTTAGGAAAATCGGTTAATTAAAGGTAATTAATTAAGGAAGTTTGTCCACATGGGGTAGCTCAAGCGGCAATGGTCGTGGAAATGAAGTCTCACCGAACCGGAAGTCTTGGGTTCAAATCTTGGGCTACCCTTCCCCCGTTGAGGGGTACTTAATGGACATGTAAATCGGAGAGTCCCGCCCCAGCCTACAAAAAAAAAAATTAAGGAAGTTTGGTTCTTCTCTAAAGGCTTCTATTAATGAAGTCAAATTAATTTTAGCCATCAGTTAATATGTAATCATGGCTATTGAGACTCCAACAAGAGATTATAAGAGCAAGCCAAAGGTTTTGGAGAATACAAATTTTATGAGTTAGGCTATTTGACTAACCAGTTGTAGGTATTCAACAAGGGCACCATTGAAGTTAGGGAAATAATTAGAGCAAGGGTTTCAACAAAGATTTGAGAGCAGGAGTATGAAGGAGTTGTCCTTGGTATTTTACAGTGTCTACGAGACAGGGAAGAGGGGGTCAAATTCATCTACAAAGGAGGCCAAATACAAGAGTGTGAGTTAGCCATATCTCCCAGTGCAAGTTGTCGGAGGAGCCCCGTTTCAATTGCTAGTTACCATATTAGTGTCCTAGAGGTAGAGCGCATGGGTTTCAGAGAAAGAGGGAGGCAAGATGACTTTTCTAGAGGTGATTCTAGGGTTGAACGATTTCTCATCAGTTAGATCTATGTATTCTAGCAAGAAGTGTTAAATCCAAGACGAGGTGTGAGTGGCTAAGAGAGGCCAGTTCGATTGCAAAGGGAGACAAGTTTGTCTCCAAATTATTTTTCGAGTATTAGCTAGAGATTTGAAAATAATAGGTAAGCCAATTATTGTACTTTTGAATTGCTGAAGAATTTATAATAATAAAACCCTCATTTGCTACACTAGTTTTCCCTTCGAGGATTTTCCAAGGACAATTGTCCAAAAATAATGGCTTCAATTTTTAATGCGTGTGCATCTATTTCTCAGTTCCAATTTTATATTCCATAATATATTTGTTATTGTGAATAATGAAACAATAAATTTATTGTTAGTTTCCAAATAATAATTCATAATACAAATCAATTGTAGTAGTTAGAAGATAAATATATAGTTGGTTGCATTCGTGGAAATTTCACAATGATGGGAAATATTGTTTATGCTTATGGTTTATCACATTAAATGTTGCAGCTTCCTCCAAAGTTGAATTTTCCTTCGGTAATGGATGCCTCACCATCTTGAATTTGGAACCTTTCAAAGGCTTGTGACATAATGGGATACTTTCACTGGGGTAATTTCTAAGACTTCTGGCTCTACTTCTATCTTTCTCAATCTTGAATTTGTTAGTTGTTGCTTAGGTTGGTATGTAATTCTTGTTGGTCATTGGATACATGACCTGTGAAGTGATGGAAATTGCTTGAATTTTTTTCCCACTCAAGGTTCTCCTTCTGCCCCTCCATATCTTGACCTTTTGTCTTTGTGTTGGTCTTTTTTGTTCAGACCTTCTTGTAATTTCGATTTCAGTATTTTTCTAGGCATCCAGTGTCCTTGTTTCTCCTTATTTGGAATATTGATTCTTGTTCCTTGTAATTGGCTTTGTCTTCTCTTGAGAATCATACCTCGATAATGCATGTGCAACCTAGGGCATGGGAGGTGACCACAGTCACCAAGGTAGAACTCATGCCTAAACCAAGGCACAAGAGGTTGTTATCATCTACAATCCTATTATCCCTTATGATATTCATGCCAAGATTCATCACCTTGAGTACCTATATGCTAAAGACCATCAATATTCTCATATTTTGACACCCTTGAGGAGGTAGCCCAATGGGTTCCTAACCCTAGTCACATGAGGGAAAAATAAAAAAATACATTAACTCTATAATCATTCACTGGCAGTTGAAAACCCTCCTAGGCAGAGTACTGAAGGAGAAAGAAGAGGAGCAATAAGACATATTATCTTCCTTAAATGAAATCAAGTGCACCCAGCGGTATCAACATTCGTTCTTGGTGATTTTTAGATGCCAAGATAGCCCAATTATATATCCATCTCTAGTGTAATGAAAAATCACCATCTCCTCCAGGTTCTAGTGCCAAGGATCCTCTCCTAGTGACTTCTTCAGATTCCTAATTCTCTATCATGTATTTCAAGACTACTTATATTTGCAGTTCAATAGTTGATAGGCATATTTATTTCCAACAATTATTTTTATCTTTCTTAAAATTTATCCTTTGTAGACGATCAATATATCTGGTTTTCCTTGTGGCAAATTAAGACCGCCTATAACCTACTCAATTGAATTATGGACATTTGGTAGTTGTATCTTAATACTTTGATATTTTGAGGTAATAACAATAATAAATTCACAAAAAAAATATTTAATATGCGGTTATAAATAAAATATTTCTGCCATAATTTAAATAAAATATTTCAATGTGAACTATTATTTATATAATATATATTATGAATTAAAAAAAAACTATGGTTAAAATATTTTAAAACTTTTTATGCAGTCTCACTATTTTACATTTTTTACTCTTTTTCAGTATATGTTTTAGTTATTTTTTTCTAAAATATAGCAAATATTTGTTGGAATTACAATTTATAAGTTGTGTAGTCTACGCAATCCAAGTGCCCAAGGGGACATTCAAGGAATTGTATATGTTTAAGCATTAAAAAATACAATTTGACCAATGAAAAATTACACATGAAATCCATGTTAATTGTAACACCCTCCTCCCACACTTACCCAAGTTCATCAGTCCATCAGGGTAAATATGTGACGAAGAGTTACTATGATATGACTCAACCTCCTAGGTACAGTTAAAGAAGTGGAATCAATAAAATAAAACCTTACTAACCTTCCTCAAGAGCTACAAGACCCCTGGAAGCCAAAAAACCACTCCAGGTGCCCAAGCCCCGAGTTAAATTACTTTTTCACTAACCTGGAATCTCATTCATTCGCATAACAAGGCAAGCCAACGACTGGAAGCCTCCGGTCGCATGGATGACTCTACCTCCCAACAATTGTAGTCTAAATTACTTAGTTTTGTGCATGCGACCCAGATATCTAAGCCACTTTTTTAGGGCTAGGATCCAAACCTCAACCCATAACTTGATATAACTTTATAGAATGATGAATGACACTAGGACAAAGCCATTAACACAAAACTTAGGCAAGAACTTGACCTAACCATGACATAAATTTCATCAAACACATTGTGAACATGTAATCTATAGGTCATGAATGCATATCTGAACATAGAGATTTGATACTTATATGAGAATCATCAAGAAGGTCTAATGTCCTCTCATAATAGATGCAAAAACGTCTATTAGGTCATGCATTATGTTATCATTGTTTAGTTTCAAGGTAATGGATTGGGTTAGTTGTTTAAAAATTTTCAAAAAAAATTTCAGGTGCATTGACAATTAATTTTCCAATGCTAATTCATTTTTTTTAAAACGAGGTCATTCAATTAGATGATTCACCATTGAAAGATTTGGCGATAAAATGAAAGGGTTTCTAGTTCCAAGAAACAAAAGTAGATCCTCAAGGCCAAGACTAGGAAGAGTAAGAAGATGAAAACTAATCTAATAGATGAGGTGGACCTCTTACTGAGAGCAGCTAAAATGAGATTTTTTCAAACAAGCAGCCAATTATTTTGTTAGAGTTCCTTTTAATATTTTGCACAAAGCGCTGACAATTATTTTATCAACGCTAGTTTGTTCTGTTTCACGTCGAGTGCTGACAATTATTTTTTTAGTGACTGTCACAGTTTCATTAGGATAGATGGTGCTATTTATTTTGTCAGCGCCTAGATTTTGTTTGGTTGTAGCAAAGATTAAAATATCCATTTTGATAGAGTATCTGGAGGATAAGTATTGCATATGTGTTATCATTTCAACGATCAAACCAGAGATCTATGGAGATGGGCTATTTTCATCAGGATTCTAAGGCACAAAATAGGAAATAAAGTGGAGTTTGAGAGATTGGCACATGTTATTAATTTCTAATTGTGGCTATTATGGTTGCTTCTTTAGCAATGTGGTCAATCAATGCAAATGGTGTTCTGCATCATAATGCACATGTGCACCATTCATTAGGCCTACAATTCTCAAGGAAAAAGCTTCCACGGAATTTGTAGAACAATGCAATATATTCATTTCCTTTAAAATATCCAATGCAATAGTTTGTACAATTGACCAATTATACTACAAGAAATAAAAACAGATTGGTTATTGGCAGGATGGCATCTAGGGGATGAAAGAATAAATGGTCCCATTGAATTTCATACTTGTGATTCTTATATAGACTCTAATACTAGTGAACCAATATCTGCTATGGGTTCTCTTTCAAAGTATACCTAATAAGGAGTTTTGGTTTGAAGGACACAGTTCTTCGTCTGAGGTTTACACAAGCATCTTTGCCTTTACATAAGTTTGTCTCTTCAGCACATCCTTCTTTTGGCCAACATCCAGAAAGGTAGCCAAGAAGAATTTGGAGTAGATACAACACGTACAAGATGAATTCACGCACAAAACTTCCTTTTTAGTGGATCAATTCCAAGTTTCATGGAAGGAATATTTTCAACCTATTTTACCAGATTTTGCTATTCAGATTTTTCTTGTTTTAGCCACTATTTTAAAATATTGATTCCAAACACCTGGAAATGTATTTTGAAAAAAAAATGGTTTTTAGAGGGAAATAAAAAATTAAAAAAAACCTCCCTCATTTTTCTAACATATATCATAGTTTTAAATATTCGAATGTATATTTGAGCCTTATTTTTCTAGATTTTTGCAACTCAGTTTTTTCCTGTTTTAGTCATTGTTTAAAAAAAGAAATTTTCAAACAAATGGATATGGAGTTTTAAACAATAAACAAGGTTTTTATCGGGAACAGAACCATTAACAAAAACCTCTTTCATTTTTTACACAAATATCACAGTTTTTGAGATTCAAATCGATCTTTGAAGCCTATTTTTTAGGAATTTTCCAGACTCATAGACAATTATTGATGAGCAACCTCATCAAATCAACTTGGACATCAATTCAACAGGTGGAAAACTTAAGTTAGTGTTTTCAATATTTAAAGGTGGCATCCTTGCATTTGAAAATATTTCCAGGCATCCAAATAGTTGAAGACATGTGGCAGTTAAAGATAGATTAAATCCCATATGTATGGAAGCACCTATCGCTTTATTAGTGCTTTGTTTTTACAAACAATATACCCAGATGTTGTAGCAATGATTGTGTAATGTGTTGAATATATTTTCCTTATAGCTGGACATTTTTTATAAGAGGATGTGCGTTAAAAATAGATGGAAATTTCCTTATTTTGGCAACAAATATGAACAACTAGCTTATCTGCTCAGTGAAACAAGAGTTTCTAATTTTGATCAAACAATTGCAAATTTTCAGCAATCAGCTCTAAGATATCAGTGAGCGGTTCTAGATTTGCCTCCATAATATGAGAAGGCATTTTAAGACTCCTTCAGCATATTGGCACTGAATGGTTGAAATACTTTCTAGATCTAGTTCTATAATTATTATATACATATTTCTAATACTTTGTTATATTTGGTATATTAAATATTTTACAGATTTCATGAATTTGGAAATGATGTAATATGTATATAAGTTGGATTAACAATAGAAAAGAAGGGTTCAAAAAAACATTTGAAAGGAAGGTAAATTTATGTGGTTCCAAATATTAATATATTTCTATATGTGGTTTTGCATAGACAAATTGCAAATATTCATGTGTATATGACTTCCCGTATGTTTTCCTTATGATATTTTAGTTTCTCTTTATGCTACATATCTTAATCATCAAGTCTTCAGTAATTTGGATAAAATGATATGAATTTTGAATTCTTTATGAATGCTCAAATTCAAGTTATTTGAATATTTTCCATGTTTTCTACTTAAATATTTACAAAAGAAATCTCCTTGCTCTATTTAGATATTTATTTTTTGTATTCTGTCTCCACATCTTCATGGTAATTTTTCAAAGAATTCATATCTTATCTTGCTTCTGTTAGGGTTGTCTATGCATCTTGTGGTTAGCATTCTCTTCACTAGACTTTATGTCCAATGGTACATGTCCTTTCATTCTAAATTCATTTCAATTGTTACAAATTAAAGTTGGTCAATGAGCTTAATGACCTGCTTCTAAAAGTGACCTTGAGTGGTAGAGTTAAAGGAGAGAGCCCTCTCTAGATTGAAGGGCCAACTTCATTATGAAAGATGGTTGAAAATTTTACCTTGAGAGTTTTTCCTTCATAGACAAAGGGAAACTTCTGAGTGATAAAACATTCAATTACCATTCATTTACTGATCAAATATGTTAAGATCCATAAATAAAATATTCTTTAAAATCATGCTTATAACGAGCATGTAACCAGAATAATGACAATGATAGAACAACCATTAAGGCCACATAATAACAATTATAAATACTCAAGAATTACAAGAAGAAAAGAGCTCATATTAATGTATTCAAATCCAACCAAGTCATGGACTTCCATGTACCACCCAACCATAGATTGTGCTAAACCAAAATCTTTCTTTCAGCCAATCACCCTTGTGCCATATTCTAAGCATGAATGTGGGATCTCATGGAAAAAACCAACTAAACCTAAACCAGAGCTTCCAGAGGCCAAACCACTTCAACCATCAACCAGTGATTCCACCTCATGGTCGGACATCACTAAACATCACCAGATTGGTCTCTACCCAAGCTGTCCAAGGCTCCAAAGCATTTGTTCCAACCCAGCTCCAGGACTAGTAACTTAACCCACAACTGCCGCAAGGTTCTAGAGTGTTTGTCCAACCAAGGCTCTAGGACTAGTTACTCATCCCACCAAGGAATCCAAAGTGTTTGTCCAACCAAGGATTCCATGACTAGTATTTGAACCCAAGTTATTCCAAGGCTTCCAGAGCGTTTGTCCAACAAAGTCTCCAAGAACTAATAACTCAACCCACAACCATAAGGAACACGAGAAACAACCAAAAAACAAATGGGAAAACCCACAACACCATTGCTATACAGGAAATGGAAAGGTTGTGAACTGATCCTCATAAGCCTTTTTATCATTAAGCCTTTATTTTCTCCATTTTCCTTTATTTTTCCTTCAACTTTACTCACATTCAATTTTGTGACCTTTCACCTTCCTTTTCTCCTATTTTTCATTATTTTCATAAATATTATGTCAATTAATGCCTCTTTTCCTTTGCCAATTTCCATATCCATTTATTAATCACAAGTGATCCCCATCACTATGCTTTTTCCAACTTTCAGCCTGGAATACGTGTCCCATGACCTTGGTCTTATTTTTCCTTTATTAAATTTATTGCATGGATTTTTAACTAGGGTTGTTATAGAACCCTCACCATTGGGGGAACACTATCCCCAGTGTTCAATGACACTTATAAATCAACAAGCACATGTTTCCTATGGATATTTATAACATAGCTCTATACAACATTTACATCATATCCATCTACTAAAACATAACCAACACATCAAGAACACCATACCACTTATTGGAGCTTTATAACATAGCTCGATGTGGTATGTATTTACATACATACATTTGCATATATATGCATAAAAAAAAAAAAAAAACACTAAAGCATATACCAAAGACATCCACTCAACTAACAAATATAGAAGGATACATAGCCTTCATCTGATAAACCATCTCCCATGTAGCTTCATTGGGCCCAAAGTGATTACACTTCACTTTAACTTGCTCAATTACTTGATTCCGAAGCATGAGAATCTTTCACTGCAAAATGCACTAAGGTTCTGACTATAATTATCCTTATAGCTCCACCTGCAATACAAACTAGTCAATCTTGTCATCAACATCTTTCACATACTTCTTAAGAAATGACACATGGAAAACATCATTGACTTTCATTGTTGGAGTTACTGTAAGTCGGTAGGCCACTCGTACAATCCTCTCACAAATCTTGAAAGGCCCATAATACTGAGGTGCCAACTTGGCACATGATCCAATCCTCAAGGAGCTCTTCTTTGTCTTGATGCATAAGTACACATGTTCCCCAACCTAAAACTCCTTAAACACCCTATGTTGATCTGCATAACTCTTATGTCTGCCCTGTGCTGCATTTAGATTTTTCTTGATTACTTTCATTTCATGTTCCATCTCTGCCAACATGTCTGATCCAATCAATACTATGTTCATTGGATCACTCCAACCGATAGGAGTATTACAACTCCACCAATAAAGTTCCTCAAATGGACCCATCTTTAAAGATTCCTGATACCCATTATTATATGCAAACTCCACCAGTGGAAAATACTCTTCCCACTTTCACCATTGATGCATGACGTACGTCCTCAACATTTCCTCCAAAATCATGTTGACCCTCTTTGTATTTCCTTCTATTTTCATGTGATAAGTTGTATTAAAGGCCAACTCTGTACCCAAACCTACAAATAACTTTTTCCAAAACCTGGAAGTGAACTTGGCATCTTTGTCTGACACAATCTTCTTCGGAACACCATGCAACCTCACTATATCACTCATGAAGACTTGTGTCACTTCACTAGTTGAATTCATAGACTTTACTAGAATGAAGTGTGCTACCTTTGTCAATCTGTCAACCACAACCATCATGGAATCATGTTTTCTAGAGGTCCTCGGAAATTTTTAATGAAGTTCATGGAAATGACCTCCCATTTCCATTCTAGAATCAAAATCAGTTGTAGTAGTCCACCTCGATGATTGCACTCTACTTTTACCTGTTGAAAATACAAGCATATAGAAACAAATTATGCCACCTCTTTCTTCAATTTCGGCCAGTATTAGAACTTATTCACAACTGCCAATGTCTTCTGATACCCCGGGTGACCTGAATACGACTTGACATGCAATTCCAACAATATAAGCTTCTTGAGCTTGTTATTTTCCGGAACATAGATCATGTCCCTAAATCTCACCAAACCATCTACCGTGAGATGATAGTCCACATCATGTTCACATGTACCCTGCTATTGTAACATGTGCCTAAGATGTTGATGATTGTCGTCGTGTTGTCCTACCTGCAAGATTTGATCATGTCAATCTGTCCCATATGAACTTATAATTGATATGTAATTTACATGTACTCTCCTGCTAAGATCATATGCAACCATGTTCTATTTTCCTTTAATGTATCTGATCTCAAAGTCAAACTCATTGATCGTGGCCAACCACCCATATTTCCTGGCATTCAGATTTGGTTGATCAAACAAGTGTCTCAACCCATTGAGATCACTCATCAAAATGAACCTCCTACCAAGAAGATAGTCATTAGGGGAATTTTGAGGTCTAAAATAGGCCTCCTATTAAAAATGTACAACCAAAATAAACTTTATAAGAACCAATAGGATTCAAGATGATGATGTCAACCATGGGGGATGATTCACCATTTTGGAGTAAAAAAGTAAAAATAATAAAATAATAAAACTACTTTTTCAACTCGTATTTTCAACTTATCTCCCTAAGGTTCTACTCAAATTTCGAGTAGGAGTACTCATTGGATGCAAAATTTAATTCCTCATCCAAGGAGTACTCATGTTGCATACTTTTGATGGACCTTGCTACATGAAAAATGAGAACTACATGAAAAAATGTGATTGCAATCACATTTTTCATGCATTTCTCATTTTTCATGTAGTTGGGTCCATCAAAAATATGAAATATGGGTACACCTTGGATGAAGAATCAAATTTTGCATCCAACAAATGTTTCCGCTCAAAATTTGAGTAAACCTATAGGGAGATAAGTTGAAAATATGAGTTGAAAAACTAGTTTTTTTTTCCCTCTAAAATTTGATGATGTAATCTAATATTATTTTATTATTTCCACTATTATTTTATAATTTCCTTAGGAGGCCCATTTTAGACCTCAAAATTCCCTTAATTGTCTCCGCATCTTCAATGCATGAATGATTTCTACCAACTCAATATCATGTGTCACATAGTTATGTTTGTGCTCATTTAGTTTTTTTATTTGTAGCATACCACCTGTCCCTCCTGCATCAGGACTCCACCAAGTCCTCCCTTGCAAGCATATGTGCACACCACAATTTTTTTACTTGAATATACAATATTTAGAACTGGAGCATTTTTCAACAACTACTTCAACTACTCAAAACTTGCTACACATTCATCTGTCCATTCAAATTTATTTCCCTTTCTCTGCAATGATGTAATATGATAGGAAATCTGTGAGAAGTTCTTGATGAACCTCCTTTAGTAACCGACTAATACCATGAATGATCTGACCTCATCCACATTTCTAGGAGTTTCCCATTCTGATCTATTTTTAATCCACTATTATGCCATCATTGGAAACCACATGCCCCCAAATAATGTACCTTTGTCTGAAAGAAACTACATTTACTAAGCTTGGCATACAATTGATGCTCTCTTAACAATATTAACACTGCTTCTGAGTGTTCGACATGCTCTTCCTCATTCTTAGAATATATCAATATATCATTAATGAATACAATCACAAACTTGTCCAGATAAGGACACAATACACTATTCATCAAGCACATAAAAGTAGATGGAGCATTAGTCAAACCAAAAGGAACCACAACAAACCCATAATGCCCATACCTGCTCTAGAAAGCAGTATTTTAGATGTCCTTTTCTTTGATGCATACCTAATGATATCCTGATGTCATATTAATCTGTTAGAACATTGTTTCTTCCTTCAAATGATCAAATAAGTCATCAATCCTTGACAACATATAATTGTTCTTAATCATCACCTTTTTCAGCTTCTTGTAACTGATACGCAACCTGATAGTACCATCCTTCTTCTTCAAGAATAATAATATTGCACCCCAAGGTGACACACTTGGCCTATTGTATCCCTTTTTTAGCATTTCCTTCAATTGCAGCTTCAATTCCACTAATTCTTGAGTACTCATCCTGTAAGGTGCCTTTGATGTAGGTGTTTCTCCAGGTACAAACTCAATAGAAAAGTCCACTTCCCTATGAGGCAGTAACTTTGAAATCTCTGTTGGAAACACATCTTGAAACTATTGTAAGACCGGGTACCTCTTGAAGACTTATGCATCCTCAACGTCCTTATCTTTATCACTGGAGATATGCATTACAAAAAATATAAACCCTTTCCTGCGACTACGCTTTTATTACATAGATGTAACAATTCTAACTGATGTTTCCTTCTTCTTACCCTGCAATATTCCTTATTCTCCATTGTCATCAAAGCATTCAATAGTATTTTCATAACAATCCACCTTAGTCCTGTGAAGGTACAACCAATCCATACCCAACAACATAATGTATGGTCCCAATGGAAGCACATTCAGATGTGTTGATGTAGGCATATCATTCAACTCAAATTCACAAGCTCTTACCCAATGATGAACTATTTTCTTAGTACAAGTAGCCAATTTCACTAATCAAGACTCGACATGCACTTGCTTATTCAAACCACACTTATCCACCAGGTCACGATTAATATAACTATAAGTAGATCTAGGGTCAATCAAAATAGAAACAAATGGATCACAAATCTTACTTCCCATCTCGATAATAGATGCTCGGTGATCTTCCTTCCTATTATCCAACGCTACATAAATCTGAGGAATACTCTATCCAATATCCCCAACCGTCTCTGCCCCCTGAGCACTATAGATCTATATTTTTCCACCCTAATGTTGTGGAAAATCTCTCCTACGATGATCCTTGCCACAATTCCAAGATTGTAAATACATCTTGCTATCACCCTTGTTTTACTCAAACTGAAATCCATGTCCTCTATCAGATGCATTGAATTTTTTGTGTGGCGTTGTGTTCTCTTTGTTACCTGTGTCTTCTAGTTTTCCTCACTCCTTATCCCATTTTCCCTTAGTCTTGTCATCTCCTTTTTAACCCTATTTAGATTTGGACATGCGCTTCAATTGTTCATAACAATGCTTCAACTTTATGATGGATTTCTCTAAGGACCTACACTCATCAAACTCAATCCTATCTTTGAATGCTACCAACAACGCACTAATGAATCTCTGAATCTTCTCTTTCTCCTTCTTAAGATAAGGCACATACCTCAACAACTCCTAGAATCTACTAGTAAACTCCTCATCAGTCATAGATCCCATATTCAACTCATAGAACTCATTCGCCTTGTCATCATAGTATTTCTCAGATAAATACTTATTCCTGAAAAGTCTTTCAAAATCCCTCCAAGTCAACTCCTCTTCCCGAATGCCTCTGACATTCTTCACGTCTTCCCACCAAATGTATTCTTTACCTTTAAGACTGAAGGTAACTATTCCAACGTTCATGTTCTCTGAATAGTCATGCAATCTGAAGAAATTATCCCAAGCAACCAAGCTTCTGCACCCTATGGCTTCTTCATTTCTCCATCAAAATGTAGGTGGTTTTGCTTTCTTAAACTCTTCTGGAAAGTATTGCTTCACACTCCTCCTATATGGATGGTGAAAATGATGGCCATATTATCTCTTTGAACCAAAGCTATGATAGAACCCATGATCACTACCCCTTCGGCCAGGTGTATCCAAAAATATTCCTTCTTTGATTGATCCTCTCTATCCAACCTGTGTCCTGACCAAGACTTGCTTCCATATGCGCCATTTGGAATTTGCTCCTATCAATGACTGATATTAAGTGGTCCTTGTATCTATAAATATGATAAACTCTAAAGAATTACTACATTGGTCATTGCGTGTTTCTCATGTGTCCTAACAAGTATTTTTTGTGACTAAATGATCCTATCATTATCTACTTTACAACATCTTATTTATGTCTTCATACTTCTCAATGTATCTACTAAGTGAGGGGAGTAATCATCACCATGTTTCTCATTTGATATGTCGGGAGAGTCACGTGAAATGTAGGCCACCATTTTTCTATTCATCTTGATCTTCTTCCTACAAACATACAGTGTCAGATAAAACAAATACAAACATAATCAAACATACTTCAATTATGTTCAAGGGAGGTTATCTCTTCTGCAAGATCAGTCCAGATTAACATTATACATGTATATATACATAATCATATCAATATTCCAACATCATGCATGGAAACACCAACTGCATAAATTGACCTCATGCACGCCAATCATAACCATAACCATACATGCATAACAAACATATAGAAACTGGCATGCATAATGAACACATATATAACCAACATGTATGCATGGCAAACAAATCCCAACAACAATGTTAGGAAACCAGCTCACAAAAATATAGAAAAGATAGATCAACGCCTTAGAATTCAGCCTCTTCGAGGGGGAAACCTCCTTTACATTACACAAATGAACAATTCTTGGATGATACAAATGACTAAACCTCCCTTCTATATATAGGAGTCTAAGGGGTTATAATATAATCAAGATGACATAACAGTAATAACAAAATGGCACAAAAATAACAACAGTGGGTTTCTATGGGGCATACTAATAACAATATGGGGACAATAGGGGCACAATAATAACAATAAGGGATACAATGACAATAGTAATGGGGGAATCACTAGTATTATAGGGGCCTAACATGACCTTCTCCTTCCAAAAAGCGTTGTCCTCAACACTTGAGTAGTTTTGGATGCTTCTATATAAAATTCTCATCCTCCCATGTGGAATCTTCAACAGATAAGTTCTTCCACTTGATGAGATACTCCAAAATTGATCGATTCTGTAGCTGTCGAGTTTTTGTTTCTGTGACTACTTTCAGTTCCAATATTATTTTTCCTTTCTCATCAAGTTTTGGAAATATTGTTGTAACTGGGATCTTATCACCTATAACCTTTTTTAAACATGAAACATGGAAAATTGGGTGCAATCGGGAAGCTGCAGGAAGCTCCAATTTGTATGCCATAGTAACAATATTTTGCAACACCTTGTATGGACCATAATACTTTGGTGATAATTTATTATCCTTCTTAGCTTGCTTGAGGGACATTTGTTTATATGGTTGTAGTCATAGGAATACCCGTCACCTACATCAAAACTTCTTTCGCTTGCATGTGATATGCCTGTTTGTTTCATTCTTATTTCGTGCCAACGTGGGTTATCCTTTAAGAGTTGGAGAACTTGTTGTTTATGCTCGATTTGATGTTCCACTACTTGAACCTTAGAATTTTCTCTAAATATGATTGTGATGGATGGTGGATATCCATAAAGTACCATAAATGGGTGTTGTTTTTGCTGCAGTATGGAAGGAAGTCTATACCACCATTCAACTAGAGGCAACCATTTACCCATTGTGTTTTTTTATCAGATATCCAAGCAACAAATATATCCTTCCAAACATTTGTGTTATCTTCAATTTCCCATCAGATTGAGGATGATAGATGAGCTATGAGCTAACGGATACCAAGACAAGAAAATAATTATGTCCAAAAATTTCCAATGAAAATGGGATCTTTGTCACTTACAATAATCTTTGGGTTTCCATATAGCTTTTGAATTGTTTCCATAAATGTAGTAGAAACTGTACTGGCTTTAAATGGATGTGATAATGCACGAAAAGTGTGCATACTTGGTAAGTCTGTCAACTACCACCATGATGACACTCTTTCCCTTGGACTTGTGTAAACCTATGATAAAATCCATTGAAACCTCCTCCCAATGTTGGCTTGGAATGGATAAAGGGTGTAATAGACCTGGGGTCTTAATTGCTTCAACTTTATTTTGTTGGCAAAAAAAACATTCTACCACAAACTTTTGCATATCCAATTTAAGGCCATCCCAAAAAGATTCCTTCTTAACCCTATGGTAAGTTTTTAAAAATCATGAGTGCCCTCCTATGGGAGAAGTGTGCAATTCCATATGAATCTTTTTTTTGAGTTATGAATTCTTACATAGGTATAAGCGATCTTTGTACCATAACGACTCATTTTTCCAGCTAAATGTATCAGATGTACTGGGATCTTGTTGTAACTTTAGAATGAGTGCCCACACTTCTTCGTCATGCTTCCTTTCCTCCCTTGCTTCATTTATTCAATTTGGTTGGATAATAGAAATGGCGCACAAAAATGCTTCCAAATCCTCATCCTTTATTGAGAGTGCATCTGCCACAACATTTTGCTTCCCTTTTTTGTAGATGATTTCAAAGTCATAACCCAACATCTTTGTGACCCATTTTTGTTGCTCTTTAGAGGATAATATTTGTTCTAAAAGTATTTAAGACTATCATGATCCCTTTCTACCTTGAAGTGTCTTCCCATTAGGTAGGGTTGCCAGTTCTTAAGTGCATGTATTATTGCCAACATTTCCTTCTCATAAATAGCTTTGTGTAAATACTTTCCCTTGATTGGACGACTTTCGAAAGAAATGGGTCTTTCATCTTGCATTAAAACAGCATCAATTCCATTTCCTGAAGCATCACATTCCATAATAAAGGTTTTGCGAAGTCCGATGTAGCTAAGACCAGTGCTTGGCACATTGCCTCTTTAAGATGTTTGAAGGCCTTTGTTGCTTCTAGAGTCCATGAAAATGCATCTTTCTTCAAAGTGTTGTTAGAGGTGCTGCTATTCTCCCATAATTCTTAACAAACTTGTGATAATACCCTGTCAACCCAAGAAATCCTCGCTAATGCTTTATGGATCTGGGGATTTTCCATTCCTTAATGGCTTTAATTTTTCTAGGGTCTACCTTAACACCTTCATGAGATACAATATGACCCAAATATTCCACCTCTTGTACTCCAAAGAAACATTTGGAGTTTTTTCATATAATTGTTTCTCCTCCAATAGTTTGAGCACCCAGTGAACATGTTCAACATGATCCTTCCAAGAATTATTATAGATTAGTATATCATCAAAAAATAATAGCAAAATTTTTCTAAGGAAGGGTTTGAAAATGGAATTCATCAAACCTTGAAATGTAGAAGGTGCATTGGTAAGGCCAAAAGGCATGACCAAAAATTCATAATGACCCTCATGAATTCTAAATGGTTTTTTCTAAAAGTCTTCAGTCTTCATTCTGATTTGATGATATCCTGAACAAAGATCCAACTTGGTGAAGTAAATTGATCCATGCAATTCATCCAATAATTCATCAATGGCAGGAATTGGAAATTTAACTTTAATAGTGAGCTTGTTGAGCTCCCTATAATCCGGACGCGGGCACCATGATCCATCCTTCTTGTGCACCAATACTACTAGAGTAGAGAAATAACTTTGACTAGGTTGAATTATACCAGCCTCTAACATTTCTACAACCATACGTTCAATTTCACTCTTTTGGGGCATAGGGATATCTATACGGCCTGATGTTTGGAGGAACACTTCCTGGAATCAAATGAATAGCATGATCATGATCATGAATAGGGGGGAGACCTTTGGGAGTCTCAAACACCTTGGAATGATTGTCCAAGATGTTTTGGAGATCTGGAGAAATAGATGATTTTGATGTGGGAGCCTCTAGAGAACTTAATTGTGCAATTACAACTCGTTGTTCCTTCTTTAGAATCCTTGTCATACCGTTAGAGCTAATTATCTTTCCCGATTTCCCTACAATACCCTTTAATTCAACTTCCTTTCCTTCCACACAAAATTTCATGAAAAGTTCTTGAAAATTAAAAGCTATTATACCCAAGGACTGTAGCCATTGGACTCCTAGTACAACATCAATACCACCCATTGGAATGGAAAGCGTTGGACTATTCAATACATATTCTCCCATGGATAGCTTGATATTATGGCACTTTCCAGAGCAATTTATGGTTCCTACACTTGCAACCATCACTTCACACTCTGGTGTTGGATAGAGGAAGCAATTCAATTCCTTTGCTATCTTACAATGAATAAACTTATGGGTACTCCCTGAATCAATCAACACTATCACCTTTTTCTTCTTGATATGTCCTTCTATCTTGATAGTTTGAGGAGTGGTAATTCCGGTGAATGCATTACAAGATATGGTAACATTCATTTCTTCTTTATCTAGGGTTTGTTCCTGAAGTATATCCTCTTATTTTTACATTTTTTGTTCCTTTTCTTCCTCCTCTTCACAATCTATGTAGAATGATTTCTTCTCAACACACTTATGACCTTTAGTGTATTTGCTATCACAACTGTAACAAAGCCCTTTTGCTCTTTTTTCTTCCAATTGTTGTGGTGTCAACCTTGTAGGTTGTGGAAGGCTAGGGGCGACAACACTTCCATATTTATAGTTGTGAGTGGTAGGCTTCCTGGTTGCCATAATTTTGCTTTCCATTTTTCTTGCTAACCTGAATGCCTTCTCCAATGAATCAAGTTCCCAAAGGAGAACATCATGTTGGATATTATCCTTTAAAGTCCCTATGAACAAATAAATCCTATGGTCCTCTGAAATATCTTTTACCCTTATGTTCAATTTTTGGAAGTCCTCAATGTGCTCCATCATTGAACCCTTTTGTTTGAGATTTATCAATTGGCTAAAAAAAGTGTTTCTTTTTGTATCCTCATTAATGGCTATCATTTCTTCGTAAAAATGCCCAAGTGGACAATTTGTTTGCAGAGAAAATCCATCGATACCCATACAACTGATTTGATTCAATTAAAGTTGCAATACATACTTTGTGTGTTTTGCACATTATGGAGATCGAAAATTGCTCCATCTGTAGTATCCGTATCCATGTTCTGGGATCCTTGCCATCAAACTTCCTCATATCGATTTTTGGAACATGGTGGGTCTTCAATCCAACATTAGAGTCCATGAAATCATGATTAACATTTCTTCTATTCTCATCATGAGTTTCCTTTACTACCCTTTCACCATTAGTGACCATTTCTTGTAGCAAATTATTCAAATTTATCTTCAATTCTTCCATCTTATCATCCATGCCATTCATCAAAGCGTCCATGCCATTCATCTTAGCTTCCATGTCATCCATATTAGCTTCCACACCATCCATCTCAGCTTCCATCTTAACTTTCATTCCATTCATATTAGCTTCCACGCCATTCATCTTGGCTTCATTTACCTTTAGTGAGGGTGAAATTTGTTGTACTTGGTCTTGTAATTTTGATATATCATGTTACATATCTTCCTCTTCTTCACGAGTCATGCTAGATCTTTCAGGTTGCTTACTAGGTGTTTCCATTTTCTTTCTTCGGCGCATTAATTAATGCTAATAATTCTTCAATATTCCCTTTGAATTCCTTCAAACTAATTTTTAAAACCAATCTTATGCAAAATTTTAAAAAAACTACACACCTTTTTTTTCACTTTATAAGAGCTCGATATTGAATCTATTGTATCTCTGTAACTGTGGATCTCGAATATCTAAAATTTTGTCCTACAGTAGCCCTTTGAGTCCTATTTCTAATGTTGCAATTCTGATCAAGATTGGATTCTCCAAGGAAGCGCTATGTCAAATCTCCCATAGTGACCTGATTATAATCTAGTTCAGTAGAGAGAACTTGTACAATGTTCCACGTGTGACTGTTTCATCCTTAGTACCTAAAACTGATACACAAAAAACCAAAGGTCATCCTCTTTCTGCAACTTCTTACAAAATTTCAATCTGGTTCTCAAAACAAAATTTATGACTATTCTCCCCAGGTCACCTGTTCGGAATGTAATTCGAGAGTCTGCAAAAACCCTAACTTCCTCAGATCATATCTCCGAAAATATAGCGAGAAAAGCTTTGAAATTCAGAGCTAAAGTTCATAACGATTTCGGCTCAAATGGCTTTTTTTTGTCACTTCTGAAACATCGCAGAAAAAAAGTTATAGCCAAAATTCCACGATGCCCTGTTTGGAGCAGTGAAACCCTAGAATCCAATGCTCTGATACCAAATGTTAGGAAACTAGCTCACAAAAAGATAGAAAATATAGATCAACACCTTATAATTCAGCCTCTTTGAGGGGGCAACCTCCTTTGCATTACACAAATGAACAATTCTTGGATGATACAAATGACTAAACCTCCCTTCTATATATAGGAGTCTAAGGGGTTACAATATAATCAAGTCGACATAACAGTAATAACATAAGGGCACAAAAATAACAATTGTGGGTTTCTATGGGGCATACTACTAACAATATGGGCACAATAATAAAAATAATAAATACAATAAAAATAGTAATGGGGGAAAGGGCCTAACAAGCAACTTCATCAACTTTTACATGACAATACAATTGTAACAATGACCATCACCATGCATAAATAATAATCATATACACAACCTAAATGCATGCATGACAAACACATTTCACCCATCCAATCCAAGTGTTGAACCTAAGAGCTCTGATACCACTCTATAACCATCATCCTCCCATACTTGCCCAAGTTCATTGGTCCACCGGGGTAAATATGTGACGAAGAGTTACTATGATATGACTCAACCTCATAGGTATAGTTAAGGAAGTGAAATTATCAGACTAAAACCTTACTAACCTTCCTTAGGAGCTGCAAGACCCCTAGAAGCCAAAGAACCACTCCATGTGCCCAAGCCTTGAGTTAACTTGCTTTTTCACTGACTTGGAATCTCATTTGCTTGCATAACAAGGAAATTCAATGACTGGAAGACTCCAGTCGCATGGATGACCCTGCCTCCCAACGATTATATTCTAAATTACTCAGTTTTGTGCATGCAACCCCGAGATCTAAACCACTTTTTTTACCTCTACCCATAACTTGATAGAAGTTTCCAGAATGATGAACGACACTAGGACAAAGCCATTAACACAAAACTTTAGACAAGAATTTGATCTAACCAAGCCTAACCATGACAAAAATTTCGCCAAACAAATTGTGAGCATGTAATATATAGGTCATGAATGCATTTCTGAACATAAAGATTTGATATTTATCTAAAAATTATCAAGAAGGTATAATTCCCTCTCATAATAGCTGCAAAAACATCTATTAGGTCATGCATTCATTAACCATTCATTTACTGATCAAAATAGGTTAGGAGCCATAACTAAAATCTGTCATAAAACCATGCTTATAACTAGCATATAACCAAAATAATAACAATGATAGAACAACCATCAAGGCCACATAATAAAAAGTATAAATACTCAATAATTACAAGAATAAAAGAGATCATATTAACATATTTAAATCCAACCAATTAAGGTACTTCTACATACCACTTGACCATATATTGGATTGAACCAAAATCTCTCTTTCAACCCATTACCCCCGTGCCATATTCCAAGCATGAAAGTGGGATCTCATGGAATAAACCAACCAAAACTAAACCAGGGATTCCAGAGGCAAAACCACTTCAACCCTCAACCATGGAAAATTTTAGGAGGTAATATTCACAATTGGGTTAATTTTCCATGATTTTTCCAAAAAAAAAAAGATTTGCCAATTTCCATTTTTTATAAAACTTACTCTCCCAACTTTTACAGTATAAAATTATTTTACCTTAAAAATGACCAATGTTATATAGAGACTACATATAAAATCATTATAAATTTGAATAATTTTACAAATATATCAATAAACATTTTATAGCTTGCATATTAGGGACTAGTGACATTCGCCAATGTTTTTAAACTTCAAAATAATTTTCCATCCTTAAAATTTTCCCTACCCTCAACCAGTGATTCCACCTCATGGTCGGATATCAATAACCATCACTAGATCGATCTCTACCCATGTTGTCTAAGGCTCCAGATCTTTTGTTCCAACCTGACTCCAAGGCTAGTAACTCAACCCACAATTGTCCCAGGGTTCTAGAGTGTTTTTCCAACCAAGGCTCCAGGACTGGTAACTCAACCCACCAAGGGCTCCAAAGCATTTTTCCAACCAAGGCTTCCAGGACTAGTAACTCAACCTAATTTTTTCCAGGGCTTCCAGAGTGTTTGTCCAACCAAGCTCCAGAAACTAATAACTCAACCCACAACCATAAGGAACATGAGCACCAACAAGAAAACAAATGGGAAAACCCACAACACCATCTCTCTAGGAAGTGGCAATGTTAGGCAAAACCTCTGTCAATCTAGGCAATCCTCCATGCCAATGTAAGATCATAACCAAATAACCACATGCGTAATCCATGCATGCTAAAACTAGCAACTAAATCATACATGCAACTTGATACTTGCAAATCAAACATGTTGTAGTTTTTGATCCCATTGTCCTCTTGTGCTTTCCTACTTTTACTTTGAATTCTTTATCCAAATCTAAAGTATGCAACAATCCTCCAAGGTTGCTCCAGAAAAATATAAGGGTGAAAGAATATGAGAGAGATAATAGAAGAGAGCTCCAAGCTAAAACTGACAAAAGGTCACGTTGAAAAAAGTTGTGAACTGATCCTCAGAAGCCTTTTTATCATTGAGGCCTCTATTTTCTTCATTTTCCTCTATTTTTCCTTCAATTTTCCTCATATGAAATTTTGTGACCTTTCACCTTCTTTTTCTCATATTATCCATTATTTTCACAAATAAAATGCCAATTAATGCCCCTTTACCTTTGCCAATTTCCATAGCCATTTATTAATCACAAGTGATCCTCATCACTATATTTTTGTCCAACATTGATTTTGGAATACATGTCCCATGACCTTGGTATTATTTTTCTTTTATTAACTTTATTACATGGATTTTTAACCAGGGGTGTTACATTAATAATGGATGTGTCATGCGCCTAGAGGGATTAAATATCTAGTGGTGCAGATATTTTTCTAGGTTTTTTACTTTAAAAGTGGTCTGCATATCAAGAGATTTGATACCTCTCGACACTTGGTAGATCCATGGTTAAGATGGATCTATACTAGGATACTACAACATACATGTAAAAGACATTGTTTTCTTGGTCTTGTTACAAAATATAGTAATTTAAATGTGCTAAAATATGCGTAGTGGTATTAAGATATTTTGTAAAAGACATGGTATTTTTATTTTTTTTAAGAAAATATGGAAATTTAAATGCATTAACATGTGTAATCATATTAATAGATTTTGTACATAGCATTGTAATTTAAGTTTTGATTGAATATATGGTTTATATGAAGATTCCTTATTGGTTCCATTATTTTTTTAAATTATATATTTTTATTATCAAATAATTTATATCTATGTTATGATTGTTGAGAATATAATTAGATGTCACTGTCAAGTTTTACAGAAGTTTTAACAAAATTTCTAAATTTTTAATTGCTTTTAATCCAATCCTCATTTGAAACTTGTTCCTAATCCCTTTGTTATAGATTTAAATATACACCCCAATCTCTTGTTTTCATGAGTTTTATTTTTTTAATTTTATTCTAACTTAAAAACAAAAAAAGTAGAAGACGGAAATCTATTAAATAGTGAAAATTTTGAGGTCATGCCTACTATTCTAATGAGGGGACCAAAGGGCTCATTAGAGTAATAATAGGTAATTATAGTGTCCATCGATTTTAAAGTGCTCTAGATTGATTGAGTTTGTTATTACTAAATAAATGATATTAGTTAGTTAGCATGGGATGACTGTAACATGGCTTCATTGAAGAACGCCCACTAGGAAGTTAGGAGGTGCTTATGATGAGGTCTTTCTAGATATCTCTAAATAACGATGAAATCTTATTTATAAAGCATGTATCGAGAATATTATTGCATTGACATAATCAAAACATTTCATTAAATGATGATGAAATTATTCTCAACATCTAAAATCATAGCTGCACAAATCAACATTTTCATTAAAATAACCTTTCTTGTGGCACTCCATTTTCAAAATAGGGACACCTATCAATGTTCATGAATTTGAAGGATATTGACAAGCACAGGGTGGCATATTATTGAACTCCTCACAACCATCAAAGATAATCGAGGCAATGTCTCCCTCAAGGCTCTTAACATCCATACCCAGAAGGAAGAAAATGGAAATATTTTTGGAAATATCTCAATTTTGAGCCATCGTCTTATCCCAAGAGGCAAAAAAACTTAGATAGGGTGATAGGTCCAATGAATCCTTCTTCCTTTTTTGTAAATAAGGTATTTTCATTCACACATAAATATTACATCAAGGATAGCAATTTTACAAAATCCTATTGGCCTCACTCCTACAATATCTATTGGCCAACAGGTAGTTTCCCAAAAATACAACAACCAGCCATGCATGCAAGAAAGACCAGAAGCTATACAGCACATTAGCCCAAAAGAATAGAAAAATTATAATGAAACCAAGACTTATTAGACATCTAAAGTTGTGATTGGGGTTGGTATTCTAGTCCTAAGCTAGGCGACGACGGAGGCCATAACTCACAATGGATATGTTTCTCCATGTGATCCATTATGCCTTCCATACAGTTTATCTTTTCATGAAGGCGTCATTGTCCCCTCTATAGATTTACAAGTTTGTCCTGCATATACTATTGGTTTCTTTGGAGGTGATTCATAAAATAAATGATCACATTTCTATCATCATTTTGGTCTCTACTCAATTGCTCCATATGCCATTTAAGTTGATGGATTTGACCATTAATGTTTCCCTGTCCAAGATTAGAATCATGAAGGCCAAGAGTGTTAATAGTATTGGGGTCAACTATCTCTTCATAGCTAAGAACCTCCAAGTTATTTTGGCTCGAATTCCCTCATTCACTTAACTTGCCACACTGGTTTGACATCAAGAAATTCATTGTAGAACAAAAAGGACAAGGAAACTAGAGTGATTATTGAAGAAACTTAGCATATACCGGCTGGACCACAAACCCCATTGACTTTGCTGAGAGGGCATAGAAAACATTAGCTTCAAACATAATCTTCTACAACAATACCCCAACTCATTATAATTGTACTAGTGCAACAAGGCACCCATAGGTTCCAAACAAGGATTACTCATAAGACCCCAAAGACCAGGGAAATATAACTGATCAGACTCCCACAAACATGTATAAGTTTGGGTACCCTAGAACGACAAATAACCCCAAGAAATACTCTATGAAAACCAATAGATATAGAAGAAGCCAAATTCTTTAATGATGACCAACTCCCTTCCTTCTATTTCACACCAACCCTAGAACAATAAAACTAGAGAGACCCAAAAACCATAGAACAAACATCGTACCCTAAATCCACAGGGATCACAACCACCATTTCAACCAAAGATGACCTTGGATGACCTTGGGGGATAGGAAAGTCCAACTAAATGTTTTAACAATAATTAAGATATTCCAAACCAGATAATAAAACCAAATTAGCTTGGGTTGGTGTTGGACCTCCATAAGGTAGCTTTGTTTCCCATCCACATAAGCATGAAGCACCACCACCTCACAACAACCCGATCTAGACCCTAATCCTCGATGCAAGGAATTCCAAATCTAGGGGTCACAATTGAAGTGCATCAAAGGCCGAGGCAACCCGTTCACTATACCTTTCCACCTAAAACACTCCTTGACCCATAAGGCTTTATTCGACCGTGTTGAATCTGAATAGACCTAGTACAAACATACACCATTGCTATACGCCAAGATGTTGGGACAAAGACCCAATCACCAACATACCATTTTTATTCCTCTTTGCAACTTCTCCTTGAACCAAAACTAAATCCACAATATAAGCCTCATGCACATTCTATCTTAAATCTCATATGGTTCATCTGCATGGTGGAGGGGCGCCACACCACCCCCACCTTAAATGTTGCAGGGATCAGTGGGGTGGCAGGTGTTATCCCCAATGCCCTCATTTTGTCTTTCTTCCACTCGCATTAGGGAATCAAAATACTTTTCTAGAATCATGCGCATTTGATAAAACTAGCTGAAGCGAGAGTGTGGAAGCCAAGGAGAGTTAAAGGTTAGATCTTGCTCTTGACTCTCTTAATTTTATAACAGGTTTACCACCTTATTTCTAGTTCTTCAAGTGTGAAATGTGAAGACATAAGATAATGATGATAATAATAGCTATATCTAGGAAACTAGGATCTCCAAGCACCAACTTTTGACTACTTTTATCCACTGAGGTACCATAGATGGGTTTCTAGGTATTTGATACAACTATTTGGGAGTCTCCATCCAACTGAATATTTAAAATACCTTCTTCCCTATAAATTCTTAGACCTCTTTCTAGGATATGAATTCTACTACATTATTACTAGTAAAGCCATAATTCCCCACATAAATTGTTAGAGTCTTGCCTAACCAATCCAAAAAAAATCCTCAATAGCTAGTCGAACCAGGGTTACCATTTGAGGCTCCATCAAAATTTAACTTCATGAATACAGGGGGTGGAAGAGTAAACCAAGATGGTGATAGTACATGGTTCCAAGATTTTCTAGTTTTTCCTAGAACAATCATATCTTGAGATATTTCCAAGTCTTCCAATATTTTTCCCTCTTGTTGATTGGTTTTCCAATTCTCTGCAAGTGCCACGACTCTGAGAGGACAATTTCCTTCAAATTTCACTTGATTAACTTTCATGTGATTTCTAGGGAGTTCGTCTGGTCCTTAAATATGTGTTTATAATGCTTCTTGCAAATGTTATAGAGTACAAAATACATTATTAAATCCCAATATATATTTACAACAGGGTACTTGAAGAGTACTTGGCACCATTTTTCTAGAGTATTGCTCAAACTATTGGGTGAATGATCCAGGTTTCCAAAAAGATGATAGGCTTTATTCCATATATATTCTATGAAGGGGCATGTGTTCAAAATGTTCTCCATTATTTCCTCCTACTCTTACATAATAGACATACTGAGGGTCCACTGAAACCTTTCTTCCTTATATGGTCCCATGTTAAGGGATTTCTTCTACCAACAAGGCCTATAAAGTGTGCCACTTTTGGCCACAATTTTTCAGTCCAGATTCATCGCTAGTTGGTTCCTGGGGAAGCTTTGTATGACTTGCCATGAATACATAATATTCTTAAATAGTAAACATACATTTATGTTTATGCCTCCATCTTAACTTTTCTACATCTAGAGCAACCTAAATATTTTTGTCACGAAGGCACTAATTAAGAATAGGCCATTGATGCAATGTCTGATCTCTAGGCCCGTTCTCCAAAGTTTTCCAATCTTTCCATCAGAGTGACGATGCTCCTCCTTCTATAAATTTTCTACCTTAATAGCCCCCTAACTGATAGTGAAGCTTTTGAGTTCTCTCATATCCTCTCAATCTCCTAATGTGGCAGTTATTTCTAAGCTTCCTCCCAGATCTGTGTTGATTGGCCATCTCAAATTTCCTAGAACATATGATCTTGAATCAAGTGCTTATTATCTTACTCTAAGTTTCAGATAGATGATCCTAAGGGAAAATTTTGAGCTTTTAATTTATCTATTTGCAATTTTGAATGATTGTACTTTCTATCACAAATACATTTCCATAATTCATGTCCCCATTGTATCCAATGCCACCATAATTTTTCTCCCAAAGCCTTATCAAGGATTTTTGGATCTTTGAAACCAAAACCTCCTTTCAACTTAGGAAGGAACGCCTTCTCCTTGGCCACTAGAGACCACTTTTGAGCCTACTTAACACTCTTCCAAAAAAATCCCTGAACTTATAGGATATGCCCTTATAAATTTTTCACGGGGCTTGGAGGACTGAGAGTTAGTATATTGATAATGCTTGGAGAACAAATTTGAGGATAGTAACACGCCCAACAAGATTTAGGGAACAAAAGCCCCAATTTTTTAGAATTTTAGAGATATTCTATAAAATTTTCTACCAACAAGAGATATGCAAGAAGTTCATGACAAGTGGAATTCCCAAATACCTACCAAGTATGTTGCCTATTTGATAGCCCATTGTATGAGCTAGATGAGATTGCACTGAAAATTTGGTATTGAAGAAAATGATGTTGGATTTGTCTCCATTTACCATAGCTCCTGAAGATTCTTGGAAATATGAAATAATAGAGTTAATCACTCTTATTTCTTGAAGGGAGGGTTCCCCAAAGAACATAATATCATCAACGGATTGTCGGTGAGTAATTGGAAGGTATTTCCCCAAAATGCAGATACCTTTGAGAGCTCCTTGGTTCACAAATACTTAATATATCTCCCTAGGCCCTCTACTACAAGAATGAAGAGAAAGGGGGATAGTGGTTCCCCTTGCCTCAGACCCCGAGAGGCCCTAAAGGTATGGGTTGGTGATCCATTTAGCATAATAGAAAAGAAGGGGGTTGAGATAAGGGATTTAATCCACTTAATACACTATTGAGAAAACCCAAAGGTTTCCAAGGTGAAGAGGAGATATTTCCAGTTCAGTGTGTCATGAGCTTTAGAGAGATCTAGGTTGATCACTATTCCAGGGCCTTTAAGATTCTTGAGGGAATAAATCACTTCATAGGCCATGGTTATCCTCTCTAGAATTTGACGACCTTCCATAAACCTAGTTTTCTATAGAGATATTATAAGGTTGAGGATGGGTTTCAATCGATTAATAATTACAAAGGAAATAATATTATGCACAACATTGTATAGAACAATTCGCCTAAACCACTAGGATCATTGAACTTACCATTCTTCGGGATAAGGGTGAGAAATGCCACATTAAGACCAAATAATACCTAAAGAGAATTTAGCAACTCCTCCACTATTGCATGAACCTTTTTTTCGATGATTGTCCAACAAGATTTGAAGAAATTTGATGTGAAGTCATCCAGACCTAGGGCCTTGTTATTGGGTATTGGCTTTACTTGTTACTCCACTTCCTGAAATGTGATTCCCGCATTGGAGCTGAATTTTGATCATGTTTAACAAATTTTGGTATGTGGCCTATAATGCATTCTATGGCTTATTTTCTATCAGGGTCCACTTCCATGATCATCTCCTTGTAATAAGGCACCAGTTCATCCTCTATATCTTTGTGTTGTGGGAAGCAATTAACATCCTTTGAGATTAACGAGAAGATCCTACTGTGATGACTATGCCTTACCATAGCTTTGTGATTTTATTTTTTTGAATTCCTCTCCCCCTCTCAAAGCCACCAAATTTGATATTTTTTCTTCCATAGGACTTCCTCTTTCTTCCTACATTGCTCCAGGCTATGAATTAATTATCCCTTCTCTATTTTCAAGTATTTTGAGTGACCCTCCCGTATGATCTCCTATTATATCTCCTACATGTGAGTCTCTAATTTGGCTTTTTTCAGTTAAAAAATTATTGAATTCCTGTCGAGTCCATACTTTGATTTTGGATTTTAGCTCCTTCGACTTCAATTGAAAATTATGCATCTCATTCTCGGCGGTATCGAGATATCCTTCCACCACCCCTCTAATTTGGCCAAGAACTTGGGATTATACAACCAAAAGCTTTAAAAACAAAATGGCATATTGCAGAGAGTTTCTTTTAGATAAATTTATAACCATATTGGCTAGTGATCAAATCCTTAGCATGGAAGAATGGCTTCCTCCACAAAAACATCTCTCCCTAGAATTTCCTCTAAGAGAAAAAAGTGATCCAATCTACTAGCAATTTGATGGCACCCTCCTCAAGGATTGTTCCAAGTGAAGATCTCGGTGTTCGTATCTGCATCAACAATCCTCAAATATTGAATGGCTTCCTGTTGATGCCCCGAAAATCGTTACATCAACATCGGGGGATAACCACCCGGTCCGAACCTTAATACAACTCCTTTTCTGTTTGGGATGGTGGCTCCGACTAGATATAATGGGACCAATTTCCCAATAATGAATAAAAGGGGGTGAATGAATGATTGGTTTTCTAACAAGTGATAATAAATGGAGGACTTATTCTATGAACGAAAACGTAAATGACTATTTTATCCCGGGAAGCTTCTATTCTTTAAGTGCAACGTTTAATGATCTATGTTTGCTGATAGGCATATAGATGACACTATGCAATAAACAAAGACATTCATTTAGATGATAATTGCTTCGTTTAAATAGTTGAACGAAGTAATTGATAAAACAATATTACACTTCTCTTTTATATTACTGATACATGCATCATTGAGAGAATAGCAAACTGTAAACATCCAATAGTGGAAAGCATAAAGTTTACTGTTAAAACACATTCACATATTCAATAATAGCATAAATGACCAAACAACAATTCACATAAAAGGAATAAATTCAGACATAGATAATAGTACCATATGAGCTGCGAATTATTCCCTACGCCAATCGCAATTTGAATTCCTTCTTCTGATTCAGAAATACTTTCAAATAAAGGCAATAGTGCACATTCACATCAAAGCTTCATTATCAAAATTTGGAAAGATTGATCCAGTCTTCATAAAAGAATATGCCTGAAGTACAGTAGTGCAACTTCAGGCTTAAGTCATATACAAAAAATTACGACCCTTTCTAAATACATGAAAGGGTCTATAAATACTAAACTAAGCTAACAAACTACAAAATTAAAATGCTACTAAATTGGTATAATCCGATCTTAAATATCTCTCCTACAGTGATCTGGAAATTGGCAGCGATGATTCATCCTTCTGGTTGTTTTCCCTTTGTCCCGAGTTGGCATATTGCCAGCATTGGCTCCACTTCTTGAGGGCGGCTGAGACGAGAATTGATTTGAGCAGCATAGGTGGCATCATGTATATCGGGAATGATACACCCAATTGCATCCGTCAGGCATTTGAGGGCGGCTCTCTGACTGTATGGTTTTACTAGGAACAACCAATAGGTGTCCCAAGTTAAACTTTTAATCCCTGAGATCAATCTCCCATTCTTTTCTAGCTCTTGGTTACATGACTGCTCCAATGTCTTGGTCGATAATAGTTTACCTGGTGTACATTGAGAAATCATGTTAGATAAATAGAGAGTATTATTGATCAAGTCAATTAAATTGCTCATAGATAACTTGCATCTGGAAACAGCTCTCTCTGCTTTCATTAATTGGGACTACCACTCTGTGAAAAGGATTTCTTTATGGGATTCTAAGATTTTGGGCAAGTTTGCCACCTTTCCCTCATTAGAGTCCTGCCAAGTAAGAAAATCTGTCAAAGTGTCTTCGGCTTGCTCTAAATCCTGCCTGGCATCAACTGACTTATCTATTATAGATGTTGTTATGTCGCATAAAGGTTCAACTTGGGCGATTTCATGACATAACAATATTATTTGTGTTATTAATGCCTTGTTGATTTGCATTGCCTCTGCTCTGAACTCGGCAGGCTGGGGAAGACTCTTGAACCTTTCTACTTGAGCTAATAATTGAGCAATTTGCTCATATTTTGTCTTTGCCATCTGTTCATTCATCGCCTTCAACTTTGATAATGCCTCGGATAGTTCCTTCTGTTTCTGGATTGCTCCCGAATCGATCCTCTGCTTCTCTTCATGCAACTGTTTGTTTAGTTGGTTGTTTAATTGTTGCTGTGTGGACAGTTGCTGTTGTATCTGTTCTGATTTTTGCTGCTCTTCCGATAGCTGTGCTTGCAATGAAGCGATCGCTTGATCCTTTTCCTTCAACAAATTGCTTACCTCTGATGCCTTATCCATGGTGGTTTCCGAATAGGCATCGGCATATTGAGATAACTTTGTCAGGTCATCGGAGGGGTTGAATTCTTCTCTCCATACCACATTTGTTGTTATTGTTTGTTCAGGGAACAGAGAAGGTTGATCAATCCTTCTCCTTTTCTGTTGTCACTTTATTACAGCCCTGTGTTTTGGGCTATAGAAAACATCTAGTGGAGGAATGTCCTCCACTTGCAAAATAATTTGATCGGAAGGATTCTTCAGAATTATTTCTACTACTGTATTTGAGGGTGGACTGTTGGTTCCTTTGCTTGGAACCTCCTTTAATGTTGTATCTTGTGTATCGGTAGCTTTGGATGTTTCAGCGTCCGTTGAGGTCTCAAGATTGCCTATAATTGTATTGAATTGTTGCCATTCTTCAAGCAATCTTGGGTCCACTTGAGTATCAGCATTCATTTCTTTGTTGTTTTACTCCTGCTGCCTTTTATGTTCTTCTTCCCTTATTCTCTCATGTTCTTTCTTTTCTGCTTCCTCTTGTTCTTTTCTTTGTGCCTCTTCTTGTTCTTTTCTCTGTGCCTCTTCCTGTTCTAACCTCCAGAGTTCCTCCTGCTCTCTTCTCTGGACTTCTTCATAGATTGCGGATGTAGCAGGAGGTTCATTAGTAACGCTGCTTCAGGCTCGCTTGACTGAATCATCGGGGTAGTAGTCTAACAATTAGAGGCAGAGTTTGCAACCTCTGTCTCTCAGTTTGTTCAGTTCTACTAACCCGTCATCACGGTATCTCATTCTGGCTGCTGTTGTACCTGGAAGATTGACTCGGCGGAGGAGAAAGGTCATCAAACTCATCTTCCTTGTGCTCGAATTTAGTAAGCTTGGCTTGATCTAGGGCATTATAGATGACTTTCTTCGGGTCAAAACGTCTATTAGGCAGAGTGGCGAGACTTAGGACGTTAATTTTTTCTGCCTCTTTCTCTGCATGTTTATAATCATGCAGAGTATAGACGCCACACCTAAGAGGAAAAGGAGGCCAAACTTACTTCTTTGAATTTCTGAGAGTTTTCGTGGCTGACGCAGTTGTAAGCTGATATGTTATTTCGCGAGCTAATAGCTTGTCTAGTATGTACAAGGGGAGGACATGAGGTCTAGCCTGACTGTCAAAAACTCTTACATAGGTGAATTTTTCTTCTCCAAACCAGGTTCCTAGGGCTGTCAAGTCAATCTCAGCCTGAGAGGAGATCTTAGGGGCAGGTTTATCAAAAATTGCATAGTAAATAGGTAGCATGAATCCATTGCAGACTTTGTATAAATGGTGTTTATAATGAGCTTTCCATAGTTTCTGGTGGTAGATATGAATAGGCATAGGGTCCTATGGAGTCCATCTCCACCCTAACACAGGAAACTCGGAATTAAAACAGAGGGTATCCAAAATATAGGCACTAAAATAAAATGGAGGGATGAACCTACCAGTAACACGGGATTTGTTTCTGAATTCAAGAATAGCTGTAGCCAACTTATCTGATAATATAGTCCCCAATCCATGATTTCACTATTACATGCCGCTTCCATCAAAGGTACCATTTCTATGGAAAATTTTGAAGAATCATGCAATCCCCACAATCGACACATCATGACTCCAGCATAACAATAAGGAGAGCATAAGGAGTCGACGGAGTACTTACCCGAAGACTCATGTTTGTGTTTCGCCTAGTTCTGTCTCCATTCTCGTATAGGCCCTGACTCGGTTTCATTCTCATCTCGAAACTTCTCCAGAAATGATTTATTGTACTTCTTCTCTGGTTCGGGCAAATGGTACATTTGCCTGAAATCATTGGGCTGAAATGAACCAAATACTCTCCCATCAACAGTGCATAATGTTCTATCCGCAATTGGAATTTCCTCAATTTCCCATCTCACCACATCCGTATACGGAAGAATTTGCTCTCGAGATGCTATCCTATGTAGGTAGGAATCAACCAAATCTTTTAAAGTAGCATTAGATTTCTGGTTTGAACCTGCTGTAGCTTGCACCGATGTTTGCTGAGGTTCCTCGGCTTCAACTAGGTTGTAAATATTTTGCCAAGTAGTGCTTCCAAGGCCGAGACATGTGGTATCTGAGATTAATCCCTTTTTGCTTGGTCCCGGATCGGTGGCATGTTGTCCTGTTACCATAGAAGCTAAAGTCGTTCCAGACTTCTTAGATTTCTTTCCCATTTGGTCTGGAATTGTTACTGCGGAAAAACTCTGCACAAGAGAAAAATGAACGTAATGCAGAGAATAGATGGTGAAAACCAAGTATGGGGGAATTGTGTCAATCAATGAATAATGGAAGATTTATCATAAGGCTCCCGCGGATACAATCTCTGAAGGGATTTAGGCATAACTGCTCATTAATTGGCCGTTAAAACCTATCAATCATTTAAATGCCCATTATATCCTTTACTTGCCGAATAATAGTTTAAGCGTGGATTTGATTTTTTGGTGGTTGGACGCGAGCGAATCACTATCGGGAAGAGAAAAGGGCTTTCAATGATAATTAATATAATATAGCGAAATCATATCAATCCTTTTCGAAAGTTGCGTTTGGGTTCATCGCAATCGGCAATTGGAGGAAGCCTTGGGGCAGTTTTATTTAAGTTTTATGGAATCCCTGATCGCCGATAGCGATATCGCTTGACTCGCATCGGGAGTTTGAAGGAGGAGAGTTTGTTACGTTCATAGGGCTAGAGAAGGAAGCGCTAAATTGGTCGGTAGTACTGCTTCTTTCCCGTAGACAAGGTTGAATGGGGAAGTACCTATAGAGGCCTTCTGCGTTATTCTATCAGCCCATAGTGCGAATACTAAAGATTTGTGCCAATTTTTATGATTTTGTTCGATAGTTCCCTTAATGATTTTGAGTAGATTTTTATTGGTAGATTCTGCCAGACCATTACCCTGGGGTAGTAATTTGAAGAATATTTCAATTTAAATCCTCTTTTGATAGCAAACTCAAACATGGCATTTCCAGAGAAATAAGATGCATTATAAAAAACAAGAGCATTTGGGACACCAAACCTGGTAATGATGAACTGGTCT